>CM065298.1:5745397-6215397 GCA_032871835.1 Dipteronia dyeriana
TGTATGCCAAAGTCCTGACACATGTTTTTGAAGTTGACCCTGTCGAATTGGGTCCCGTTATATATGATTTTTATGTCTAGGATTCCAAATCGATAGATGATATTTTTTTTCATGAAATTGTTCATGTTAGTCTTGGTTATATACACCAACACTTCTGCCTAGACCCACTTTGTAAAGTAGTGTATGACCACAATGGCGTGCTTTGCTCCTCTTTTGGTTTCTGTTGGCATTGGGCCAATCAAATCTAGCCCCCGCATGGCAAACAGTCAAGTTGATGACAGGTTCTTCAACTGTTCGGGGGGCCTCTTGATGTCATTGGCTATCCTCTGGCAGCTACCACACTGATTCGCGACTACTTGAGCATCTTAGAATATGGTCGGCCAGTAGGCGCCTTGTTTGAGAGTCTTGTGCGCTAGGCTTTTACCCCCGGAGTAATTCCCACACCCCTCATGTGGATACTTTCTAATATCTATCTGCCTTCTATTGGGCAAACGTACCTCTGTAAGGTATTTAAAAATCCTTTCTTGTATAATTCTCCTCCGACTATTGAGTATCTGGTAGCTCTATACCTTAGTCATTTTACTTCGGTTACCTCTGTTGGGAACGTTCCATTCTTCAGTTATTCCCTGATCGGGGTCATCCAAATGGTCTGTTTTCCTTCAATCGTTCCTACTTCCACCACTTTCCCTTGATCCTCGATGCTCGGTCTTTTGAGGTGAGCAACTGGGATGGTCATTGACCGTATATTGATAGTAGTCGAAGCCAAATGTGATAAAGCGTCTGCTTTCTCATTCTTCTCTCTCGGGATCTGAATAATCCTATAAGCCTTGAACCTTCCAAGCAATATCTTGGCTATCTCTATATAAGCAGTCATGTTGCTTTCCTTGGCCTGATATTCATCCAGGGTTTGGTTTATCACCACCTGTGAGTCACTAAATATCTCCAACTCGACTACTCTCACTGTCGTGCAAACTCTAAGTCCTACCAAAAGTGCCTCGTACTCGGTCATGTTGTTAGCGGCTTTGAAGTCAAACCGTAAGGCACATTCTACCTGATCTCCTTTTAGGGTGGATATCACTATGTCGACCCTGCTACCATACGTGTTTGACGATCCATTCACATGCAGCTTCTAGATAAATTATTCCTTTTCTTTCAGCATCTTGATAACGTCATTGTTTTGTTCGGTGAACTCGATGACTAGGTCGTCTACCATTTGCCTCTTTCCTGTAGCTCTTAGCAAATACGCTATGTCAAACTCACTCAATTCCACTTCCCATTTTGTTAACCTCCCAGACACTTCAGGATTAAATAAAATCTACTTCAATGGGTAATTCATGTAGACCTCGATCTTATGTGCTTAAAAATATGGCCTCAGCTTTCTTGTTGCAGTTACTAGCGCCAATGCCATATGTTCGGCCGGTGAGTATCTTGTCTCAGTTGGTAGTAAAGCTTACTTGTGTAATATATTACCTTTTGTACCCCTTTGTCCAGCCTGACCAACACCGACTCAGTTTCAACAACTATCATCGACAAGTATAGGTAAAGAACTTCTCCTTTAAAGAGTTTGGACATGATTGATGCTTTACCTAGGTACTTCTTGATCTTTCGGAATGTCTACTCACACTCATCGTTCCATTCTACCTCATTGCCCTTCTTGATTGCTCTAAAATCTGTTGATTTGCCTTTAAATCTGTTCAGAGATGCTAAGTAGCCTGTTAGCCTTTGAATTTCCTTCAATGTTTTTGGGGACCTCATTTCTTCTAATGCCTTTATATTTTCTCTGGGTTTACTTTGATTCCTTTATGATGAACTTGGAATCTAAGGAATCTTCCTAAAGGCACCTTGAAAACATATTTCTTTAGATTGAACTTCATGATGAACCTTCAAAACACCACTGAGATCTTCTGCATGTTTTCCAAACATCGTGCTCTTTATCAGCATGTCGTCTACTTACACCTCAATATTTCTACCGATCTATCGGACAGACATTTTATTTACCAGTCTCTGGTAAGTCACCTTGGCATTCTAAGGATAAAAGGCATAACTTTGTAACAGTATAACCCAAGATCAGTTGTGAATGAGGTTTTATCTTTATCGGGTTTGAACATTAGGATATGGCTGTAGCCTGAGTAAGCATCCATGAACCTCAATAATTCATGACCGGTTGTTGCGTCCATCAGCTGGTTGATCTTAGTTAAGGGAAAGCTATCCTTTGAACATGCTTTATTGAGGTCAGTGAAATCCACACACATCATCCACTTATCGTTCTTCTTTTTAACTAACACCACGTTGGCAACCTAGTCGGGGTACTTTACTTCCTTTATGGATCCTGTTACTAACAACTTCTCCACTTCTTCTTTGATGGCCTTGCTTCTTTCTGAGTTAAACCGCCTTCTCTTATGGATGACTGGTTTGCACCGCTAAATGGTGTGAAATTATCTTTGGGTCGATCCCTGACATGTCGATCCCTGACATGTCTTCGTGTTTCCAATCGAACATGTCTTTATACTCTTTCCGGAGGCCAATAAATTTATTCTGAAATTCCTTCGTCAACCGGGCCCCCAATTTTACAGTCTGATCAGAATTACCCTCGTCAATTATGACTTTCTCAGTTGGCTTATCTTCCTAGGCCTTCCCGTCTTCCTAGCAAGGCATTGTAAGGCCAGTTTTCTACATTTAGGACCGTAAAATCAAACAACACCTTTTTAGTGCAGGGAAAGCTCCTAATATATACAGGCAACTTCATTGTTCCCATCAATCTTACTTTCGCTCCCCCAAAGCCTTTCAATGGGACTTTGAGAGCTAGAGGTCTTTTCTTGACAACCCGAGTTGGTCGAACACTTCCACACTCAGAATATCTGCTGAGCTCCCGTTTCCAATCAACACTCTTCTTATCTCTCTGTGTCCCACACGAATTGGCACAACAATTGCATCGTTTGACCTTACCTCCGATCCATGTGTGTCTGCCTCAGTAAAGACTGTGGGGTCCCATCATTGCTTTAACTTTTTCTGATCGGGGTCCAATAAATTTACTTCCAGATTCCTCTGCCCATCCATGGCTTCTATAACCTCAGTCATTCTTTCTCGCTTCCTAACTTCAGTGTGTGGTCCGCCAAAGATGGCTTTGATTACCCCAGTGGTGGCAAAATGGGCCGACCCAGCTCGTTAGGCCTGGGCCCGTTAAGACTTCTTGCTTAAAGGGTCGGGTCGGGTCGGGCCGCCCTATTTGTGGGGATGAGGGGGCCTAGCCTGGCCCGTAACCTTTGCTAAGATGAGCCGAGCTGAGCCGGACACAGGCTGGTCCGTTAAGGGCTCAACAGACCTTTAACGATCGACCCGTTAAGGGCCTCAACTGGCCGGCCCAACGGACTTTGAAGTTATTTTTATTTATTTTTAATATTTTAACGTTTTATTTATATAATATTATTTTTTATACATTGTAATAATTTCATGTAATTACTAATGTAATAATTTTAATATAGAATACATTTTTTCTTTTCAAACAAGTGAACAACAGTTAATTAGTTTTCGATGATAATATTTTTGTAATTTCTTATTAAATTACAAAATAGTTGAAAGAGAGTGAGTGACAGAGTGAGATGTTGGAGATTGTAGAGAATAGAGAGAATAAGAGAGTAGGTAAATAGAGGAATTGTAGGGAATGAGGTGAGGGTGATGGGGTATTTATAGGAAAATATTAGGCTAGGGTATAATTGGAATGAATTGTAAAAGATTTTTGAAAAAATATAAATTTTAAAAGTTTTGGGCATTTTTTAAACCCTCCAACGGTCACCAACGACTCATGGATACTTAAAAAAGCCACCAATAAAATCAAAATTTAAAATTTAAAATTCAAAATTTGAAAAATTTGACTTCTAGCGGGCTTTAACAAGTCGGCTCGCCAACCAGCTCGCGAGCCGATTCACGGGCAGGTTTGCGGGCCGGCCTGTTAAGGCCTGCCAGAATATATTTTTTTCAAAAAAAAAAGGGCTCGCAGACCCGCACTGGCCAGTAAGCCGCGAACCCTAGGCCTGGCCTAGCCCGCCAACTTAACGAGCTTAGGCCTGGTCTGTTAAGCTGGCGGGAGGGGCCGGCCTGGTCCCGCCACCAAACAGGCCGTGCCAGGCCGCCCGTCAGGGCCCTAACCGTTTTGCCACCTCTAGATTACCCCACTATCTGAATTTATTTTAGGGATTTTTTGGTTTCTATCGCGCTCCTCCAACGGGGTGTCCTTGTACAGGTCATCCCCACTCTTAAGGATCATGTCTATAAGATGTCCTCCTCTGATCAGTCTTTCGATGTAATCCCTCAGTTGATAACACTTGGAGGTTTCGTAGTGAAACTTGCATCGTATTTAGTGGTGTCTCTCCTAGCAAAGCTCAACTGTCTCAAGGGCTTATTGTATAAATTCTTATCTTCTATCACATTCAAGATCTCATCTTGCCTTCTAGTTAACGCGGTGTAATTTGTGTATTGCCGCTTAAAGTGCTTGCCACCCTTATCATCTTTGCGTCCATCCTTACCCTTTCCCCAGTTGCCTTTCTGGTCCCCTTTGCCACTATTATTCGATTTGCCATCCTTATCTTTTTGGCTGCTCTCAGGCCGACCCCCATGTATAAGTTCTTCACTGTGGGTTATCTTCTCTTCCTCCGCCATGGTATATCCTCCAACATAGTCTACCATGCTCTCATTTGTGGTCGATCCCTTTTGTCCCAGACTTAGGGTTAAATTGATGTGTTGGAAATTGTTAATAAATGCTGACAATACCGCATCACCATTGAGATCATATACTTCAGACACTTCTTATGAGAATCTAGTTAAGTAATCCTTCAGTTTCTTGTCCTTCCTTTGCTTTAAAGTCGACAAGGCTGATATGGATTTCCTTCGCTAGATATTTCCCATGAACTGCTTGGTGAAAGCTTGCATCAATTCCTCAAAGTTCTTGATGGAACCTGATGACAGTCCTCCAAACCACTTGGATTCTTGATCTCCCAGCGTTTGCAAGAACATCCAATACATGAGGGCATCATCATAATCGTACTGCGCCATTGTGCTTTGGTACCTCCTTACATGCTTCCGCGAATAAGTATTGGCCTTGAATTGTTCCACATGTGGCATCCTGAATTTTGTCCGAAAACGGGCAAGCCTTATGGAATCAACAAATGGACTTTCGGAGTTCATAATCAGTGGGTTTCCCAGGTTTTGTCTTCGCTAAAATGGCCTCTATTCTTCTGAGAAGAATCTCTCACTCCTCTTCCGGCTCTCCAGGATCATCAAACTTCTGGCGGATAGTTCGCCCGTATAGGTCCCTATGGCTCGCCCGCTGATCAGCGCACATATGAGGTCTAGTCTGATCGTAGGGGTTGGCTCCCTACGTCTTCTAGGGGAAATTTCATTATCACTTAAATTTGAATGAGACCTTTTCCTCTGGCCATCATACTTATCTAACTGCTCGGGGCAGGTTTCTGCTGTATCATACCTCTCTGCGTTTTCCCACGAACGACTCCCTGTGCTCCCCAATTCCCCAATCTTTTTGGCGATAGCTTCTTCTATGTGAACGTCCCCTTTTTTCACGACGCTCCACCCTATCTCTTCCAAATTTATGGGGTGCTCCTAGAGTGGTTGTCACTGTTTCAGAGAGTATCTTAGAACCCTAGGCCACCATCGACGTAGATAGTTGATATGGCGAATTCAGATTGGCAGTGGCAGTTATGCTAATTCCCTGTTTAGCGGCGTCATCAATGAATTTTTACAGGGATTCCCCGATTTGTCAAAACTCGTATTGGGAAATACCAGTTGTTATACCTGTGGATTTAATAGTGTCAGGTCTTATTGATGTGGGGTCTTTGAGGATGGATCTTTTCCAGCGGCACTGACATCAACATGATTAAAGGCATTAGCACCACGCGAGGCGTCGGTGTTGTGCGGAGATAAACTCATGTCTCTGCTAGTGGCCATGATATCGTTTATCGTAAATTTTTCCTGGAACTAATTATTCAAACTCAATGCTAACAGAGGTTCAACTCTTCCTTCTAGCTTCAGTTGTTGACGTCGATTTTTGTATTAATCACTCGTCGAACATATAGTATGAATAAACAATCGAAATAAATAAAAAGCGAGAAAAAGCTCAAGATTATGTGGTAAACCTCAAGGTGGGGAAACATCCACGGTTGTCGATAACGACGAGAGAAAAAAGAATCCACGAAGTTGATAAAAATTACACACACAATCTTGCTTACTCTCTCATATGCTTAATTGACATTCACCATTTTATGGGTATTGTTAGGGTCTATTTATACATGCATAGAACCCTAATTCTTGGTGTATAAGTAATGAAAATTCCCGTATTAAATTAAACGAAACTCTAACTTATTGGAGTCACGTTATCATTTTTCATTGTTTTGCGTTGATTGTCTTTTGATTGTGTCAAATTTATTGCCTGATCTGGACTTGGATATCTATAAGAAAATTTACTTCCTTATCAAATTATGCTTCTCTTCTAGACGCCTTATTTCAGTAGGATTCATTCTCTACGTGCTTGAGTCGTAACTTCTTAAATCTGAATGTTGTCCACGTGTCACGCAACCGACCACCTATTATACCAGACCAAACTCTACCCCCCCCCCCCCCCCCCCCCCCCCCGATCAGTGGTTTCACCAGATCACGACCTCACCCTCGACCATTTTGACAGCCCCAATCGGGTCTTCCTACCTAATCGTTTGTGTTATCTCGATCAGGTTGACTTCTGGTGATGTGGCACCCCCGACTCTTATCTTTTTTTTGTCGTGTCATATCGTCCAAATTTTACCAATAACAACAAGTATGCCAATACTTAGGATGTTTTCGGTTTACAAAACAAATACGCTCGAATGCTCAAGATAAAATTTGCCTCAACTCTAATCCTCATCGGATTTCAGTCAGATTTTTCCATTCAGAACCTAGGCGATCACTTTCTAGCAAACACATGCAATTTGGAAGTTATGTTCATGGAATCCAATATATCGCATATGAATATTATCAATGAAGCACATTCTCTGAAAATAGATCTCATGGAAGGAATTGAAATGCCATGAACGTGGAAAGTGTATGCATTGACTCATATTCTCAATATAGACTTCCTAAGAGATCAATTGGACTTCCTCCACTTGTATTTGGGTCCAAGGTGATTTATGGTGGTGTGTGAGATGAAGGATATGGTAGGAGTGAGAAGGATAAAGTCACTAACCATGTCAATTTGTTATTACATTACAATACTTTGGTTAGATCTAAAATACATTACATTACAATACAAGTGACTAGGCATTAAACTTTACATTGCACATTTATGCTACACTTGTACTCAATGGTGAGTAACTTTACAATTGATGAACTTAAAGACTTAAGTGTTAATAATTTACACTTATTTTCATTTTTTTTCCTTTTTTTTTTCTTTTTTCTTTTTTATAAGTCTTTACCTTTGCACATTTACATAAATTTGTCTAAGTATACATTTCTACAAAGTTTAGAGCAAAATATAACACTTCTCCTAAGCTATACACCTTAACATGATCAATAACTAGGGAATGAGTTGTGTTTGGGTTAAAAGGTGTTTGGAGGTTTAATGTTTGACCTCAAATTTTACAATGTAAGCACTCATAGGGACATGAGGGTGTTTGGTCTATATATGGAGATTAAGAACACACTCAAGACCAAAATCATTTCTAAATGTTCATCTCACAAGGGAATACAAATCTCAAATTCTCAACAAACAATTCTCATTATGAAGTTCTATGGCAATCAATGCAAAGTTGAAGTGCAATGAGATCACAATTAAGAATAAAAATCAGAAGGTGTATAAAGAGTAGAAACAAAATATACCCATAGACTTTTCGTTATTTTAAGCTAGGTAGTCTCCACTATTTTCCTAAGCTAAACAAACGAAGAGTTCTATCCACCTCAACATCAAAAGATTGGCACTGTATAAGAAAATTTAGATGATGCACGGAGCTAAAAGTATACAATGCATGTCTCTACCCGCATACAAAGAAAGCAACTCAATATGGAGGCCAAAAATTCTAGAACTGTAGAAATTCAAGTTCGTCCAATGTCTACTCTTTGGTGCATATCTTTAAAAGCACACAAAATTGTTTGACAAAATTTTCACACCATCAAATAGACATATAAATACACACTTTTCATTTAGAAAATATTTCAAAATTTGAATCGGAAAAGTGTGAAAATGGACAGTAAAAACAATGTACGCAGTTTCAAAAAAATAGAGCATCGCCCTTGACCTTTGGTCGAAGAAATAATCATAACTTTTGAAGTGTCGCCCAGAAATTTACATTCTTTACATATTCATAATTTTCCAGTCGATTTTACCGATTAATCGTTTAGACGGAATCAAAATCGTTTTTTATGTATTTGTTACACTTTTTAAAATTTGAATATTTTTTTGTTGTTGAAATGATTGAATATTGATTTTGTATATAGAAAAAATAATAAAAAAATAAAATAAATTCCCGACTACTTAAGCACCGTCTAGGTGCCACGTAAGAACCGTCTAGGTGCTAGGTGCTAGTCGGACGGAGGCTATCGCCAGATTTAGCACCTAGTATTTACTTAGAACATTGTTCCCAATAAAAAAGTTACTCTGATTTTTCTAAAATCTATTTAAAATATTTTAGAAAATCTGCAAATTTCATGATGGCTCTCTCCATTTTTTCCTCTTCTCTGCTCTGTTTTTTTGACATCCTCTGTTCTCTTAAGATAACAGCTTCCTTCTCTTAAGATAACAGCTTCCTTCCGGGGGAGCAGCTTGCAGTCTTCTTCTTCATATATATATATAATTTTATTATTTTTGCTATCTTCTTCATCCAGACAGTAAAATTTTATGGGAAAAATAAAATTCGTTTGTGAGACTCTCAAAGTCAATCGTAAGAGACTCTCAAAAGTCCTTATACACCATTTATGTAAATTATTTACGGGAGGCTTTTATGATTGCACATAGTAATATTGAATGCAGAGTATATGCAACTAAATTATTTATTAGGGCTCAAAAGTCATATATGCACAATAACAAACACATTCAGAGTTATTCAAACTTTTCAGATGGCCAATGGCGAAAGATGCTCGTTCCGTAAGTTGACTGAACCATTTGGACGAACAAGGGAAGTTGCAGCATTACAAATATTGCCACCGGTATAGAAGCCACTACAGTAATTGGCACATAAACCCAATGCCATCTCTCGCTGAGTATAATAGTTAGAGCTGCTCCAAAAGCTATTATCATAGCAGCTATGGCAAAAAAGAGAGAGCCAAGACCTATAATCAACTTCTTTGGTAGTGATTTGAGGAAGTCCTCCATCGCATATCGTGCAGTTAGGATAGCTAAGAACATTAATAGGGAAGTCAAAGAAGAAAATAGACCGAGTGCATTTGAAATAGCAAATACTGTGAATGCTTTCGTCTGTAAAAAAATTGGAATCCCTTTATCATTAACGTTGCCTCCTGGGACTGTAAAAGCGGCAGCAAACAGTACCGTGGCAATGAGTGTCGAAACAAGCATGCAAGAATTGGCTGTATCTTTCATCCACTTCTCTCCATCCTTAGACAACTTCTCGTGTTCTAACCTAAAAACATCTTTTGGTGTTCGATTCTCAGAATTTCTTATTCCTCTGTTGGCAGGCAGTGTATACATCTCCACTTCCTGCACAATTGAAATTGAAATCGAAATTATATATATATATATATCATATAATACTAAATTTTATATGCAAATTGATTCCTTAATATGTATTATCATAAGTTCATAACATCATTAATGTTCTCTGTTCAAGTATTATATGTACAAATAATGAAGTGTGTTGGGATTAGTTAGTAACTCAATTATTTTATTTGCCACAGCCAGCATTAATTAATTTTCAATTGTAAAATGAGTACTTTTATGTTGTGGGTGTATCGTCTTAGGGAATATGCATAATCAAAACACAAACAAAAGAAAATAGAAGGCACGAGATTTTACGTGGTTCAGTGTAAGCCTACGTCCACGGAGCGTACCTACACTCAACTTCCATTATGAAATCGGTGTTTACAATAGTGAAACAATATCTTTCTCCTTACGGCTCTCAATATTCTTTTCTCTTCTCTCTATGCAACACACATTACACTCAAGAATTATATGAGTATTTATAAAAAGGTCTAGCCTAAAGCTAATAGGAATCCTTGCCTAAAGCTAGTAGGAATCCTTTCCTAAATAAAACAATAAAACACTCCTAAATAGAATAGAAAACCAATCCTAAACATAATAGGATTCAGACTTCATAACCCAACAATCTTCCACTTGAAGACTGAAACTAGAGTAGACTTCTTCCCCTTTCCTCGATGACTAGTGGACAGGTACGGTGCGCTCATCCTCCTATGTCTTCAACCTTGAAGACCTACTGAAGCTGCACACAGCTCCAGTTTCTTCGTAGTGACTGGCTTGGTTAACATATCAGCTGGATTCTTACTCCATGCGATCTTCACAAGCTTTAACACTCCATCGTCGATCAACGACCGAATGAAATGATACCGCAGTCCTATATGCTTGGTCCTAGAATGGAACGTTGAATTCTTAGCCAAGTGTATCGCACACTGACTATCACTGTGCAACACATTTATCACTTGCTTGAATCCCAACTCTACTAACAACCCCTGTAACCATATAAGCTCCTTGCTAGCTTCTGTCACAACCACATACTCTGCTTCAGTTGTAGATATTGCCTCTATCTTCTGCAACTGAGTAACCCAACTAATAGCGGTACCCCCCATTGTGAACACATATCCGGTAGTGCTTCTCCTGTGATCCATCTCTCCAGCAAAATCAGAATCCACATAACCTTCCAACTTGAGTTCATCTCTCTTGAAGGTTAAACACTTCTCTGTCATACCCCGCAGGTACCGTAGGATCCACTTCATTGCTTTCCAGTGTTGCTTGCCTGGATTAGACATGTATCTACTCACAACTCCCACTGCATGGGAAATATCTGGTCTAGTGCAAACTATGGCATACATCAGGCTTCCAATGGCTGAGGCATATGGTACCCTAGCCATGAAATCTTTTTCTTTGTCCGTCTCTGGACACTGCTCATTAGACAATCTGAAGTGACTAGCTAATGGTGTTCTGACCGGCTTTGCATTACCCATGTTGAATCTCTGTAACATTTTACGAACATACTCTGCCTGAGATAGCTATAAAGTACCCATCTGTTCGTCTATGTTAATCCTCATTTCAAGGATCTGCTTTGCTACACCTAAGTCTTTCATCTCGATAGTTACTTCTTCAAGTCGTTAATCTCTTCCAAATTTTCACCAGCTACTAACATGTCATTAATATAAAGTAGTAATATTATTAAACTCGATTTAACCTTCTTGAAGTAGCAGCAATGGTCAGCATTGCATCTAAAATAGTCATTCCGTTGCGTAAACCCATCAAACTTCTTGTACCACTGTAGGGGAGCTTGTTTCAAACCATACAAGCTCTTCGTCAATCTGCTAAGCATCTTCACTCTGACATGCCTCATCACAGCATTGAGGTTCTTCCGCATCTGTTAGCAACAAGTAATGCAAATACCTTCTATTTAGTACATGTGGGCAAATGGATATTCGCGGTGTACCTTGGGCCTGTGAGGATCTTCTCAAAGCATTCCCAATTTGCGGATTCAAAACTCTCTGACCTATCGGACTTTATGGTGCTGGAATTTCATTTTATGGTATAGGATTTTCAACCTGGGGTTACACACCTTGCTCTTCAACTTTCTGATTACTACCATATTTCACGATCCTACCACCCGATACATCCTCTGGCCCAAAGTAGTTTGGCTCTTCCTGCTCAGACATATGTGTGTTTCTTTCCTTGTACATGACCTTCTCGATGAAGACAACATCTCTACTCCTGATCATCTTTCGGTTTTGGTCATCCCAGAGTTTATAACCAAACTCGTCTTCACCATAACCTACCAAGGTGCACTTCACTGATATGGTGTCCAACTTGCTCCTTGAGTGATCACCTACATGTAAAAAACATAACCAAACACCTTCAAATGAGAAAGTTTAACCTCTTTCCCAGTCCATATCTCTTCTGGTATAGCAAGGTCCAAAGGCTTTGATGGTCCTCTATTGATCAACTATGTTGCAGTACTGACTGCTTCTGTCCAGAACTGTTTCGGTAACCTTAATTGTAGGCGCATGCTCCTGGCTCTCTCAGTCAATGTATTGTTCATTCGTTTTGCTATACCATTCTGCTGCGGCGTTCCAGGAACCGTCCGTATGAGCTTTATCCCACTCTGGTAGCAAAATTTCTTGAACTCGTTGTCTTCATATTCCCCACCATTATCTGAACGTAGCTTATTGATCTTCAAACATGTCTCATTCTCAACCATAGCTTTCCACTTCTTGAAAGCCTCAAACACATCAAACTTGTGTCGTAAGAAGTAAACCCAAACCTTTCTGGAATGATCGTCGATGAATGTGATGAAATATTGTTTACCCCCGTTTGATGAGACTGAAGTTGGACTCCAAACATCGGTATGCACTAGTTCCAGCTTCTCCTTTACCGATGCTCTTCAGGTCCTTTTGAAGCTTACTCGCTTATGATTTCCAAGAATGCAGCTTTCACAGAAATCAATCTCAACGGATTTTAACTCGGGTAGTTTACTTCTCGAATGTAGACATTTCAGCCCTTGACTACTCATGTGCCCAAACCTCTAGTGCCACAGATTCGGACCCTCTCTACCCTCCGCCACTGCTGCCGAACCATACCCATCAGTAGTAGGGTAAAGAGACCCGTTCTTAATTCCTCGGGCGACTGTCATAACTCTTTTTGAGATCTTTCACTTATCACCTGTGAAAGTCATCATATAACTATCGGATGCTAACTGTCCTACAGAGATCAAGTTCTTCCTCAAGTCTGGTACGTGCCTCACGTTATCGAGTTTCCAAACTGACCTATTCAGTTGAGACTTCACATCTCCCTTCCCGATAATATCTCATGCTTGATCGTCACCAAGGTACATCTTACCGAAATTTCTGGAGATATAGTTCTCGAAAAAATCCTTGTGTGAGGTGGCATGGAATGATACCCCTGATTCCAACACCCATGATTCCATCTTACTTTCTAACGAGCAGATAATGCAGTCATCTGACTCCTCTGAAATACAATTCGAACCGCTTTTGAATCTTCACATCTCTCTTCCCGATAATGTCACATGCTTGATCGTCACCAAGGTATATCTTACCCAAATTTCAGGAGATGTAGTTCTTGAACAAATCTCAGTGTGAGGTGGCATGGAATGATACCCCTGATTCCATCTTACTTTCCAACGAGCAGATAAGGCAGTCATCTGACTCCTCTGAAATAAAATTCATACCACTCTTGCCATCGTTCTTCTTGGCAGACCTACACTTACTCGAGTAGTGACCCATCTTGCCATAATTCTAGCACTCGATGTCTTTCTTACTTCGCTGTTGATTACCCGAATTGTTGCCTTGATGATTCGTGGACTTGGATCTTCCTCTTGACTTTGATATACCCCGTTGATTTCTGTTCCGATTCTTGTTTCTACCTTCTCTACCTTCCATGTTCAATGCTGAAGATGATGCCCATGATCCCTCTTCACACATCCTGATCTCTTGGGTCATAATCATGTCTACGACCTATTGGAATGCTAACTTTTCTTTTCCGAATGAGTTGGCGATTGATTGACATGTCGTACTCCAACTCTCCGGTATCTGGCCAAGAATTATGCTTGCCAACACCTCACCATCGAATACAATGGAAACCGAATTTAACCCATCTGTTACCTCATTGAACACATTCAGGTGCTCCTTGAAACTCTGATTTTTTGACATCTTCAGATTCACTAGCTTCATTATTAGATAGACCTTCCTTGCTGCAGAAGGTTGCTCATATAAATTCGATAGAGCCTTCATGAGATCTGTCACTGTCTCTTGACCCTTAATGTTGAAGGCAACTGATTTCGACAAACTGAGTCGAATTGCTCCCAACGCTTTACGATCCAAAACTGTCCATTCTGCATCAGTCATGTCTTTTGGCTTACATTGGACCACCCATTCTTCATCAGACACGCCATTCGGCTTCTCTACTATCGATAGATACAAGTCCTTCTGGTACAGAGAATCTTCCATTTGCATCTTCCAAAAGCTGAAATTCGTACCATTGAATTTCTTTATCTTGTATGTATCCTACTCGGACCACATTGCTCCCACTCAAACCACGAACGACAAGCAATTTGAACTGGTCAATGAAAAAATCAAATTGGGACTGAATCCGATCGAAATCCGAAACTTTCCGTTTCAACATAAAAAGTACCGGATCTGGAAGATTTCACCACACTGAGTCCGCTGGTGGTGTCGGTTTTCTCAGGATTCACTACGGATCGGCGTAGATCTGACGATAATAGTTTGGTTCTTCAACACTTCGACGGTCGATTTGAAGACTTTCCGGTGCTCGGTTGACGTCGACCCAGAAGACAACTTTTGGTGGTGGTGTTGTCGCTCAACTCGCCGGTGGCAACTGGGCTGCGAAACCACTCCTCTTCAACCTTCGTCGACCGATTTGACCACTTTCCAATGATCTTTTGACAACGTCCCAGAAGAGAAACTTGTAGATCGGCCCTTTCTGATCCTAATTGTGTGGGAAGTGACAACTCACTCTCTGTGGTCGCCGACGGCTACTGTTCCGGCAATGGTTGTTCCGGCAATGGTTGTTCCGGCGGTGGCTGCTCCGGCAGCACGGCTGCTGTTCCAGACTCCTGGAACCTTGTGTTATAGAATCCTCAACTCTGAATCCTATCCCAGTACGCCCTAAGCCTTGAAACCTAGGCTCTGATACCAGTTGTTGTGGGTGTATCGGCTTAGGGAATATGCACAATCAAAATACAAACAAAAGAAATGGAAGACACGTGATTTTACGTGATTCAGCGTAAGCCTACGTCCACTCAACTTCCACTATGAAATTAGTGTTTACAATAGTGAAGCAATATCTCTCTTCTTACGGCTCTCAATATTCTTTTCTCTTCTCTCTATGTAGCACACATTACACACAAGAATTACATGAGTATTTATAACAAGGTCTAGCCTAAACCTAGTAGGAATCCTTTCCTAAATAAAACAATAAAACACTCATAAATGGTATAGAGAATCAATCCTAAACATAATAGGATTCAGGTTTTTTAAAGTAATCGGACATAAGTGATACCTTAAACCATTGCAACTCTCTTTGCATTTGTAAAGCCGCGCCTGAAACTGAAAGCAGTTTAAAAGACGGAGCCAACTTCCCTGCCAACTGTAGAGTGTTGAAATTTTCTATACCATCTGAACACAAAGCGACCGTAGTTGTTGGAGAGATCTTATTTATTATATTGACTATCTTTTCTTGTCGACATTCAATAGCAGCTTGCAATATGTTTCGTTGAGGTCTTACCCTCCAGAATATCAGATCCGGATAATGTTTTAAAAGGGTCTGTATAATCTCTTCAATCCCACCTTCAATGGCAATACTCAGGATGGATACTGGATTTCCAAGAAAATTACAAATTTGGGAATGGCTCATTGTTGAAAGCTCATTAGCAACATGATTAACTAATTCAATAGCACATTCATGTGTCATCTTGGCATCTCGAACTATTTCTATGGAGGGTGCTGCAAGCGAAAATCAGATCAAATGTATTATAAATTTGTTGGAGATTAAATGTTATTTGATAAATTTCATTCACCTCACGTAACTTGCAGTTTGATTTTTACAAACATGGTTGCTTACCCAATTTTGTAATAGCTTTCCATAATAATCTCTTGAACCATCCAAGCACTGTGTCTGTACAGAAGAACAAAACATGCTTGTTAATTAATCTTGTTAATGTGAGAATCTGTTGGCCGGTTTAAAGAATAATTTGAAGAGTAACAGTGAAATAAACACAAAATTGCAAACCTTGGATCGTAAAGCTTCTTGCTTGTAGTGCTGATGAATGAGTTGGGGCACTTTTTATTTCCACGCAAACAACTTGAACAAACAAAAATAAACCATTAAAAACTTTACCAATAAAAAACAAAAACACTCAAGTATTTAATTTATTGGCACGTTTTAAGTAAAAAATTTGTTCAAAGACAAAATACTTACATTTATAAATCCATTTTTGAAAAAATCCAAGATTACTCCCGCTAGAAAAGTATGAAGGGTGGCGTGCCAACCAGCAGAGCAAGGAATTCCCATGTTCATCTTTTGCAATAGCTAAGTTAGGAATTCTTTGGACAAAATACAAGGCTATATCTGTTGAAGTTGGAACACAATTAACGATTCGTTATAAAATTACATTTGTTGAAAGTGTAAGAAGATATATAGATAATATATAAGAGTATATATGTTGGAAGTAGGACTGACTTTTATTGATAGTTCTTACCATGATAACCTGATTGAATTAGATGTCGAAGGATTGCAGGTAATTTAGGAATGAAGAAGGGAGGGCTTGGAGATTCAACTCTGGTATTCTTACTAAGATACCAAACCAACTCCTTACTTCTACTATGGATAGCAGAGACAATCGGCGGATATTTTCCATTGTCGAACACTTGCAGTAAATTAGGGTTCTTTTCAAGCAATGCCTTAGCAGTCTTTAAACTTCCACCATGTGCAGCGTTGTGAAGGACAGTGCTTCCATTTACATTTTGCACTTCAATCGATTGTGGAGTCAATACATCAAGTTTCAAAAGCCTTAGGACGAATTTCCATTGGCGACATTGTGCTGCAATATGCAGTACTGTTCCTATGTCCTTTGATATCTCAACGGTCAATGCATCTGGATCACTATCAATGAATCTCTTTGCAGTTTTCCAATCACCTATTTGTGCAGCACTGAACAATGATCGGTAGTAGTTGCGATGCTCTGCCGTCCCTTTACAATCAACAATACTTTTTTTTTTCCGTTAGACTATTCTATAAAGCAATGAATGAATAATTCTTATATACTGTTATTTACATTTTTTTTTTATCAATATTAATTGGGTCGTGAGAAATGTCATAAGCAATTTTGATCGTTATTTCACCATCAATCACCACTACTAGCTATCGCAACTGAGTATGACCACCACAGCATCTTCAAAATTAATGAAATAAAGATGTAGACATATATAGAAGACCTGCGATGGACTTACTTTCGGACTCGGACAACTGATCAGGTTGATTAGCACTTTTTCCACTATCATGATTTGGTTGCAACGAGGGGTTAACATTTGGTTGCACGCCTACACTCTCTTGTTCTTGTTCTTGTTGAGGCCTTTCTCTCAGATTACTGGGAAGTGGGTGGATTGGTTCCTCTGAACTGCTGTTTGGCATGTAAAACAACTGCGATTGATGAGCACTTCCTCCTAAACTACTTGGAAGTCGGTTGATTGGTTCCTCTGAAATGCTATTTGGCATGTTGTTGCTGTTTGGTTGAACACCTTCACTCTCTGCTTCTTGTTGAAACATTGGACGATTTTGATAGATGCTTTAATCTTTTACCTATATGATCTGTTATCACAACCCATCTCTATTTAATTATTTATATTCAAATTATTCTAGAAATAAAGAGAATAATAAAAAAGCTGAGGCTGTCTTTTGATTTGTAACACCCACTGGCCTGTTCATATTGAATAAACAACTGAATGCCTGATCATTAATAATTATATTTCTAGGGAACTAATAATTATAATTTCAATGGAACTATATTATGGGTCCCGGCCGCACATGATTCATTAACCCGTTTCGTTTGAGATTTCTCCAAAAAAAAAAAAAAAGAAAGGACTAGTTTTCTTGACTCGATGAGACGGTGCTAGTGTACAACTAGTTTTCTTGTGTTTTCACTTTAACATATAAAATCATTTCAGATTTTAAAAACATCACTTTGACACACAACCACACGTTTTAAATCCAAATATACAATTATTTCTAACAATATTGCTAATCAAATAAATGTTTGTAACAACTTCGGAAAAACAATTCTGAAAACATACGTGAAAAATATTCTTAATACCGTACATGAAAAGTCAATTGATTTTAATAAATTTTAATCTGAAATTTTAAAATTTTGTATAGATAATAAATTGAATGAAACCTAGTTATAAACAAAATTTAAAAAAAATCAAGAACTGCGACTACTTTTCTTTATTTATTGTTTTCTATTATTTGCCATGTTTTCTGATACTTCATATTTAATAAAATTGGTAAAAAAAAATAGTTTAATTTATGAATTCATCAATATCCATTTTTTGTGTTAAAATAAAATGGCCATACCATAATAATGTTAATTAAGTTATTAAAGAAAGCAAATAAAAAGAGATAGCAGTAACCTGGAATAGAAGCTGAAGGTGTGCCAGAAACAAAGTGACTTCACTTGACTCAAGTTTTTTGGTTCTCAGTCTGATTTCCAACATAAGAGATTGAAACCATGGTAGATTTTAAAAATCACTCCCAGACAGCTACTTTTGTTTTTTGTTTTTTAATGTAGACAATTACGTTTTTTAATGTAGACAACTACATTTCATAGCGTCAAAAGAGTGCACCTAAAATAATAATAATAATAATAATAATAATAATGAGGGAAATTTGTACAGAAACGACTGTTTCCAGAATTGACGTTGACTGACATGAATTAACCAAGAATAAATGAATGACAACTATGTATCAATAACGGGAGATGGCTAGTATACCTTTTAAAATTGGATAGGTATGATGGCAATTTTATTTTGCTGCCAACCGGCTAAATTGGTTGATGAATTGACCGGTTAAAACCGGTTGCACAGCCTGACACTTTTTTTTTTTGTTGAGAAGCACTTTAAAGTTTTAAAAATAGTAAATATAGAATTTATAAGTTTATAAAATTTACATAAATAACAGAAAAATCATAACATTAATCTAATAATCTTGATAAATAATATAATCATACTAACAAATATTAACAAGTCCTTATAAATACACGATCTTTTCATTATCGAAGTATTTTTTTTTTTTACTATTTTATTAACGTATTTATTTAAAATATATAAATATATATATTACAGAATAAAACTCAAAGTCTCTTTTTAACTAGGTATGTATTTAATTTTCAACTAATAAAATTTTCTTATACTGCCAAGGTTCATTTGAGAAAAATTATTTTATCCCACCCTAACGTAGAATCTCAGTTACGTCTCATCGTACTTCATAGTCCATACCGGGCCAAAGTGAGTTGGTCTCATCCCTTAATCAACTAGTTTAGTAGGGCCTTCTAAATTTGTATTCTTTATATGATATTCTCTTATTGAATGAGTGTTACTTGTTATCAATACGTGTTGGGAGATTTTATGAAAAGGTAAGGTTGACTCTATCGAACACAGTGGTGGCGGCGATACAGTTTGAGAAACGGTGGATCACAATGAATCAGGCATGAGAAATCGAATTCTTCTCGGGTTTCTTTCACGATTAAGCTAACAAACCAAAGATTTCGATTGTAGGGTTTGGTAACCGATAAATATTTTTAAATTAGCCGTGATGGGTGACTCAATCAATGGGGGCACTGGATGTGAAGGGTTGATTGTTGGGTGGAATGGCTGTTTGCATGTTTGGCTTGTTTTTCAACAATAAATAAATAAATGAATAAATCAGGTTTCCAAATTTCAAAAAGGAAAAAAATCCTTCCATCCAGGGATCACGTAAACAGATTTGTTAAAAATAAATATTTATTACAAAAAAAATTTGGCTTATAAACATGTTTAAATGACGGCTTTTTTTCAATAAAAAATTAAAAATAAAAATTTATTAAAAAATGATTTGTTAAAATAGGGGTAGAATAATAAAACCAAACCATTTAATATTTAAATAGAATACTTTCAAATAAAAAATAAATAAATAAAAGTGTCTTAAATAGTAAATAATATTACTTTACTACTTAAAAGAAAGTCTAAGACAAAAAAACAAATAACCCTTCACCATATAATTTACCAATGCACCCGGTTCCTCCAAAGATAACGATTCTGCTCAACTCACTCTCCATTGCTTCCCTTTCACCTCCTCCAATCTATCTATCTCCTCAACTCCCTTATATTTTGAGGGCCATCTCAAATTTTTATTTCAGGAAAACTACTTATGTCACTCTCAATTTGGTCCTTAAAAATTTTATGTTTCACATGAATATGTTGACAATAAAAGCTGTCACGAGAAATGTCAAAATGTAAACCGTACAACGTCATAAATGTAAAATATGTGTATCTGATATTATTTTCAAGTTCGTCGTAAATGTAGAAATAAATTTTAATAAATTTTTCAAACTTATTAAAAGCTTATCAAGAAATCAAACCTATTAAGATATTTGAGAAATGATATCATCCTCATCATGATTCATACTTAGGATATTTCCAATTAACACACCATCCAAACCAAATAAAATTTGGGGAGTATTGTTACTACACTAAATATCCTCTCTCTTTTTTTAATATTTATATATTTTATATTTATTAAAAGTTAATATATTTTATTATATTGATATCATATATAAATATATTAAAAGAATATTTTTTAAAAAATACTTTTTTGTATGGATGTATTTGAGTTGAAAAAAATTTTGATATAAGAAAAATTCTTTCTT
This sequence comes from Dipteronia dyeriana, assembly GCA_032871835.1. Taxonomy (NCBI): domain Eukaryota; kingdom Viridiplantae; phylum Streptophyta; class Magnoliopsida; order Sapindales; family Sapindaceae; genus Dipteronia; species Dipteronia dyeriana. The sequence continues at coordinate 5,766,034 of CM065298.1, forward strand.
TAAAATAAATTGGTTTAATTGGTTTAATGGTGTTCACGGTTCGGTTTCGGTTCCGTGGAAAGGCCGAACCGTAACCGTAACCGTAACCGGAATAGGACGGTTTTGGGCGGTTTCGGTTTCGGTTTCGGTTTGTGAAACCTAACGGTTAGGTTCGTTCGGTTTTTTTTTTCTGAAATGCTGCCACGTGTCAGCATTTCATTGGTTTTTTTTTTAATTTTGAAACCGTCGGTTTTTGGTCGGTTTTTAAGATCCCATAACCGTAATCGAACCGTCGGGATCCGGTTTTCAACCGGTTTTGTAACCGACGGTTTTGGTTTCGGTTTCGGTTTCGATTTCGGTTACGGTTTCGGTTTCGATTTCAATTTCGGTTTTCAGAGACCGGTTTCGAACGGTTTAATCGAACTGTGGACACCTCTAAATTGGTTGAAGATGTAATTATCGAAAATAACAGAAAATATCACAAATATATTTGTGGTGTAAACCCTTCACTAGTACAGTAGTACTAGTACTAGCTCAAATCTCTAGAGATGTCATCACGATTCTTCATATTTATTATGTAGGGGACCCACATCCACCTGCTATTTTCCGGTTAGAAATCGATGTGTATAACATAACGAGTGACTACAATCTTGATTCATACAATATTAATACTGTATTTTTTTTTTCTTTAAAGTGTTATTACTTACATTTTTTATATGAATAGGCATTAACTTTCACAAAGACAACTTTAATTTTGATTGAATTGTTTTAAAATATATTTTATTTCATTATGCTTGTACACAATTTTCATGTCATGAAATGTGTTTGTACCACCAAATCAGAAAATTTTGATCTCATCCCTGTTCTCTCTGGTTTTTATTTCTCTTCTCTGCTTTGTTTTTTAGCATCCTCTGTTCTTTAATTAGAAGATGATATATATTTCCATTTATATTTAATTTGTATTTCGATCATAAATCTGATATATATATTTCTAAGAGAAAAAAAAAACTTGTATAATGGCTTCCCATTATGAGAAGGTAGATACCGAAGTGTTTAAGTTGTTTGGGAGAAGTTTCTGGTAGGATAAAACACATCAATAATAATCACAAACAATATTTATCCTCTTTTATGCGAACTTAATAAGAATCAATTAAAATAAAGTAGTAAATAACACAACCGCAAGTTCAATCATAAACACAAAAACATCAATAATTTTACGTGAAAAACCTCTCCAAATTGAGGAGTAAAAACTACGGGTCCTCCGAAATCTCCACTATCAAAATATAATTGACATACACATAATTCTCTCTAGCTGAACTAGTAGCATATAACACAACAATCTCAAGATTAACTAATCTTAGCAACACATGCAATATTAGCAAGTAAAATAAGAGAGATAGGATTTCACAATCTCGAATCCTCTGTTCTAGGTGTGTATCTCTCTTCAGAAATTTCCTCTCAACGATCCAACCATCGAGATCGTAGAACCATGAGATAAGAAAAATCTATCCAAATTTCAGCTCAATCGGATCACAAACCAAAAAGATATCTGCTTTGAAGAAACATGCGCAACAACTCCCCTATTTTTTATCCAGCCCTATTCGAAACCGCAAAACTCACAATAGGGAACTCTGATTGACAATTCCTCAGGCCAGAATGTAGTACCGTGTGTGGACCATTAATTATGGAGAAGCTTTGACAAGTGCATACACTTTGAGTCAAAGTATGAAAATTTAATGGTTTAAATCAAACGCACTGACGAATTTATATCAATACGTACTAACTTGAAAACCCATATATATACTAAAACCACTAGTTATTTAAAAGTCCAAAGATGGTACAAACTTACAGAGGATGATAAATGCAATTATGTTCTGTGAATCATAATAAAAAACTTAACGGGCAATTGCCAATTAGGTCTTGGGTTTTTTTTTTAAATTCCAAATTGTTTGTGACTTTTAATAAAGTTACCAAATTGGTCCTTATATTTCTTCAAGTGCCAAATCAGTCATTCTAACAAAGTTCCGTTAGTCAATTTTAACTGTATAGGAGTAAAATTATATTTTATTCTTAAACAATATAATAATGACACATGTATAATTTTTTTAACACATGTATATTTTTATTTATTTTATTTTTAGGTTTTGATTTTTAAATAATTTTAAAAACAATGCATGAGTTGTAAATGTGGCTTCCCACCAAATACCCAAATGGGTTGGTAATTGAGTGACACATATTAAACACTTGTCAAATTGAAAGCAAGATGACAAGTTTATATGGAGACAACAAAGCATATATGTGTTTAATTACAACAAAATCCCCATATTCATTTGCCTATAAAAGGCCAATCGTGTTGTTATTTATGGATATATACTAGAATCAATGAAAACTTTTACTCACTAAAAATGTATATCTCTCGCATCTCTCATCTCTTCTTCTTATTTTGTTTATTTATTATTTTATATTATTATTAATACTTATTGCTTTATCTGTTATTCCAATTTAATTATAACACGTTATTAGCACGATGCTGTTATTTTCAGAACCTGAAGTTTCTGAATTTTATTTCTATTGAAACCTGAAGTTCCTAAATATATTTCAAGAATCTGAAGTTTCTGAATTTTATTTTCAGAACCGGAAGCTTCTGAATTTATTATTACTAGAACCTGAAGCTTCTAGATTTTTTATCTATCAATACCAGAACCTGTAGTTCTGGATTTCGTTTCTCGTATTTTATTTACTTTTGCGCAATTTACTTTCGCGCAATTTACTTTCGCGCAATTTACTTTCGCGCAATTTATTACTTTTATTTTTATTTAAACAATTTGGTTACTCATCCAAAAACCTGAAGTGTATGGATTTATTTATCATTACTAGAATCTATAACTTCTGGATTTACTTATTTACAAATATTCCTTTATATATCTGAAAATTTAAATTCCTCGGATTTTTATCAGACCAGAAGTCCTGACTCTGATTGTGATTTTTAGATAACCAGAAGCAACAAAAATGTCAAAACTTGCAAGCTTGAAGTTTACTGCACTGGAAGTATCTGGGGACAACTACATGTCCTGGGTAATTGATGCCAAATTATTGTTAAAATCTGAAGGCTTGTATTACACCATTGAAGAAGAGACTGATATGAATGAACAAGATAAGCCCACTGCTATGGTCATTATCCGTCGCCATCTACATGAAGATCTAAAAGCCCAATACCTAACTGTCACAGAACCGGAAGTTCTATGGCAAGAATTAAAAGACCGTTTTGATAATCAACCCGATGTTGCATTACCAAATGTCAGGTATCAGTGGCAATATTTACGTTTTCAAGACTATAGGCCAGTCTCTGAATATAACTCTGATTTATTCAAAATCGCTACACAACTGAAATTGTGTGGTCATGAGATAACATAAAATGATATGTTGGAAAAAACATTTACAACATTTCACGCCTCAAACATGATATTACAACAGCAATATCGAGAACGTCGATTCTCAAAATATTCAGAGTTAATCTCATGTTTCTTGATAGCAGAGAAAAATAACGAGTTGTTAATAATAAAATCACGAATCACCCCCGACCGGCTCTATAGTATTCCCAGAAGTAAATGCTAATACTGTTGGGGGACAAAATCGTGGATGGGGTCGTGGTCGTGGTCGCGGTCCTTACCGTGGTGGTGGTCGTGGTCGTGGTAGTGGCCGTGGTCAGGGTCGTTGAAGAGCATATGATTATTCTAACCCGATTGGTTATAATCAAAACATTCCCTAGAAGCAGAATGTTAATAAGGTTAGGCCAGATAAAGGAAAGAGTATCCAAAATGGGCCTAAGAAAGATGATGGTGTATGTTTCAAATGTGGTTGTCATAATCATTGGTCACGTATATACCGCACACCTAAACATTTGGTTGAGCTTTATCAAGCATCAATCAAAGGAAAGGAAAAGGGGAAGAATCCTGAAACCAACTTCATGGAGGATTCAGATTTTTTGGATATTACCCAGTTTAATGTTTCTGATTTTCTAAATGATCCAAATGACAATGTAACCAATTCAATTGGTGATGGAAATATCCATATCAATTAAGTACTATTTGTAATATTTTTGTTAGCATATGAAATGTTTATGTAAATATTCCTTATATAATATATACTTTTGATCACTCCATCTAATATGCATTTTATTTTTTCTTTGTGAAGCACAACCAATATGTCTCTAAACGATAAATTGAGTATTATTGAAAAGCAAGGTACATGAGATATATGTCTAGCCGACAATGCAACAACACATACGATTTTACGGAATCAGAAATACTTTCTGAATTTAACTTTGCTTAAGGCAAATATTAATACAATATCAGGTCCAACAGATCTGATAGAAGCTAGAGCCATGATATTGTTACCAAACAATACTAAAATATGTATCAATAATGCTTTATATTCAAATTGATCTAGAAGAAATCTATTAAGTTTCAAGAATATACGGTGTAATGGATTTCACATAGAAACAATAAATGATGAGAATATTGAATATCTGTGCATTACTTCCTATCATATAGGTCAGAAACTCATTCTGGAAAAGTTGCATGCTTTACCATCTAGATTATATTACACTCTTATAAGAGGTGTATAAGTTTAAGCAGTTATGAACCAGAAGTTCTCAGACCCAAAAATATTTATACTCTGGTATAACCGTCTTGGTCATCCAGGACCTACAATGATGTATAGAATCATTGAAAATTCACATGGCCATCCATTAAAGAACCAGAAGATTCTTTTAGCCCATGAAAATTTATGTACTGCATGTTCACAAGGGAAATTAGTAATAAAACCATCCCAATCTAAGGTTTGTTTTGAATCCTCGTCATTCCTATAAAGGATTCAAGGGGATATATGCGGACATATTCATCCACCAAGTGGACCGTTCTAATATTTTATGGTCCTAGTTGATGCATCCATCAAATGGTCACACGTTTGTTTATTATCAAAATGTAATGTTGCTTTTGCAAGATTACTTGCACATATTATTAGGCTTCGGGCACATTTTCCCGATCATCCGATTAAGTCAATACGCCTTGATAATGCTGGTGAATTTACTTCCAAGACATTTGATGAATATTGCAGATCAGTTGGGATTGATGTTGAACATCCAGATCCATGTGTTCATACTCAGAATGGATTAGTAGAGTCGCTTATCAAGCGTCTCCAGGTAATTACAAGAAATTTATTATTGCGAACACAATTACCAATTTCTGTTTGGGGACATTCTATTTTACATGCTGCTGCATTAATTTGTCTTCGTCGCACTGCTTATCATCAATATTCACTAGTACAACTTGTATTTGACCATTAACCAGATATTTCTCATCTGCATACTTTTGGTTGTGTAGTATATGTCCCAATTGCACCTACACGTAGAACTAAAATGGGACCCCAACGACGTTTGCGAATATATGTGGGTCTAGATTCACCATCAATTATTATATATCTGGAACCTTTAACTGGTGATCTTTTTACTGCACGATTTATTGATTGTCATTTTGATGAGGGAAATTCTCATCATTAGGAAAAACTTCTCCTGAAGAGAAGTGTGAACTTTCTTGGAAAGTCCCGAGTCTAATTCATCTTGACCCATACACATCTCAATGTGAGAATGAAGTCCATAAGATAGTCCATCTTCAAATAATAGCAAATCAGTTACCAGATGCATTTACTGATGCTACTAGGGTAACAAAATCATACATCCTAACCGTTAATGTACCGGCATGGATAATTATTCCAGAAGAACGATATAAATAAATGATAGCAAAAGAATCATCTACTGCACGCCAGAAACGTGGTAGGCCACTCGGTTCAAAAGATATTATTCCTCAAAAAAGGAAAAGTAATTATCAGGATCATGTTCCTGAGATTGTATATAAATCCACTTTCTCAAAATCAACTTCATAAGAGTTAGATGTCCTTGAAAGGACACAAGTCACTAAAGTAATAGAAACCCCTGTAGGGGAAGAAATCCCTAAAGAGATTCAAAAACATAGAAATAAGGAAATTTCTATAAATTATACAAGAGAAATGTGGAATCGTGAGGAAACAATCATCGATGATATATTTTCATATACAGTGGCCACTAGAATTATAAATGATGATTATGAGTCTTGTAGTGTTGATGATTGTAGGCAAAGGTCTGATTGGCCTAAATGGAAAGAAGCAATTCAAACAGAATTGAATTCATTAACCAAACGTAAAGTATTTGGATTTATAATCTAGACACCTGAAGACGTCAAATCTGTTGGATACAAATGGTTTTTTGTATGGAAACGTAATGAGAAAAAAGAGGTTGTGTGATATAAGGCACGACTCGTAGCACAAGGTTTCTCACAGAGACCTGGTATTGATTTTGATGAGACATATTCACCAATGATAAATATAATTACGTTTTGTTTTCTGATAAGTTTGGATGTCTTGGAAAGACTTGAAATGCATCTTATGGACGTAGTAATTGCCTACCTATATGGCTCACTCGACTCAAATATTTAAATGAAAATCCTTGAAGGATTTAGAATGCCAGAAGCATACAACTCGAGACCTCGCAATTTATACTCGATTAAATTACAAAGGTCCTTGTATGAATTAAAACAATCTGGGCGCATGTGGTATAACCGCCTCAATGAATATTTGATTAAAGAATGATATATTAATAATCATATATGCCCATGTGTCTTCATAAAGAAATCAGAATCTGGATTTGCTATCATAGCAGTTTATATTGATGATATGAATTTAATTGGAATTCCAAAAGAGCTACTGAAAACTGCTGAATATTTAAAAAAGGAATTCGAGATAAAAGACTTGGGAAAGACAAAATATATTCTTGGTATATAGATTGCACCTAAATTAAATGGAATATTTATCCATCAGTCAGCATATGTTGAAAAGATCTTGAAACGATTCTATATGGATAATGCTCACCCATTAAGTACTCCTATGGTTGTTAAAACTCTTGATTCTAAGATTGATCCTAAGAAAGATTCATTCTGACCTCTTGAAGATGGTGAAAAGATACTTGATCCTAAAGTACCATATCTTAATGTAATTGGTGTTTTGTTATATCTAGCTCAATGTATTAGACTAGACATTGCATTTTCAATAAATTTGCTTGCTGGATTTAGTTAAACACCAACTCGAAGGCATTGGAATGAGGTTAAACATTTTTTTCGTTACCTTCGTGGCACGAAAGCTTTAGGGTTATTTTCTTCAAAATCAAACAATTTATCAGGTTTACTTGGCTATGCTGATACTGGATATCTGTCTGATCCGCATAAAGCTCGTTCACAAACGAGATACGTTTTTACATATAATGGCACAACAATCTCTTGGTGCTCCACAAAGCAAACTATTGTTGCTACATCCTCTAATCATTCGGAGATCCTTGCACTTCATGAAACAAGTCGAGAAGGTGTTTGGCTAAGGTTAGTTATTCATCATATTCAAAAGACATGTGGATTCTCATTATCTACAGAAATGTCGACACTGATATTTGAAGATAATGTGGCTTGTATTGCTCAAGTTAGAGGAGGATATATCAAAGGAGATAGAACCAAACATATTTCTCCTAAATTCTTCTATACTCATAAACGTCAATAGAACCGACATATCAATGTTAAACAAATTCGGTCTACAGATAATTTTACAGATTTGTTTACCAAGACATTGCCCACATCAACTTTTGAGAAACTGGTATATAGAATTGACATGCGTCGGCTCTGTAAATTACAGGATTAATATTGAAGTTTTGTTTAGGGGGAACGCTCAATCAAGAAGAGCAAAATTTGAATAGACATACTGTACTCTTTTTCCTTTACCAGATTTTATCCCACTGAGTTTTACCGGAAAGGTTTTAATGAGACAGTTCTGGACATGCCCAATATAACTTGATCCAAAAGATCATTGTATATATTTTGTTAAGGTTTTTATCCCACTGGATTTTTTCTAGCAAATTAAAATACAAGTGATGGAAAATCCAAGGGGGGAGTGTTGTAAACGTGACTTCCTACCACATACCCAAATGGGTTGATAATTGAGTGACACATATTAGACACTTCTTATTTTGTTTATTTATTATTTTATATTATTAGCAATACTTATTGCTTTATCTATTATTCCAATTTAATTATAATAGCATGCATAATATTGACAAAAAAAAAATTATATAAAGGGATTTTAGCAAATATGCCCTATTTGAGGGTCTAAACTGCAAAAGTACCCCATAATTTTTTTATAGCAAAATTGCCCATAAATGACTAAACTACCCTTAATAACATATTGCCCCAATTCTTCCAACAGTTGTCGGTTGCCCTAGCCATCTCTAGCACCCATCGTTACCACTTGTTGTTGTTGTCGCCGTCAAGCCGCCTTGTCAACGTCGTCAGTCACAAAACGAGGACGCATGGCTAACTTCTTTGGCGAAACGAGGACGCGTCGCTTCCTTCGTCGATCACTCAGTCCTTCGTCTGCTTCCGGCTGCCGTCCTGCCACACCACCGAACCGCCAGCCGCCATCCTTTCTTTTCCTTTCGGCTACAAGGTTAGTTGGTTTAATTTTTTTTTTTGAAAGAAAAATGTTTGTTAATTGAAATTGTTGTTCAAATCTAAACTTGACTACATCTATAAATTACTGTTATGGGAGATATAGAATTCATATGTTGGTAAAGTGTTGATTATTATTCAATATCAATATGAACTGAGGTCGTGGCTATTGGCCAAATTTTATGTATATATTTAATTTGCATTACTAGAGGCCGAGTGTGTTAGTTGGTGTTTCTTTGGGTGTGTTGTGGTTGTTTTTTGGGGTGATTTTGTCGAATGGGGATATGTTTGATTTGGACTTTTGGGTTCTCTGGTGTTTTCTATGTGTTTCGTTCATAGTGGTTGTGGCTCTATTTTGCTGTGTCTTTCTTAGTGCTGGTGTGAGCTGTCTGTTGTTTGCTTTTCCATATGAGTGGTCTGGTGTGGGCCGTGTGGCTTTTCCATGTATCTATCTATAAATCTAACTCTATATGAATAATCTTTTTGCCAGCTATATCAAAAACTTCCTTACTACTTTATATATATATAACAACAACAACAACAAATTTTAGATCATAATGTGCATATAAACACTGAATAACACCTCAAATACAGATGTACTCTTGATTATTCTTACCTTGATTATTAAGGTCTTTTAGGATTCTTGACTCAATTTATGTCAAAAAAATGAAAGCTCATTGTCCCAAAGTAGATGTCTATTTTGAAGTGTAAATATAATCGTTGGGGGATTTCACCACAAATATTGAGTTCATTTTTGCTCATCCTCCTAGCATTACCCCCATTACTCCAGTCCCGTATGGATTACATGTGTTCAGGGACGGATAAATTTGATCCAATAAATGTTAGTGTTTGGATAAATTTACCCTTTCTATGGATACATGTCATCCATGATGGAGGGAGGTATGCTCACTCACCCTTAAGGGGGTGAGTAAAAATGGCCTCACAAATATTTGGGTTGCATGACCTATGTGGCTAAGTCAACATATTGCTTTATTTTCCTAAACCATGTGGCCATTTTTGATGTATTTACATTCGATGTTTATTATCAAAGTATTTTTTTTCTTTTGTTAGTGTATTTATTTTAAATATACAAAAATATATTTTCTGAGATAAGACTCGCTATGTCCCTTTGATTAGGTATGTATTTAATTTTCAATTAATAACTTTTCTTGTACTGTTGAGGTTCAGTTGAAAAAATTTATTCTAGGTATGTATTTAATTTTCAATTAATATCTTTTCTTGTACTGTTGAGGTTCAGTTGAAAAAATTTATTCTAGCCCACCCTACCGTGGAATCTCAGTTATGTCCCTGCATACGTCATAGTCCATACAGCCCCCAAGTGAGTTGGTCCCGTCCCCTAATCAACTAGTTTAGTAATGCCATCTAAAATTGTATTATTTATATGATATTCTCTTATTGAATGAGCTTTACTTGCTATCAATACACATAGGGTGATTTTTTGATAATGTAAGGTTGACTCCAACGAATATAGCGGTGGCGGCGACACAGCTTGAAAAACGGTGGATCATGACGAATCAAGTTTGAGAAATCGAATTCTTCTTGGGTTTCTTTTGTGATTAAGCGAGCAAACCAGCTACTTCGATTGCAGGATTTGGTGATCGTTAACCGGCAAATCTTTCTAGATCAACCGTGATGGGTGACTTGCTACGGCGACGAAGGTAGGCATTGGTACGCGACACGTTGGCCATGAACGGTTGATTGTTTGGTGGAATGGCTCTTTTTAATCGGTTTCCAAATTCCAAGAAGGAAAAATTCCTTCCGGATAGGGATCACATAAACATATTTGTTAAAAAAATATTTTCGCTTATAAACATGTTTAAATGGTGGATTTTTTTTTTCAATAAAATTAAATATTTGTTAAAAAAATATATTAAAAAATATATTTTAAAAGTCAAATGGTTTATTAAAATAAGGATAAAATTGTAAAATCAAAAACATCTAATATTTAAGTAGAAAACTCTAAAATAAAAAATAAACCCATAAATATTAAAGGATATTACTATACTAATTAAAATAAAGTTTTTTAATAATTAAGATAAAAAACAATTATTAATTTATATATACGTTGGGATCCAATGAATTTAAAAAAATATATTATTTTATACATTTAATAAGGTTATTAATTTAGTATACAAGTCCGAATCGAAATTTAAATTTTTTATTATTTAAATGTAGTTATTAATTTATCGAATATTCATTTAACGAGATTTCGTTATATTTAGATTTGTGAGAAATGATATCATACTCATCATGATTCATACTTAGTAGAAATAAAAGAAAATATCACAAATATAATTGTTGTGTAAACCCTCTTCGCAAGTAGTAGAACCAGCTCAAATGTCTCTGCCTATAGATGACAATGTGTATAACATTTCTTCATATTTATTATTTAGGGGACACACATCCAGCTGTTATTTTCCAGCTAGATATCAACGTGTATCACATTTCTTTTTCTTTTTCTTTTTTATAAAATTGAACTGACCTAGAGGAAAAAAGCATCACAAACGATCATATGTTAAAAAACCTAAGACAGTATCACATTTCTTCATATTTATTATCTTGTGGACCAACATTCAGCTGCTTTTTTCTAGATAAGGTCAAATGTTGATGTGGTCACTCAAAATTCAACGATGGATGAACAAAATCTGCTTAGCTTTTAGAGTACGTTTGACAAGGAGATGAGACAAGACGAGACATGACAGATCATATTTTTCTATATTGTGTTTAAAAAATTTATGACGGAACTGTTAACTGTACTGTTATGTATTTGATATAGTTAGAACATGACGAGATAAGATATTCAAATCATCCGAATATCCCTATTATATATATGTATATATATAATACATAATATAATTTGTATATTATAAATATTACATATAATAATATATAATATAAAAGATAAATATTATATATATGGATATATTATAATTTTTTGAAAATTTAAGGGTAAATTAGTCCTTTTTACTTGTCCTAGGGTTTTGGGTGAGATAAAAATAAGTGTTTTTTTATCCTACCTTGTCCCGTCCAGTCCATACTAAAGATACACCAAACGTGGGATAAGAGAAATTTATCCCACCTTATCCCGTCCCGTCCCGTCCCGTCCCGTCCCGTCCCGTCCCGTATACCAAACGCACCCTTATGGTCCTGTATAAGTTAACATAATCCATTTTTTATTTCTCTCACCCAAACGACAACATATAACAATTGAATTATTCAATTAAGGCAAAATTTCAAATAAGCGTTTTTAAAATAACGCTTGGCCAATCTTTTTTTTTTTTAATTTTTTTTTTAATTTTTTTTTTAAATAGTTGCTACAAATTTATCAAAATGGCCCTTAGAATTCTTTATTTCTCTCACCCAAACGACAACATATATCAATTATTCAATTAATCATCTCATATTTTCTATTTTGCCCCAACTCGATTTTTATTTGCCTTTTGCTGCAACAGTTTGCTGTTTGTGATGATGTTGTTAATTTGTGGCTGTATGAGGAGGAGAAAAACAACATACATAGCCAAGCTTGTCCCATATTCTAAGTTAATACATCTGATAAAATCAGGCACGGAGGAGGATCACTTCAATCTATTTTTTTTTTTTTTTTTTTTTTTGTGATGGAGACAACTGCTTAAAAACGTATCTGAAAAATAAATATTTCTGGAAGAAATGACCCGACCTGTCCCAATAAAAAAATTTCTGATTTTTTTAACCAAACTTGAAAACATTTTAAAAAATAATGCAAATTTCAGGATAACTGATTGGCTTTTCCCTGCTTCTCACTTCTTTATTTTCTTTTTCTGTTCTGTTTTTTTTTTTGGCATTCTCTGTTCTTGTTTAGGAAAAAAGCTTCGAAACATCAAATATCGTTTTCCAGGTTTTTTAAAATCTAAATCAAATAATCGGAAAAGTGTTAGAGACAAACTTTTTCCTTTTCAATTATTTACGAGTATCTCTAATTACATATGAAAGTTACCATCTAATTCAAGGCATCTTTCACGACTATTGTATTTATCTTCAGTTAGAAGTTGATATGTCCTTAAATTTCAATTATAAATATGATAAGTATGTTTCTAAATAAAAAAACTCATATAATGGTTTCGCATTTATGAGAAGGGTGAGACTTAGACATGTTGACAGTTCGGTTCAAACCGGTGAACCGAACCGGAACTGAACCATTAGAAACCGAAACCAAAACCAAACCGTTTGAGAAGGTTTGGAACCGGATCGGTACTGTAGCGGTTCCGGTTCCAAATTGTTAGAACCGTCCGGTTCGAACCGGCAGTTCCGGTCCGGTTCAAACCGGATAGTTCTAACAAATATGTTTTTTTTTTAATTGAATAGTCTGCAGTAAAAAAAACCGGACCGTCAGAACCCGAAATCGGCGACAAGTCTAGTGAGATTTAAGTTATTAAGTAATCACAAAAAAAAAAAAGTAACAAGCCTTCCTCAGCTTGTTTGTTTGTTTTTATTGTCTACCACTTACCAGCAATTATAATTGTTTGTTTGTATATACCTTTGTCTGTAGCAACCATAATTAGCTAATTAATTAAATTTCATTAAATGATAGTTACGGAAGGTTAGAAGACTTGGACTTTTGAAGTCAATGATAATTGGAATTTTAATTTTGATGATAAATTAGACTGTAAATTCGATAAACGTTATAATGCACAGCTAAATAGGTTGCCACACTATAGTAATTATCCCTAATATACAACCAGTCAGGTCTTAATATATTATTACAATAAATTGTAAGAGAATAAACCATTAGCAAATGATATAACAAATTTTGTATGTGAAATGTAATAATTAAAAGGGTAAGTGATACCTAATGCTACTGTTTGGTAAGACAGTCACTAAATGATTATTTTAAAAAAAAATAACTCAAATTATAGAAACAAAGTATCATTGTTGTCACTTTACTTATTAATTATTTTAAAGTTGTTTATATATGTTATAACTTGTAAGAATATATGTCAAAATTAGTAAAACATGTTTTACATCAGTTTTTAAATTGACTTTTAATAGGTTTTTAAATAATTTTGTCTATATTTTTTAAATATTTTTTTATCATGATTATTTTATAAAATAGGAAATATTATCCATAAAATTCTTATAATCAAATAATTACTTATATATATATAATTAATTAAACAATAAATTAATCAGAAAATAATAATAAGTTTAGTGTCCCTTGTAAACATGAAAGTTACCGATACCGATAATTGGTTTTAACCTGTATCCTAAGGCAATAACATTAACCAATAAAAAACTACAGCAAAATCATAAGTAAAAATTGAATATTTCATATTAGACTAAATGCCACAAATAAAATTACAAAGGGGCCAAAAATAATAACGTTTGTCCTCGGGCACATCACCACCCATCAGACGATTCAGATTGCCTTCTTTTATTTGCATAATAACGAGTCTTGGGCTCGGCCAACTTCCTACAATATTGAAATGGTGTCAATACAGGTCACATTAACACCCATGAATGGGCTTTGGGCCACATCCAAGCTCCTCAACAATCAACATAGAGTGACAGAGTTGAATCTTTTGGGTTAGTTTCCGCAGCCATTACATAATAACACAGACATTACATAATTTTTAGGGCTTCTTACTCTAAAGCTATTTTTTTTTTCCTTCATAAAAGCACTTTCAAACACTTGACCAAATATAGTCAAAAGAACTTTTTTTTTTTTTTTTTATGAATAAGCTATTTTTGACTTGAGATTCCACAGCTGATATGTATTTATGGCTAGAGCCAAACAGGAAACCAACTAAAATCTTTTATTTTTAGATATATAAAAAAAATTAATATAAAAAAGTCCAGTTTTAAAGATCGAATTTCATGTAGTTTGAAGCTTTTCTTTAATTCTAGTTTATTGTAAAATAATAACAATTAGATATAAATTCTTAAAAACAATAAGATCAAAATCAATTTGATATATTTTAGGATCTTTCAATAATAACAATTAGGTATAATTGGAATTTATATACCTAATTTTAAGTTTTATTAATATCAAAATCATATCTTTAGGGAGGGGAATCAGGTTGTGGACGCTCTTTCTAAGTATGCTTTAGGGTTAGAGGTCGATTTGTGGTGGGCAAACTCTCCGTCTTTCTGCTCTTTGTTGGTTGACAATGATTGTATGGGTAGAGAGTCTTTTCGTTTTTCTTGATGTTTTTTGTTTTTATAATCTGCTTACCAATGCTTTTGTTAGGATTGTTTCCCTTGGATTTTGTGTTTTTCTGGTTTTTGTTACTTTCATTTTATTCTTTTTATATTATTGATGGATATTGTCTTGGGGTTTTTTAGCATATGATCGCTTGTGATGTTTTTTCCCCTTTAGTTCAATCCAATTTTATAATATATATATATAAATATATATCAAAATCAATTTGATATATTTTAGGATCTTTCAATATTTTTGGTATATATATCAAAGTGCTAGTGAGGACAATGTTTGACCGATCAATCTTGTATATACCAAAACGATATTGGTACCATTAATTGGCCTTAACGTGTCCTTTAGAGTCTAGGCATTGCCATTATCCAATAAAAAAAAATATATTGTAAAATCATAATTAAAAATATATTGAATATTTTATAAAATAAAATTTAAAAAAACGTTATCCATGTTACGTGACCGGTCAATTCGGGCAGATTCGCAACACATGAAATTGGCTCCCCTTGATAATAGGGTATGGAACTTCTTGAAGCACATGGTTGCGTATGATATTTGCAATGAACTGAACTTGGATTGTTGATGGAATTAAAGAGTTCGTAAAAATAATAATTCAATGACTTAAAAATTAAAACTAACAGAAAATAATTATCTTTCATATTTACACCTAAAACTATAAGGGCACTTCCGGTGCATCACATGTATTTTAGGTCCCGTCCTACAGCTGTTTTTCAGTCCGTTTTCGTTTTTATTTTAAAAAAACGATTTCGAAAACGTGTTCGTTAACCGTTTTTCATTTTATTTTCAAAAAAAAAAACCAGTGTTTGAAAGATTTGAAAAACACAAAATACTTGTTTTTCGTTTTTCGTTTTCGTTTTTCATTTTGTTTTCACTTTTTTATATTAAAAAAAAAATCTTAAACTATTATGCGTTTGATATGTCTAGGAAAATACGAAACAAGATTTTTAAATTATCAAAGTGTCCCTCTTATAAATATTATAATTATAATAATTATTATATATATATATATATATATATATATTAATATAACACTATATATATTATGATATATATTTAATAATAATATATTATATAATATTATATTTTTATTATATAATATATATATATATATATTATAATTATTTATTTATAATTTAAGAGTTTAGTTTTTATTAATTCATTTTTTTGATATGTTTTTTTGAATTAATTTTTTATATGTTACTTTTATTTAATTTAAAATTTACAATACAAAAATTATATTGGTTAATTATTTAATCAATTTGTTTATAGTTGTAATAATATTAAACAAAATACTAAATTTGATATTTCAATTTTTGATAGTTTTCGGTTAACCTATCAAACGCTTTTTTTCCGTTTTCATTTTCAAAATACAGCTTTCAGTATTTGCTACCAGAAGCGTTTTCAGAATTCGAAAATGAAACCAGAAACACTGTTTTTATTTTTATTTTTATTTTCGAAAAACAGCAACTGAATAACGCTTACAGGACGAACCTTTATGTTTTTTAAATCTTTCACTTTTAACACTGATTTTGTTTTTCATTTTTTTTTCGTTTATTGAAAATAAAATGAAAAACAGTTAACGAACGCTTTTTTTGAAATCATTTTTAAAAAATAAAAACAAAAACGGACCGAATAACAACTGCAGGACGGGACCTTAGTGTATTGTATTATATAGGACTAAATTAGATTGGATTATCTTTATACAATCTTGTGTTTGATGATATTTTGTATTAGATTGTATAAAGTTGATGTAATGATGGATGTATAAGTAATTGTAACTTGCACTCATCGAATAATATTCATAAGTCTTATATGCAAAAATCATGAGTTATTTCAAAGTCTAAAAATGGTACGAATTACTTATAAATGATGATAAAAGTAATGATCGATTCTTTTGTTATAAAATACATACGGTAAAGAACTAAAAAAAAAAAATTAAAAAAAGAGAGGCCTTAT
This sequence comes from Dipteronia dyeriana, assembly GCA_032871835.1. NCBI lineage: Eukaryota > Viridiplantae > Streptophyta > Magnoliopsida > Sapindales > Sapindaceae > Dipteronia > Dipteronia dyeriana. The sequence continues at coordinate 5,782,777 of CM065298.1, forward strand.
TCTCGTTAAATAATGCAATTATGATTTATGTCTAAAAAAAAGCCAATGAATTAAATGATTAAAGAAAAATGAAATACCAAACTGAGATCAGTTGAAAACATATCAGTAAAATCATTTCAGAAAATTTTCAAGAAAAAGTGACATGACGTTACCCGATCAATGTTTGAAAATAGACGCTTAATTGGTCACCGACTGTCCCGATTAAGATAAAATTGTCCGTATTAGACGGCGGATAAAAATGGGACGATTTAACCAATTTGTAAACCGATTTTACTGATTATTCGTATAGACGGAGTCAAAGTCATTTTTAATGTTTATGATACACCGTTTAAAATTTGAATATATATTTTTTCAAACGATTGAATATTGACTTTGTATATAGAAAAAATAATTAAAAATAAAATACATTTCTATTTGTTAAGGCGCCGTCTAGGTGCCACGTAGGCACCACCTAGGTGCTAGGCACTAGACGGAAGGAGCCTGCCGTCCGATTAACGCTTAACGTTTATTAGAACACAGTTCTCAATAAAAAAATACTAAGATTTTTCTAAAATCTATTTAAAATATTTTAGAAAATAATGCAAATTTCATGATGTGACGCAGAACGTAAATAAAAAGGATTACCAACATAAACCCTAAAAACGTAAAACTGGAATCTACCAGAAAGAACTCAAAATTCGATTAAAAATTATATTATATTCCTCAAAACAAAGAACAATAGGTTTAAATAACCTCTGAAAACCCTAATTAAAAGCAAAAGACCAAATTAGATATTCACTAAACAAATAAAAGGTAAAACGAAAAAAAACAAAAAAATTAAAATAAAACTTCAAATGCCCGACAACCTGCCTTAATCAGCTATTTTGAGGGTGCAAACGACCTCAACCGGGGTTCCCCGGTTTCCATGATGTAGATTGTCAAAATCCCTTTCCGAAAACATATTATAATAGGCAATCGGACAACTGAGCTAAAAGTTATGCCCGTTTCTTCGAATCAGCTCTTTTAGCCGTGCCTATTTCTTTCTTTGCTAATTTTCTATCCAACTTTTCTTCAAACTCCAACACTAGTTGTCCCACGTCATGATAGCTCTTTTTAAAGAAAACAGCTTCGTTCATGGAGAGCAGCTTGCAGTCTTTTTTTTTTTTAATAGTTTCATTATTTTGCTATCATCTTCATTCGGGCAGTAAACTTTATGGGAAAAATAAAAAGTGTTTGAGAGACTCTCAAAGTTATTCATAAGAGACTATCAAAAGTCCTTTACACCCTTTAAATAAATGATTTACAACAGCTTTTATGATTGCACATAGTAAAATTGAATGCAGAATATATGCAACTAAATTATTTATCAGGTTAAAAAGTCATATATGATTCAAAGTTATTCAAACTTTTCTGATGGCCAATGGCGAAAGATGCTCCCGTAAGTTGACTGAACCATTTGGACGAACAAGGGAAGTTGCAGCATTACAAATACTGCCACAGGGAAAGAAGCCATTAAAGTAACTGGCAAGGATACCCAATACCATCTCTCTGTGAGTATAATAGTTAGAGCTGCTCCAAAAGCTGTTATCATAGCAGCTATGGCAAAGAAGAGAGAGCCAAGACCTATAATCAACCTCTTTGGTAGTGATTTGAGGAAGTCCTCCATCGCATATCGTGCAGTTAAGATAGATAAGAACATTAATAGGGAAGTCAAAGCGGAAAGCAAACCTAGCGCATCCGAAATGATAAATATTGTGAATGCGCTCATCTGTAAAAAAATTGGAATCCCCTTGTCATTATCGTTGCCTCCTGGTACTGTAAAAACTGCAGCAAACAATACAGTGGCAATAAGGGTGGCAACAAGCATGCAATAATTGGCAGTATCTTTCATCCATTTCTCTCCTTGTTCAGCCAATTCCTTATGCTCCTTCCTAAAAACATCTTTTGCTGATTCATGCTCAGAATTTTTCAATTTTCTATCAGCAGGGAGTGTATACATCTCCACCTCCTGCATAATAGAAGTCAAAATTATATATATATATTACTAAATTTTATAATACTAAATTTTATATGCAAATTGATTCCATAATATGTGTTATCATAACAGAATTAATGCACTCATGAACAAATAATGAAGTGTGTTGGGATTAGTTACTAACACAATTATTTTATTTGCCACATAACCAACTTTAATTAATTTCCAATTGTAAAAATGAGTAGTTCAAAATTAATTGGACATAATTAATACCTCAAACCACTGCAACTCTCTTTGCATTTGTAAAGCCGCGCCTGAAATTGAAAACAGTTTAAAAGCAGGTGCCAACTTCCCTGCTAAGTGTAGAGTAGTGTTCTTATTTTCTCGAATATTTGAACACATAGCAATCGTAGTTGTCGGAGAGATATCTTTTATTATATTGACTATCTTTTCTTGTCGATATTCAATAGCAGCTTGCAAAATGTTTCGTTGAGATCGTACCCACAAGAAACTCAGATCCGGAAAATGTCTTAAAAGGGTCCGTACAATCTCTTCAATCCCACCTTCAGTGGCAAGACCCATGATGGATATTGGATTTTGAAGAAAATGACAAATTTGGGAATTGCTCATTGTAGATCGCTCAATTTGTTTAACAACCTCGTTTACTAATTCAATAGCACATGCATGTTGCATCTTGGCATCTCGAACTATTTTTATAGAGGGTGCTGCAAGTGAAAATCAGATCAAATGTATTATAAATTTGTTGGAGATTAAATATTATTTGATAAATTTCATTCACCTCACTTAGCTTGCAGTTTGATTTTTACAAACATGGTTGCTTACCCAGTTGTGTAATAGCTTTCCATAATAATCTCTTGAACCATCCAAGCACTGTTTCTGTACAGAAGAACAAAACATAGTTGTGTCTGTTGGTTCAAAGAACTTGAAGAATAACAGTGAAATATTAATTTGCAAACCTTGGGTTGTAGAGCTTCTTGATTGTGAAGCTAATGAATAAATACTTTTTATTTCCACGTGAACAACTTGAAAAACAAAAAGAAACCATTACAAAGTTTTCCAATCGAAAACAAAAAACACTCAAGTATTTAATTTATTAGCGCGTTTGTAAAATTTGTCCAAGGACAAGATACTTACATTTATAAATCCATCCTTCTAAAAATCTAAAATTACTCCCGCTAAAAAAGTATGAAGGGTTGTCTGCTAACCAGAAGAGCAAGGATTCCCCATGTTCATCTTTGGCAAGAGCCAAGTGAGTAAATCTTACGACAAAAAACAAGGCTATATCTGTTGAAGTTAGAACACAATTAAAGATTCGTTATAGAATTACATTTGTTGAAAGTATAAAAAGATATATAAATAATATATGAGAGTATATATGTTGGAAGTAGTATTAACTTTTATTGATAGTTCTTACCATAATAACCTGAACGAATTAGTGACTTAAAGATCTTAACTAATGCAGGAATGTAGAAGGGAAAGATAGGAGATTCAACACTGGTTTCCAAACTAAGGTACCACGCCAACTCCTTACTTCTGCAATAGGTAGAATAGTAAAGTGGCAGCTCTCCTTCATTGTTCTCTATTTGCAGCAAATCAGAGCTCTTTTCAACCAATGCCTTAGCAGTCTTTGAGCTTCCACCCTGTGCAACTTCGTGAAGGACAGTGCTTCCATCTGAATCTCGCACTGCAATCGATTGTGGAGTCAATACATCAAGTTCCAAAAGCCTTTGGATGAATTCCCATTGGCAACTGCGTGCTGCAATATGCAGTACTGTTCCGTATATGGATGATATCTGAAGGGTCAATACATTTGGATCATCGTCAATGAACTTCCTTGCGGTTTTCCAATCGCCTTCTTGTGCAGCATTGACCAATGGTCCGTAGGTACTGAGACGCCCTGTTGTACCTTTACAATCAACAATACTTTTGTTTTCGTTAGACTATTCTATAAAGCAATGAATGAATAATTCTAATATACTGTTATTCTCTAGTGCGATATTTACATTTTATTTTATCAATATTAATTGGGTCGTGAGAAATGTTATAAGCAATTGTGAACATTATTTTCAACATCAGTCACCACTACTAGCTATCACAACTGAGCATGACCACCACAGAAGCTTCAAAATTAATGAAATAAAAATGTTAACATATATAGAATATATGCGATGGACTTACTATCGGGCTTGGACAACTGATCAGGTGGGTTAACACTTCCTCCACTATCATGATCTGGTTGCAACTGATCGGGTGGATTAGCACTTCCTCCACCATCATGATTTGGTTCAAAATTATTGAAATAAAAATCAAATGTAGACATATGCTTTGGTTGCACACCTCCACTCTCGTGGTTTGGTTGCAATGAGGGATTAACGTTCGGTTGCACACCTCCACTCTCATGATTTGGTTGCAACGAGGGGTTAACACCTCCACTCTCGTGGTTTGGTTGCAAAGAGGGATTAATGTTCGATTGCACACCTCCACTCTCTTGTTCTTCTTCTTGTTGTTGAGGCCTTTCTCTCAGATTACTGGGCAGTGGGTGGATTGGTTCCTCTGAACTACTGTATGGCATGTTGTTGTTGTGGTTTGGTTGTACACCTTCACTCTCTGTTACTTGTTGAAACATTAGGTGATTTTAATCGTTGACGTAGATGATCTGTAATCACAATTCACAAGTTCACAACCCATCTCTATGTATACACAAATTATTCTAGAAATAAAGAGAATAATATAATATAAAAGCTGGAAGCTGTCTTTTGATTTGTGGCTTGGCCATATTGAATTAACAACTGATCATTATTCATTATATTAGTGGCGTGAATGGCAATTTGATAAACTAATAAAAACATTTTCAATCAAATTGTAGTATGGAACCCCGGCTGCACATGTAATTATCATTTATTAACCCGTTCTCTGTGAGATTTCTTCAAAAAAAAAAAGAAGACATTTTTAAATAAGGACTAGTTTTCTTGTGTTTTCACTTTAACATATAAAACCATTGCAGATTTTAAAAAGATCAATTTGATACACAAAACCATGCATTTTACAAAACCACACTGTTTCAACGGGGTTGCTTTTGACTTAGTTTTTTATTACTTGTTTCAACGCGTTGGTGGTTTCAACGGTTTCAACATGGTTTCGAGAGAGTTAAGAAATAAAAATAGAGAGTTTGGTATTTAGATTTTGGGATTTGGGGGTAATTAAATATTTTTTAAAAATGAGGTTAAAATGGTAAATGTAATGAAATTAAATAGTATATATATATATATATACAAATTTTTTTGAAAAAATAATAATTTGTTTTTGAGTAAAAGTTTTGTCATTCGGTTGCGTATTGAGGTTTGTTCTTTTATACACGGAAACAAATTTATCGTTAATTGACACCCACCTCTCCTATCGTTAGGGTTTGACCGTTAAGTACAAGAGTTGACCGTTATAAAATCATAAAAGACAAAAATACCTCTGGTTCACTAAAAATCTAAAATAACTAATTACACAATACTCCCCTGAGGTTTGCTCTTTTACGCACAAACAATTTTATTGATAATTGACACTTATCTCCCCTACCGTTGGTCAAAGTTTGTCAAATAAAACCGTTGGCCAATTTTGACTATAAAAACTAAAGATAGTTTAGTCATTTGAAGAATTTTAAATATATACATACATACATACATACATATATATATATATATATATATATATATATATATATAATTGAATAAATATTTTAAAATGATTTTTATAAAAAAGTATTTTAAAATGAAGATTAAGTAAAAAATCTTTTTTTGAAAATTAAGATTTTTTTTTAAAGAAAATTAAGATTAATTGAAAATTAAGAATTAAAAAAACAGAATTTTACATTAAAAAATAGGAAAGTACAATCTAATTTAAATGAAATTCAAATTAAAAAAAATCATAATACCTTTACCAGTTCGACAGTTCCACTAACAATATGAATCACAATCCATTCCTAATTTGTTCGATCTCCTTCATGAGAGATTGAGCCAGATTAAGTCAGTTGGTCAGTTCCAAAAAAACACAAATTACAATTCCTATCGATATTTAAAAAAAAAAATCTATTTATTAAAAAACTTAATTTTTTTTAACTCTATTTCTTTGGAAAACATATTTGTTCTTATTTATAAATAGATTTTGAGATTTTTTTTCCTTTTTAATTTTTTTTGAACAAATTGCATCATATTATGAAGGGATTGTGAAATTTGTGTTATTTGTGGAACTAGCAAACTGACTCTATTTTTAGAAGAAATCTAGCTCAATCTTTCATAGAGGAGATCGAATAAATTAGGAAGGGATTGCGATTTGTGTTGTTGATAGAATAGGCGGACTATTAAATGTAATAAGATTTTTTTTAGTTTCTTTTTTTTTATTTGAATTTTTTTAATATTAGATTTGACTGTCCCTTTTTTAATGAAAAATTCAGTTCTTTTTTTAATTCTTTATTTTCAATTTTTCTTTTTTCCAAAAAATAAAATTTTATTTTTAAAAACAGTTTTCTTTTGTTCACTTAATCTTCATTTTAAAATATCTTAAAAAAATCTCCATTTAAAAATATTTATTCAATTTTTAAATATTTATATATTTAAATGCTTTAAATTATCACTAAACTATCCTTAGTTTTGATAGTCAAAATTGATCTACAATTTAATTTGACCAATTTTGACTAACGGTAAGGGAGGCGAGTGTTATTTATCAATAAAATTGTTTCTGTGTGTAAAAGAGTAACCCTCAAAAGAGTTTGGTGTAACTAGTTATTTTTTATTTTTGGTGAATCAAGTGTATTTATGTCTTTTATCACTTTTTAACGGTCAACTCCCACACTTAACGGTCAAACCCCAACGGCAGGGGTGGTGAGTGTCAATTAATAATAAAATTGTTTCCACGTGTAAAAGAGCAAACCTCATGAGAGTTTGGTGTAATTTGTTCAAAAGAAATTAATAAAAAATTTGAATGTGGCTAACCGGCCATCGAAGACTTGAAGAGAATAAGAGAAAGATGCAAAAAAAAAAAACTATTTTTTTTACTTTTGACTATTAGCGGGTACTTGGTAAGACTAATATGTGATAGGTAGAGGTATCTACAGTTCGGTTTCAGTTTGAAACTGTCGGTTTAACAGTTTTGGTTTCGGTTTCGATTTCGTTTGGTTTTTCAAAAAGGATGCTGATCAGAATGATTTATATACGTATTTGAGGTCCCCATTACCTAGCTTTTGTTCTCGTTTTCGAGCATCTTTTGGTGTATTATGTGTTTGTGAGCCTTGTGTAGGTACATGTTCCCTATGGAAGGTATTTGAGCTTAATTGAAGTGTTTTAAAGGTTAAAGAGCATATTTATAGAAGTAAGGTGCACGGCGTCGAAGTGAACCGCACTTCATACCGCGCAGGAGCGCAGCAGAATCAGTGTGGTACGCGGCGTAGAAGTGAACCGCACTTTGTACCGCGTGAGATGGTAGAGGAAATTATCGAAAGCTTCAAGTGCGGTATGCGTACCGCACCAGAAGGAAATGTGTACCGCACGGGAAGACAGCCTCTAAAATCAAACTGATGTGCTATACGATGTGTCAAAGTGAACCGCACATCGAACCGCACATCGAACCACACTTCTGGACAACACTGTGTTTTGTAGCCATTTTTAGAGGGGTATTCTTGTCTTTTCATCCAAAACTCTTGCCCTAACCTCCTACACTATAAATACCTCATTTTCTCCTCATTCTTGGGGAGATCTCTTCCTCTCTTTTCCCCTCTCATGCCTCTTTTCTTCTCTCTTCCATTTTCTTTCACCTCTTGCTCCTATGGAGGTTTTTCCTCCATGGGAGCTCACCATACACCTTCACCTCACCACTATACACTTCCTCCATCCATCTTAGAGTATATTACAAAGGAATTAGGAGCCAAATTCGAGCTAGGAAGGCTATGAGCATCTTTGGAGGACTTGTCTTTAAGGGTTTGCTCTTATTTACTCATTTTTTTGTATTTATTGTTTTCTTTGATGTAACACCGAATTTGGGGATTTGTAAACATTTCACATGTGCTATATATGTATTTTTGTACTTAAATTCATTTAGGTTTTGTTTTGCTCTTTGATATATGTGTTTTTATGCTCTTAATATAATATGTATGTGTATGAATTGTTTGAAATCAATGTGTCCATGATTGGGTTTAGGAGTAGTTGTAATTTAGAGTAGAAATTAGATACCCATGATTGTTGATTGATTGATGGATGACTTGCAATTTCATGTATTGAGTAATTTGAGTAATAGGGATTTTAGCCCCTAAGAGTAGAAAAGGTTTCAGTTCAGGCTTTTAGTTGCTAAATTAACCTTGGTTCATATCCTTGTTCTTATGGGATCTTTGTATTAAAACACGATTATCCATCCACGTGACAAGATTGGGTGATGAATTGATTGTGGGAAAATTTCTTAATCAAGAGGATGAACCTTTAACCTAAATTGAATGTTCTTAATGATATAACAATCATTTTGTTTCGTGTAGATGTTAGATAAACTTGTTTCCCATGTTTAGCCATCCTAGGGAGTTAACTAAACTTAATATTTGACCTAGAAGTAAAGACCACCAACATTTCTTTTGTGCTCATGTAGTTATATGGATGTTTTGAATGCTTAAAGCTTTTGCTTAATTGATCCATGGTTAGATGCTATGTACCGAGAGGAGACGCGTTTGACAATGCTTAGATAAACATTCACTATGCTTGACTAGAAAGTGCTAGAACCAATAGGCTAGCGTATAGGGTTCGATTTGTATTCCACGTGCTTAACGGGTTCATATATATTGTCTGGATTGCTCAAGAGAGATTTCGGGTATATATGGATACTATCTTTAAGACATCGAGAGAGATTAAAGATTAATTAAGGGGATACGAGCCTATGATATTCTTACACATTTAAGGGTTATGTGAGTCTAGAACGTAATTATGAGGATTGTCACGGTTAAGTCATTTCCCTAGTGTAACCACATTTCATGTATATCTCCATTCCATCTATCATTGTATATTTATTTATATAAGTTATTTAGTTATATTATTATTCACTTTTCTGTACACTTAACACACAAGTCCGCTCGGAGTGTTGTAATAATAGCTAGAACTAGAGGAACTAGAGACGATTGGTGAATCCCACCTCCCTGTGGATCGATCCCTTGCTTGCCGTTGTGCTAGTCTCTATGACTTGCGCCCTTGCGATGCCAAACTTAAATGTTCATATTTGACGACACTGCAACGACGTGTCCCGAACTTAAATGTTCATATTTGACGACACTGTTAGTGGGTACTTTGTAAGACGAATATATGATAGGTAGAGGTATCCACAGTTCGGTTTCAGTTTGAAACAGTCGGTTTAACGGTTTTGGTTTCGGTTTCGATTTCGTTTGGTTTTTCAAAAAGGATGCCACGTGGCAGCCTCTTATTGATTGTAGCATTTAATTTTCAATTGTGATGCCACATGTCTTTTTCTCATTTGGTTTTTTTAAAATATTAATAAAATAACTTAAACCGTCAGTTTTTGAAAGGATTAAACCATAACTAAACCGGTCATAACTGGTTTCCAATCGGTTTTCAAACCATCAGTTTCGGTTCCAATTTTGGTTTCTATTTTGGTAAATCGGTTTCGGTTTTTAACCAATGGTTCTCGGTTGGTGAGCCGTTGGTTAAAAACCAAAACCGAAACCGAGTTAGTAAAACGAAATCGAGTTAGCAAAACCGAAATCGAAACCGACGGTTTCAAAACAAGTTATGGCTGGTTCGGTTATGGTTTTATCCACTCAAAAACCGACCAAAACTGATGGTTAAACCGTCAGATTGTATATATATTTGTAAACAAACCAATGAGAAGAAGATATGTGGCAGCACCATTGAAAATTAAATGATGCAACCAATAAGAGGCGGCCACGTGGTAGCCTTTTTGAAAAAAAAAAAAAACTGGACGAAATCGGAACCGGTCGGTTTCAAAACCGAAACCGAAATCATCAAACTGGTGGTTTCAAAACTGACTCAAATCGTGTACTGTGGTTTTTGTTATGGTTTCACTCATCCATGGAACTAGAACCAACGGTTTCAAACCGAAACCGAAACCGAACCGTGGACACCTCTAGTGATATCGTGATATTGTGATATCAAATCAGATTTCAAAAAAAAAAAAAAAGAATTAAAAAAAGATTGTGGGCCAGTCTGCGAAACCTACAGCCCTCAATATTTAAGTCGGGTCAGAGTCCATTCTATTGCCAGGCTAGCCTAGCATGATTTCAACCGGATCGGGCCAGGTTTGGCCTATTAATTTATCATACCGAACAGTTTGAGCCTTCCAAACCCGGTCCAAATTGTCACCACTAACTTAAATAGTAGTCGCTTTACTTGTAATGAACTCTATTTTTTTTAATAAAAAAGTATGGAAATTATCATTTTGGTTCCTATATGTTTGTCGGCAATGACGTTTTTAACTGTCTTTTTATGTTTCACTAGATAGTCTCTATGTTTTCAAAAACACATCAATTTAGTCCCTCTGACCAGTTTTTTTAATGGTCAACCCTAATAGAAAAAGGTGAATGATTATTTTAACCCTAGTCATTTTTTTTCTTTTAAAATAAAATAGGAAAATTATCATTTTGGTCCTCATATTTTTGTAGAGAATAACTTTTTTAACTGTCTTTTCATTTTTTACTGGGTGGTTCCTATGTTTTTAAAAACACATTAATTTAGTCTGACTAGTTTTTTAACAGTCAACCCTAACAGAAAAGGGTGAATGACTATTTTAACCTTAGTCATTTATTTTCTTTTAAAAATAAAATAAAATAAAATAAAATGAAAAAATGAAAAAAAATATAAAAATAATTTTAGTTGAAAATAATTAAAAAAAATGTTCTTAAATGGATCTCCACCATAATATTATCTCTATTAATGGATATCATAAACACAAACCCAGAACATCGAAGCCAAACTCAAACAACAACAAAATTGTTGATATTAAGAGTAAATATTTGGGAAATAAATCTCCATTATTGATGAAACAACAAAACAGTCGTCATCATCAATCAAAGAAATTTTTATGATTTTTTTCTGGGTTACTGGTTAGTGTAATAGGTTGTTTGTGAATTTTGTGTAACTGATGTAATGGTCGAGATTTTGATTCATTTTAATTTTTAGGTTTTGATCCATATTGATTTTTTATTTAAAAATTAGATTGTTTTTAAAAAATAAAAATAAAAATATTTATAATTAAATATTGAAATTAGTTTAAAATATTATTTATATTTTTTTTTGTTTTTTATATTTGACACGTGGCATTTTATATGGTTAAAGATAAAAATACCCTTAAAATTGTTAAGTTAGACTAACGATTAACCGACTAAGGGACCAAAAATATAGGGATTACCGACATAGGAATCAAAATAATAAATTCTATATATATATTTGTTTTTTATATTTCACGCGTGGCATGTATGGTTAAAGATAAAAATATCCTTAAAATTGTTAAGTTTGATTAACAATTGACTAATTAAAGGATCAAACTGATGTGTTTTTAAAAATATAGGGATCATTCAGTGAAAAATGGAAAGATATTTAAAACCGTTACTATCAATTAAAATATAGAGATTAAAATATTAATTTTCTAAAAAAATATTATTAACCCTATTTTTTCAAAAAATATATTATTATTATTATTATTATTCAAAATAGCATAGAAATTCGTGAACTTGCTATGAACCGGTAGATGTGAATAAAGAAAAATTATGTTAATTTTTTTATTATTATTACAAGAGAAAGCAAGAGACACTGATTTTGATTTAATTTAATTTAATTTTACTATTATTATTACAAGATAATTTCAATTTGGGAAAATAGGGATGGGAAGGGGTTTCCATTTCAATTTGGGGATGAATTTCATCCCCACCTACCCTAATTTCTCCATTTTTCACCTAAAAAAAATCCCTAAATAGGAATGGAGAAATGAGAAATTGAATCCCCACAAACAAAATATGCATCTCTATGGTCAGCCCAGTCAAAAAGAATTGCTATAGCTATACGCCTATACTATATATAATGGGGACTGAGATTGCATGTGATCGACTGGTCACGCTATAATATAATGGGTACAATTATTTTTTTGTTTTATTGAAGCCATTAATACTCATGGGAACTTTTTTAGTTTGAAAGCAATACTCTAAAAGTTGAGAGTCAGAAATTGTGATGGTCATGACGGCGACAAGAAGTCAACAAGGGCAATAAAATAAATAACAACTCAAACCGTGGGATCCGTTTGGATTTGGACGGATCCGAACGGATCCCACAGATTTAAACTTCAATAATTTTATTTTAACTGAATAGGAAATAAAATATAATTATTTTACTTATTTAAATTAATTATCAACTTTTATATATATATATATATATATATATTTTGTATGTACTTTGCTTTTATGACTCGTCTTAATTTTAAAGTTAAGACAAGAGCCATAAAATTTATATATACAGTGAAATGGATTAAAATTTTTACTATATTAAACATTTATAGTTTTTAAAATTAAAATTTTCATATATTAAAATCATATCAAAATATTTTTCAAAAAAAAAAAATTTGATGAGTTCGTGGGTTTGACCAGTGGACCTGTTTATTTCATGAGTTTCATGGGTGAGTTTCGGTTTCCTCTAAACCCGCGGATAAAACCTAAACCCAACTCCGTTTATTTTCATGGGTTTATGGACGGATTTGGGTGATACAAATTATCACGGGTTTAGGTTTGGATTTTTCTAAACCGCCCGAACCCGACTTATTGTCATTCCTTGCTATGAGCTGCTATACGAAAATTAATATGTACATGACTTTAAAATAAAATTAATAGCTTTCAAGAAAAAACCGATCGTATTGCATATATTCAATAAACATTATTATACCTTGTATATTTTAATGGTCTTTTGTAGAATAAAATTCCAAGAATAATTGTCAGTTATATATGCTACATATGCTAATGATATGACGGCTCAACCTCAATGTCATCATATGAAAGGTCATGCTAAATAAAAGTGTGATCGGATCCAATTAGACATGGCGACGGTTCAGTTCAAACGGTGAACCGAATCGGAACTGGTACGAAAAAAATCAGAACAAAACTGGATTTTTCGGTTCCAAACCGAAACCGTTACAGTGTACGGTTTCGATTCTAGTTCCTATTTTGGTGGAACCGTCCGATTCGAATCGGACTGGAACCGACGGTTCCGGTTCGGTTCGAACCGAGTGGTTCACCATTTTTTTAAATTTGTTATTTATTTTAGTTAAAAAAAACTTTTAGGCAACCTAATAACATGCATTTACAATTTTACTTTTACATATGTAATATTTTTTAGTGAACGAAAAATGAAAAAAATAAAAAAGAATCAGACCATCAGTTCTGGTTCAAGTTTCCCCGAAATCTGAACCTTCGGTTACAAACCGGAACTGAAACCGAAACCGGCAACATGTCTAGACCCAATTGCCATTTTGGTGATAGAAATACAGGGCATGTGGGTAACCATATGAGGAGTCATCATTTGGCTGTAACCCTGATACAACATTAATTTTGCTTAACTTATTGGCTGGCATCTATTGACGTCGATATCTTGATGGTCAAGAAAGTCAACAGTGTTGGGTTTGGTTATGACCTGTTGATAAAGAGAAAGAGAAAGGGAAAGAGGATGCAATTGATATGTTAGTGACACAAGTTTACGTGGTAAAACCCCGATAATAGGAGAAACGTCCACGGGTGGTTGAATGACTAACCAAATCAAATCCATTATTGAATAACCAGTTACACCGCTCGACATCTTACATTGATTATTTTCTATTATTGTCTTCTATATTCTATGTGTTGTTCTTCCCTCCTTTTTACAATGAGATTATGAGTCTATTTATATGTGCATAGAACCCTAATCTTCCTTACATAAGTAAAGAAAAGTGATTGTATTTAACTGAAATTGGCTACTTATCAAGGTTGTCTTTCTCTTCTTTCCTGTTTTTGAGATCTTATAGACCGAATATGAATCTTCATGGGATTCTAGTAGCACAGTTTATTTAGGACTTATTTCCTTATCGTGTGCAGTCTTCTAGAAGAACTTTATTGTTGCTTGATTTGGACTCGCTTCCTGTTTGGTGTTTTATCCTTCTAGAAATTGTCTAAATTCTTTCCTCCTTTGATACGGGGGATGAAATACAGATGTTTACGTATCTAGATTCTTTCTTGGGCTTATTCACGTATGTGGATCGTGTAACACCCAAACCATTCAGGTCCATCAAAAGGCCCAACTTGAGAAAAAAAAAAGATAAACGTGAATGAAAAGCCATTAGGTGAGTAAGCCACCATAGTCTATTTTATTGACAGACAGTTGTGAGCTTAGTTTCATACCTATATATATTGGAGGATAAACATGGTATTAGTTAGAAAGCAGTGGAATCGAGTAGAAGAAAGGAAAGAGAAAGAAGACAAGGGAAAATAAGTCAGTGGAGTATCATGTGACTTTTAGATTTTGGTTGATTTCGTCTTGAATTCAACAAATTCTAATTTGGTTTTTGTGCGATTGTTAGGGAAAGAAGACGAAGTAGAGGAACCTAGCATATTTGGTCCGAACTAAGCTTGAAGGATAAGTTATGAGTGAAAATATTTTCAGTTTTTTTTTTTTTTTTTTAACTTAAAAGTTTCCAGTTTTATGCTTAAAATTAATTGCCTGCAAAACATTTAAGCCTTTTATTTCTTTTGATGATTTAAGGTGATTACACAGAGAACTAAGTATGTTTTATGCTTATATTAGCACTCAAAATATTAGCTATATTACTTTCATGAAATATTGAGAAGAGATTATGATTGACTTCATAAAGCACCATGTCTGTACCCTTCCCCAGTTATGATTATTGTTGGCTTTTGGGGTCATTCTACACATGTGTATGTCAGATGAGTCGATTTACACGTGTACGATAGATGTAAAAGAGTATTGAGTCACTCTGCAGGTGTATGACAGAAGTTATTCCCAACTCTGCGTATGCACGAAGTAATTCGGCTTACATATTGAAGATATCCCTGGGTATTAATTTGGTGCAGATTAAGATTTTATAAATTATCTTATTCTTGTTCAGAAAAGAGATGTATTATCAGTTTATTAAGTAGGAAAGTAGATATATTATCTTTAACTACTATGGAATTATTTGGTATGATACAGTAATATTTAGTATGTATTATTGAATGCATATCAAAAATTTGTTCAGAAGAAAACTTATGTTTTTTTAAAAGTTTTTCATTCACTCACTGGGCGTTAGCGCTCATCCTTTTACTTTAAAAATATTTTTCCAGGTAGCTGCTTGGTTGTGCGGACTCTTCAGTTTTGAGGTGGGCTACTCGATGACATCATGAAGCATAAGAGTCATGCATTTTAATTTTCATGTACATATTTTAAGATGTGTGGTCAGCATGGTCGGTATGGTCGGCATGGTCGGATTTCTTACTCGGCCATGTTCAGTTTTGCCTACTAGGCCTACTCGGATTTCTTACTCGGCCATGTTCGGTTTTGCCTACTCGGATTTCCTACTTGGCCTACTCGGATTTCCTACTCAGCCTACTCGGATTTCTTACTCGGCCTACTCATATTTCTGGTCATTTTACTAAAAAAAAAGTGGTCGGATTTTGTTTGGTCTAGATTTTGACTGACTTTTTGTAATGAACGAAAATCGTGCAGTTATGTACATTTTGTACTCTCCAATATTTTCTTTATATTCTTTTTATGTTTAAAAGCAAGTATTTTCTATGGAATTTTAGTCGAAATTCTTTCATCATGTTAGTAAAAATCACAACCCACAGGGCCTCCCTCGTACTTAAGAGAGGAGTCGGGGTGGGTCCTGCCAACTTGGTATCAGAGCGCGGTTTATGATTCCTTAGACCACAGAATAGTTGTTTGCATTTAGTTTCATGCATCTAAGTATATTTTTGATTTTGTAACAGCATCATGCATCGAGTTGGTCGCCCACACACGTGACCGGTAGCTGACCTAGGAGAGAGGAGTGATAATCAAGGTGAAAATAAGGCAGAATAACACCCTCACCCACCTATAGCTCAACCTCATGTTCCAGAACATAGGGAGGAACCAATGGATAGAATTGCAGAACTTTTGACTGACATGGTTCAGTATCAAACGCGGGTGCCAGAGAATTCTATTGAGCATGCACGTAAGTTGGGAGCTACGAATTTTGATGGAACTGGAGATCCAGATAGTGCTAGTTCTTGGTTGAATGAACTGGAACGTGTATTTGAGGTTATGAGGTGTATAGATGAACATAAGGTCTTTTTTGCTACGTTTTTATTAAAAGAAAAAGCATATGATTGGTGGGCATTAGTACAACGAAGGACTCCTGAAGGAATTACTTGGGAGGATTTTAAAGAGCAGTTTAATGATTGTTATTATCCTCGTTTCTATCAAGATTTGAAAAGAGCTGAATTTTTCAGACTAGTGGAGGGATCTATGACAGTAGATTAGTATGAGAAGAAGTTTACAGAACTTTCGAGGGTTACTCCGTATGTAGTTGCTGATGAAGTAAATAAGTGTAAAAAATTTAAAGATGGACTTCGATCTGAAATTAAGACAATAGTGACTACTTCTGGGCATGTTGAGTTCAGTAAATTGTTTGAAGCTGCATTGAGAGTGGAGAGAGACCTTAATTACTCTCGTATGTTTGAACAACAGAAACAAAAATGCAGTAACTGGTCAGAAGGGGGCTCTTATAGCAAAATGCCTAAGACAATAGACGATTTTTTAGGTCAGACTAGTTACTATCAACATAGTCGTGGACTTGGTTCTAGCCAAACATCAGTCAAACAACCAATGGGGTGTCGTTAATAGAGTGCTAGTATGGGTAGAAGTAGGTGTCCTCTATGTTAGACATGTGGAAAGTACCATGATGGTGAGTGTTATTTGGGGGTATCATGCTGTTATCAATATGGGCAGACTGAACATCTAAAAAGAGATTGCCCCGAGTTAGTCCAGGGAGGCAATGGGTAGAGAAAGATATTTTTTCAGCCAATGTAAAGTGGCGCTAGTCAGATTCAAGGTCAGAGGGGATCCCGAGTAGGAGGATCTATAACTACAGGGAAAACCCAAGCTAGTACAGCAGGGGTTGGAGGCAACCAACAAAGAGGTCAGTCGGGTAGACCTCGTACTCAAGCAAGAGTCTTTGCTATGACTCAACAAGATGCCGATACAACTCTAGATGTCGTTACAGGTATGTTAACAATTTTTTGCCACGATGCTCATGTTCTCATTGATCCTGGATCCACTCATTCCTTTGTATCTCGATCTTTTATTATGTATATGGATGTAGAATTAAGACAATTGGATTCTAGTATGGTAATGACTACATCTACTGGTGAATCTTTATTGGCTGAGAATATATACAGAAACAGTAAGGTCATAGTTGTTGGAACCAAATTCACCGATCACGCAGCGGAAACAGGTTTTTAATTTTTTTTATACATATCGTAATCTGTATCTGGCACCGGTGAACTTTTGATCGTTATTATTTTCGAAACAAATACATATAAAATTTATTACACTAATAAAATATATATGTAAATACAGGAAATTGTAATCAATAAAAAAATAGAACCATGCCAACGTTTGGAGGCTCCTTCACTTTTCGATTTGCTCCTGGTCAGTACCACTGATCTTCCTAGCTATTCCCGGGATTGGTAACTGCGTGTGGGCATGTCACGATTCTTAGGAATTTAGGATGAAGGATGTAGAAGAGAAAAGAATAAAAAAAAACTCTTTTTTTTTATATTAATGAACAACATTTGTACATAAAACCTTTTCTCTCTTTGTGGTGTTTGTTCATGCACACACTTGCACAAAATAACTCACAAAAAAAAACTCACCAGCCTTTTTCTTTTTTTAACCAAAAGCCAACCCCTTTGTTCTTTTGTTAAAATATATATATAAGTGTGAGTTGTTGTGCGTTTCACGCACAACAACATTTTTTTTAAATAAAAATATCTAATATTTAATATTTAAAAATTTAATCAAATCTATATTTGATTTTTAAAAATTTTCAAATAAAAATATCTCATATCTTTAATTTGATTTTAATTTTGAATTCAAACTATTTAAATTCAAAATTAAATAAATTAATTTAATAAAATAAAATAATCACATTATCTTATTTTATTCAAAAATAAATATCAACATACACCCTCCATTTAGTGATTAATAACATAATTAAATAATCTTATTTTTTAAGTTATTTAATCACCATTATCTATTAATTAAATAATCTCATTATTCAATTAGTTCACGAATAAATACGTGTCACTTTCGTAACACAATTAACTGGACAATCCAATTAATTCACCGTGACCCTTGTTACCTAAATCGATCGGGCGAGCAAGGAGACCTAATGGACCCACAGTATTTTGAGCTCCAATAATCCTCAGAATCATTAATTAAACTCTTTAATTAATATTTCTTGATTATTAACTCCGGTGTTATTCCACTAAAAATCCGAAGCTGCACTCTCTCAACTGCAGACGTTTTTATACAGACGATACAACTCAGTGTCCATCGATATAGCTATTACATATAGTGTGATCCTCCACAATAGTTCATAATTAGAGCTGGGCCATAATGTCCGTTATACCCCTCTAATTACATATATCATTTAAGTACCATTGATTCTCTAATGGACAATAAATCCTATTTCCTCACGGAATTAGGAGAGCGCTCATATTGTCCAAGCCCCGAATCAACCCTTAAGGGAACTACCATCTACTTCTCACAAGAAGGAGTGGATTCCACTATTGTGTACAAACCTTCCCAGCCACAAGCCAAACCGCAATCCCAACATACATAGTATATTGATCAGGAAATACATCTGACCTCACCCACGGTATATCAAAGACCACGATCTAACCTGAAGGAGTCGATAAGACATTTAGGATTAAGATCACTCATATATAGCCATCATTAGTTGATATATATATATATATATGAATCTCATCGGTAAACGGATCTTTGTGTGAGATTCACATAGATCATAGCACAGTCCTATATGATCACATCATACAAGGTATCTCCATTCCCATATCTCATATGAATGATTCATGATATAATCACTGTAAATTACGGAATGGACCACAACTATAGATTAACCACAAATAAAGTACCCAGCTTTATTTGCTATCTATGGACTCTTTAGATTGCACGTCTCTTATTGTATCCATCTATATATGACACTTATATACACAATTCGAGATTACATCCGGCAATCCAAGATGTTAATATATACACAAGTTTATAAAATAAATAACATAACAGAATGAATTGGATCTTTCCTTTTATTTACTTCATAAATCCATTTACAAATTACATGCTTAGGGCATAAGCCCCAACAATCTCCCACTTGCACTAAAGCATATGAGGCATATCTCGTAACCCTAGACCATCTAGGTGACCCGAAAACACTTTAGCCGGTAAGGTCTTCGTAAATGGATCAACATGATTGTCTTGTGAGACTATCTTGGTGACGATCACATCTCCTCTCTGCACTATCTCTCTTATGAGATGATACTTTCTCTCTATATGCTTCCCTCTCTTGTGGCTTATTGGTTCTTTGGAATTAGCCACAGCACCACTGTTATCACAATAAAGTGTGATGGGCTTATCCAGGTCTGGAACAACTTCCAGATCACTCAAAAACTTACGGAGCCAAACAGTCTCTCAAGCAGCTTCACAAGCAGCTACATATTCGGCTTCCATGATGAAGTCAGCAATGCAAGATTGCTTGATACTTCTTCACACAATGGCTTCACCACCCAGGGTGAATACTGATCCAGACGTGGATTTTCTAGAATCCCTGTCTGACTGAAAATCAGAATCTGTGTATCCTAACGGGATCAAATCCTGTCCGAAATACACTAGCATATAATCTCTCGTTCTCCGAAGATACCTGAGAATAGTTTTGACAGCAACCCAATGATCCAATCCTGGGTTAGACTGGTATCTGCTGACTACTCCCACTCATAGCAGATGTCCAGTCTCGTGCATAACATAGCATACATGAGACTACCTACCGCTGATGCATATGGAACACGTCTCATATCCTCAACTTCTTGAGGTGTCTTAGGACACTGTTCCTTAGACAAGTGGACTCCATGTCTGGAAGGTAAATTACCTTTCTTGGAGTTTTGTATTGAAAATCGTACAAGAATCTTATCGTTATATGATGCCTAAGACAGTGCTATAAGTTTGTTCTTACGATCCCTTATAAGTTGGATCCCTAGAATATAACTTGCCTCTCCCAAATCTTTCATTTGGAATTGGCTAGCCAGCCAACCCTTTACATTAGACAACACTCCCACATCATTCCTAATGAGTAGGATATAATCTACGTATATGACCAAGAAAACTACTTTTTTATCAATGATGCGCTTGTAGACACAAGGCTCATCAACGTTTTGCTCGAAGCCATAGGTTTTGATCACATCATCAAACCTAATGTTCTAGGATCTAGATGCTTGCTTAAGTCCATAGATGGACCTTTGCAGCTTGCAAACCTTTTGCTCTTGATCTGGAGACACGAATCCCTCTGGTTGCATCATATAGATGCTTTCATCAAGATTGCCATTCAAGAATGCAGTCTTGACATCCATTTGTCAAATTTCAAAATTAAAATAGGCAGCAATGGACAAGAGAATCCTAATAGACTTAAACATGGCTACAGGCGAGAAGGTCTCTTCATAATATACCCCCTCTTTCTGGGTATAACCCTTTGCCACTAGCCTTGCCTTGAAGGTCTCTACCTTCCAATCTATTCCTCTCTTTCTCTTGTTGATCCACTTACACCCAATGGGTTTTACTCCATCCGGTAAGTCTACAAGATCCCAGACTGAGTTAGAGTACATGGACTCCATCTCGAGATTCATGGCTTTAAGCCATTCCTCTTTATCAGGATCTTCCATTGCATTCTTAAATGTCAATGGATCATCCACACTATCAGCAGAGACAACACCTTATCCCTCACCTATAGCTAAATAACGTTCAGGTTGTCTCACAACCCTCTCACTACGTCTAGGTGGTAGTGTATCCTGATTAGGAACCATCTGACTCTCAGATGTTTGTGGATCAACAACTCTTGTTGAGGAAGCACTAGTCTCACCAGGCTCCAACTCATTTAATACAATCTTGAAACGAGGTTTATGGTCACTAATGTAATTTTCCTCAAGAAACGTTGCATTTGTCGATACAAATACTTTGTTATCTTCGGGACTATAGAAGTGTCCACCTCTGGTCTCCTTGGAGTATTCTACAAACAAGCAGACAACAGACTTGGAGTCTAGCTTGCCAGTTCTGTTCTTCAGCACGTGTGCTGGACACCCCCATATGCGGAAATGTCGTAAACTAACTTTACGACCATTCCACAACTCTAGGGGAGTCTTAGGAACAGATTTGGATGGCACTACATTCAAAATGTATGCCGCTGTTTGTAACGCATATCCCCAGAAGGAATTTGGTAATGATGAGAAACTAATCATAGATCTCACCATTTCCATTAGGGTTATATTTCTCCTCTCCGCTACACCATTTTGCTGAGGTGTACCGGGAGCTGTGAGTTGAGAAACTATCCCATGCTCGACCATGAAGTCTTCAAACTCTTGGTCAAGGTACTCACCTCCACGATCCGATGGTAGTGACTTGATATTCCTACCTAATTGATTCTTAACTTCAGCTCAGAATTCTTTGAACTTTTCAAATGTTTTCGACTTTCGTTGCATCAGGTAGACGTATCTGTATCTTGAGTAGTCATCTATAAAGGTGACATAATACTCATAACCACCCATAGCTTTAACATTCATCGGTCCGCAGACGTCTTTATGTATAAGCTCTAGCGGTTCTTTAGCTCTATGCCCTTTTCCAGTAAAAGATCTCTTAGTCATCTTACCTTCCAGACAAGATTCGTAAACAGGTAAGGTGCCAACCTTTAACTCACTTAAAGGTCCGCTTTTTACTAATCTGTCTATCCGGTCAAGGTTGATATGACCAAGCCTTAGATGCCAGAGATACGTGTCATTATCTGGAGAAGTCTTATGTAGTTTAGTTTTTGGTTTTTCAACCTTAAACATTTCGGTGTTGAGCAGTGTAGTATGTATTAACGGTCTTAACACATATAAATTATTTTCATTAATTCCTGAACAAATATTCAGACCATTTTTTCCTATAATAACATACTTATTATTAAAAGAAACAGAATATTTTTGTTCTAACAACTTAGAAACGGAAATCAAATTCCGTGTAAATCCAGGAATATAAAAAACATTGTTTAATAATAAAAATCTATTATTATTACAAAATTGTAATCTTATTGCTCCCACTGCTTTGGCCGATACAACATCCCCCGACCCCACACGCATTGAGAAGGCTCCCTCCTCTAGCTGTGTCCAAGAATCAGTCCACTGCAAAGAAGAACAAACATGATTAGTGGCCCCCCGAATCAACTATCCAGGGTGAAGAATCATCTTCCATTAAACAAGATTCAAGAACAAGTAAATCATATTTACCTTTAATCTTTTTCTTCTTGGCTACCTCCTCAAGATACTGAGGACAGTTCCTCTTCCAGTGCCCGACCTTGTTACAATGGAAACATTTTCCTTTGTCTTGGTCAGTGGAGGTGCCCTTCATTTTGCTTTGGGCTTTCTTTGGCTTGGGCTTTTCTTTTACCTTTCCAGCGGACCTTTTCCTCTTCTTATTATTCGAGAAAGATGGTTCGGCAACATTTGCCTTACCGGTCTTGCCTTTGTCGCCTTAATCAAGGACTCAAAGGTAGCGAGCTCATTGAGCAACAGTGTAAGACTGAACTTTAACTTTTTCATCCCATAGTTGCTTTTAAACTGATCGAAACTCTTCGGAAGAGTCGTCGGTATGATGCTCACTTGACTGGGTTAGTCAATGGCCTCGCCATTGACTTCTGCCGTGTTGAAGTAGGACATCATACTCAGGACATGTTCCCGAACTGACGTTTCTTCCTTCATGCGAGCAAGCATAGCGGAACGAACAGCTTCATGTCGCTTTTGCTCGGAGGGCTGCCCGAACATAGCTTGCAATGACTCCATGATTTCGAATGCTGAAGTCATTGTGTCGTGCTTTGTGACAAGCACGTCTGTCATAGATGCCAACAGATATGTTCGGGCCTTCTCATCAGATGAGACCCATCGCTGGTATGCCTCACGAACAGTCTTGTGGCATTGGCAGTAGGCGCTGGAGGACATTCCTCCGTAAGCACAAACTTAAGGTCTTTGGTGACCAAAATTGCATTAATATTAAGTTTCCACTTTGTGTAGTTATCACCAGTTAATTTGTCATTTGCGAGAATTTGAAGTAATGCAGAAGACATTGCTGAAATAAATAAAACATTCATTCAGTCATTTATTTAAAACAAGTGCAGGTGCTTTGGTATAAATTTAAACATGATGCATGAACATGTTTAACGAACTAGAACTACCCTAAAAAGAGTTACTATACCACGACAATCCAACATACCAGAAAAAAAATGCCGCCTTAGGGTCGATCACAACTTTACATGTTGGACCGAGACATTCTCAATCAAATGATATTCTATAATAACTCTTATTCCATATCACTCAACCATCGTTTATTCAGTCAGGTTTTTAATTAACAAACTTAATCAAAACCTTCGTGAGTGTAACCCACCATTTCAGATCTCATGAGCTTAACTCGAGAATTGCAGCCTTAGGGTCGGTCAATCCCGAAATACCCTCAGAAATCCTATCCATTAGGAAGTCAACCTTGGTATTGACCTTTGTGGAAACCCTCCTTAGGGAGGACGAAAGCAAAGCCGTCACAAGGCCCCACTCGGATCTTACGGTGTTGAACTAATGATGGAGACCGCGAGATATATATGTCATATATCCCTCTCCCACTCACTATTTTAAAAATAGGGCATTGTCGCGAGAGGTGTCGCCTGAAGAGAAGACACGGAGAACAAGATGCGAGGTGTCACGGTTGGTTTTCTGTCATGGACAACCGCGACAAATCAACGACGCGACAGTACGTTACACGCGTCCCTAGGTTGATTCTTGACATATTTTTGGACCCATATAAATACCCTTATGATTTTTTGGAAAGGTATCATCAGCCACACGAGATTTTGGACACTTTCACCCCTCAATCACCATTCTTGGACAACTTTCCCATCCATCTATCTTGGAACTTGGAAGGCAAGAAGAGGAAGCTTACAAGTCAAGGAACCTTAATGACCAACCTTGGTTTCTTCTTTCACTCTTCTTTGCTTTATTTCCTTTCTTTGATGTGTAACTAATTCTAAGTTAGGGGATTAATGTAAACCGATTGAACAACTCTTTGTAATCCTACGGTTTATGCTTATTAATTAATTACATTGATAGTATCTTTTATTGCAATACTTGCTCTAATTCCTTCATCTATATTCAAATGAGACCTCAATGAATGTTTACGTTAGGATTAGTTAATTTATGTTGTTGAGGGTTAGTTATGGGTGACCATCCCATTTAGTCCTTAACTACAAGCTTAATAATTGAGAAAATTTCCATATGCATGATCATACTATGTGTGATTTGGTTTAGAGTTTTTAATTAGAAACTAATTCTAACCCTTTCTCATTACATGACCTTGTGTGAGTAATAGGATAGATTAGGTGCTTCATGAAACAAACCCTATCAATTGGAATTATGTGCTTTAATGAGACTTATGAATTACATTGAGAAGTTTAATTAGGTTGCATTAATTCCCTAGCATTAATTCCCTAACATTCCTTCATATTCATATATTCTCGTGTGAGCTTTTGAGTAATTGAGTTAATTGATTTTGCATATTAGTGAGTAAAAATTATCAATCCAAAACAAGCATTACGCCAATTAGTTTTTATGCACTTAGAGTAGGATTTAATTAGACTAATTAGTGTTCAACTAATAGAATCATCGATCCCAGTGAACAAACTTTCTTTTAAATTGATTAAGATTAAAAATACTGCAATCAGTAGACTAAGTATCTTAGAAGCTGACCGTTAGAGCAATAGACTTTCAGGAGGGTAAAGTTATTGAGATTATATGTACTGTTCTGCTTTGTTCTGTTACTTAGAAATTTGAGTTTAGGTGCTCGGTAATGTTTTAATTTTCTTTAGAGTATTTTGAACCTTATTGTTAGAATTATTTGGAGATATATTTACATTTTAGAATGGTTTATTTGGAGTTATTTGATGACTATTAGTTTCTTTTGGTGAAATAATTGATGGTTTATATATTAACATTCCATACGAAAGTGTTTAATAAATCTTTAGATTTTGGGGTGTTACGCACACTAATCCAAAAAAGTCCCCACAAGGCCATAAGGTCGGCCGAGTTTTCCTATATACTGTATATATGGTGTATTATTTATACATGGTTGCTTACCCAGTTGTACAATAGTTTTCCAGAGTAATCTATTGATCCATTGAAGCACTGTACAAAAGACAAGACAAGACAGGCAATGGACTTGGATAAAAACAATTATTATAAATTGAGAATTTTCGTTTTTAAGCTCCCTTTACAAAATTAATATACATGATATATCCATCTGAAAACTTCTCATATAAGATTTAAAATCCTGGAGCATTGGAGTTTACAAACAAATGCGAGAACCTATTGACATTAAAATAAATAAAAACTAACAAACCTCGAGTCACCAAACTTGTTGGATGTAATGCTGGAAATCCTTCCGTTCTGTCTTCCATATTAACTATTACTGAATGAGTTGAACAACTTTAGCCGACAAGAAAAAATTAACCATTAAAAAAATTCCAATAGAAAACCAAATACATGTACGAATTTGATTTATTGACACAATTTAAGTATAAAAAGTTGTTCAAGAAAAGGATACTGACATTTATAGATCCATCTCTCAAACAATCCAAGATTACTACCACTAAAAAAGTAGGAAGGATTAGTTGCCAACCAAAAGACCAAAGAATAATCCCCTGCACCATCCTTGGCTAGAGCCAATTTAAGATATCTTTCGATAAAATACATGGTTATATCTGTTGAATTGGAACACAAAAAAGATTAATTATAGAATCAAAGAGGTTGAAGTTGGAACACCAAAAGGGCACATATATATATATATATATATATATATATATATAAATTAAATAATTTTTATTGGCTTTTATTTTTTTTGAACAACCAATAATATTAGAGCCCGCCTAAAACAGCGCCAAACAGCACAAGGAGGCAGCAGAACAAAACAAGAAAAGCAAAACAGCTAAACCCTGGAGGAAACGAAAGAAAAACAGCCAAAGCCAACAAAACAAAACAGAGAAAAACCATGGAAAGCAAAGCAGACAACACCAGCACCCAAACCACAATGAGTTCTTACCATGGTAACCTGATTGAATTAGAGTGAAAAGGATCCCATGCTCCAGATCACCACTGGTTATCGAAGCAAGGTACCACACCAACTCCTTACTTTCACTCCAGATCGAATTCATAAGTGGTGAATTTCCTTTATTGTGTTTTATTTGTGGTAAACCAACGTTCTTTTTAACCAATGCCTTGGCAATCTTTAAGTTTCCAGCTTGTGCAACATAATGAAGAGCTGTGTTTCCATATTGATCTTGTGCAATGGTATAATGTTATCGCTTATTTTTGCATGTGATTACAAATATTAATGTTATTGCTTATGATTTGTATCTTATTGTGCCAAAACAAAAATAAATTTTAGTGTGATCATGAGTTATATGTATATGTACAGCTTCTGTGTAAACATAATTAATTAGTCAATAAAAATTCGTTCAATGAACACCATTGTTGTTCAAGTCTTCTTTCAAGCTTTTTTTTTTATTTTAAGCCCGCAATAATTAATAATTTGGGATCAGACTTTCTTTCAAGTTTTTTCTGTTTTAGTCACTTGACTCTCGAGTAATTTGTATCAAACACCTGCAAGTGTTGAAACTTCACAGCTACGAACTTAATTCTTATAAAATACATTTAATAATTATTGATGATGATAAAAGTAATTATTGATTCCAACAAACTTAATTGTCGTAAAATACATTTAATAAAGAATTGAACAAAAAGCTATATTCTCGTCAAATAACGCAATCTAAAAAAGAAAATAAATTTTAAAAAACCGATGGAGTGAACAATTAAAGAAAAATAAAAAAGAGAAATGAAAATACCTTGAGTGCTTCTTGCAATTAACTGGTATGGTTGAAGTCGAACAGGAAACCAACCCAAGCCTTTCATTAAGAAAAATTAATTTTAAAGAGTCCTCACAAACATGAACATTCTTCATAATTCAGTTTATATACACTATGACTGCACAAAATAAATATCTCTTTTTAGTTTATTTGAAGATGATTAATTAATATATGGATTATTTTCAAGTTAACACACGTACAAATCGTCACCATCAGCCGCCAATTCTCAAATTTTGAAGATGGAATTCCATCTTAATTTGAAGCTTATCACTTTAATTAGATTTTAATATTGTAAAATAATAACAATTAGGTGTGGTGGCAACTTGAACCAAAAGTTATCAGGAGAAATGAATATCCTATCCACCTAGCCACATTTGGCAATGGTTTTCATTTTGTTTGTTTGTATTTTTATTAACATAATGTAAATATTAGTGGAACAAAATCAATTTGATATATTTTAGGATCCATAGTGTATGTAAATTTTAGAGCTTGTGCAATTTTATATATACTAAAAGTTATAGATACCAATAATTGGTTTTAACCTGTGTCTTAAGGCTATGACATTAACCAATAAAAAACTATAGCAAAATCATAATTAAAAATTGAATATTTCACATTAGACTAAATGCCAAAAATAAAATTACAAAGGGGCCAAAAATAATAACGTATGCACCCATCAGATGATTCAGATTGCCTTCTTCTTTGCATAAT
This sequence comes from Dipteronia dyeriana, assembly GCA_032871835.1. NCBI lineage: Eukaryota > Viridiplantae > Streptophyta > Magnoliopsida > Sapindales > Sapindaceae > Dipteronia > Dipteronia dyeriana. Next base: position 5,810,720 of record CM065298.1, read on the forward strand.
AACACGTCTTGGCCTCGGCTCACTTCATACAATATTGAAATGGTTTCAATTTGGGTCACATTAACAACCCATGAATGGGCTTTGGGCTACATCCAAGCTGAACAATCAACATAGAGTGACAGAGTTGAATCTTTTGGGTTAGATTCCGCAGCCAGCTCGTAGAAATCTGCAGTTTTTTCAGCATTACCAATTGTGTCATAGACAAGTCAAAGAGTAGATACGTATCGGACAAACACAGGTTTAGCATAATAACTTCTGTCAAAACAGATATGGCCTGCAACTTACGAGAAGAATCAGCGAATGAACCATCAGCAGCTAACTACAATAATTCAATATATAATTTGCATCCTGATATAAGCTCATGAGATGAATGGCCAATTTGAATCATTTTCAATCTTGTCAACCGAAAGGTTGAGACAAGAAGAAGTTGCATAAGACCCAACTCAAGTTTATCAATCCATTAATTTGCAACTCTAAAGACTACAAGAGCTCCACAAACAAAGCATGATTAAAACAGCCACAGGCACCACGTTTAAGCTATGATTCAAGTAGACTATACAAACTAACAAAGTAAAACCCTTTACCTCTTTAAGAAGTGCATGAGCATAGTGAAGAGTTGCCTCGCCAAGCATTCGTCTAATTTCAAGCCTAAGTTTATTCTTCAATCCCTTCGGTCTCCCTCTTCTATCAGACTTCATAATTCACATTACAACACATGATAAGACTATAGAAGTAAAGCCTCCTACTAGGCTACTAGTATGTTAAGCATCAAATCTGATGCTAAAAGATTTGCTGATATAAGTCTACGAACAGCTCTAAGTCATTAGTACTTATCATCCTGAGAATATACTTGGATGAGTAATTAACTTTTGGTTAGTTACTCAACTTTTGGTTAGTTTAAGCAAATGTTAATTAGTAGAATAACTGAATGCTGACATGGTGATGGATGTACAGCTGGAAATGTTAGTTAGTTGTATGTTTGTAACTGGTATAAATACCAGACCCTCTTTGTGACAGTTTTCAATCATTGAGATATAGAGAATATATTTCTCTCGTCATCCTCCATTAACAGAGCTTAAAGAAGCTCTCTGTTCTAACTTAGTTTTTCTCACAAGACTTTTATCAAACACAAAGCAGTCTTCATCAAACACCTTTACTGTGTTAATAACACAGAAATTACATAATTTTTAGGGCTTTTACTCTGAAGCTATTTTTTTTTCTTCATAAAAGCACTTTCAAACAGTTGACCGATATAGTCAAAAGCACTTTTTTTTTGTATGAATAAGCATTTTTTGACTTGAGATTCCACAGCTGATATGTATTTATGGCTAAAACCAAACAGGAAACCAACCAAAACCTTTCATTTTTTTGTATATTAAAAAAATTAATATAAAAAAAGTCCAGTTTTGAAGATCGATTTTCATCGTATATCGAAGCTTTTCTTTAATTCTAGTAAATAATAACAATTAGATATAAATTCTTAATAACAATAAAAACCATTAGGTATAACTGGATTTTAGATACCTAATTTCCAGTTTTATTAAGATCAAAACCAATTTGATATATTTTAGGATCTTTCAGTGAGGACAATGTTTGACCGATCAATTTTGTTTATACGAAATCAAAAATATATTGAATATTTCATAAAATAAAAATAAAAATACATTAGCATCCATGAAATCTGCCCCCTTGATAACTGGGCATGGGCCTTCTTGTTGTCTCGGAATTTAACTGTGATCTCTCCTCTGAAAGCCCAAAGTGGCTTATAATTTTTGCTATGAACTGAATTGTATTGTTGACGGAATTTAAGTGCTGGAAAAAAAAAATCAGATTTAAAAATTAAAACTCAAAAAAAAAAAAAAACTCTCATATTTACCCCTAAAACCATAAGGGCACATTCGATGAATCATATGTATTTCAGTGTATTGTACCTTAATTATGTTTGATGATATATTGTATTAGATCGTATAAAGACGATGAAACGATTTATATATAAGTAATTGTAATTTGCACTAACCGAATAATATTTATGAAAGTCTTATGCACAAAAATGATGAGTTATTTCAAAGTCTAAAAATAGTACGAATTACTTACAAATGATGATAAAAGTAATTACTGATTCTTTAGTTATAAAAAACATTCGGTAAAAAACTAACATTTTTTTTTTAAAATAGGCCATATTCTTGTCAAATAATGCAATTGCGATTTATGTCTAAAAAAGCCAATGAATTAAATAATTAAAGAAAAATGAAATACCAAACTGAGATCAGTTGAAAACGTATAAAAAAAAACATTTCAAAAAAAAAATTCTGAAAAAAGTGACATGACCTTTCCCAATCAGTGTTGAAAATACGCGCCTAAATGGCCACCTAGGTACTAAGTGGCTGCAAGCCATCCCGAGTAGGAGAAAATCGTATGTATTAGACTGCAGATAAAAAAAAACAGGTGATTTGATTAATTTATCAAACGATTTTTTCGATTAATCGTTTAGGTAAAGTCAAAATCGTTTTGTATATTCTGATTAAAATTTAAATATTAATATTTTTTATATTATTGAATATTGATTTTATACGTAAAAAAAATAATTATAAAATAATATAAACTCATGACCGTTTAAACGCCGACTAGATGCCACGTAGGCACCATCTAGGTGCTAGGTACTAGTTGGACGGAGGTTACTGTCCGATTAACGCTGGACGTTTACTAGAATATTGTTTCCAACAAAAAAAATTACTCTGATTGATGCATGGGAGGATTTACTTGTTGACAGTTGCCCACGTCTCAATTTTCTTTTAATTGACGGTTAACAGCAACCCACTTTTCCATATTTAAAAAGGGGTCTTTGTTTAGTGCTTACTGGTTTATGTTTGTTGTCAGTTGCTTAAAATTCTCAATCAGTTTATTTGGACACTTCGCGGTGGTCTGCCCTACTCGAGACCAAAGGTTAGCATATGTTTGTGAGAAAGACCTGCTATTTGATGATGAGAATAATGTGAACCAGGAAATCGATCATTCAGAAGAAGCAGAACTTGACGAAGAACGATTGCAAGCCACAGATTTGCCTCTGTGCATGGTCCAACATGGCAAAGAAAGAAGGCAGATCAATTGGCACCAGATTGGAAGCGGACAAACATCTTCCACACCCGTGTTGCACATGGAAACAAAGCCTTAAATGTTATAATTGATAATGGGAGCGGCATGAATGTGGTAGCAAAAGAGGTGGTCGATCGGCTTGGAATACCTCTGGAAAAGCATCCAACTCCATACAGAGTCAGCTGGATTAATGACAGGAACTCAGTTCCGGTTCAAAATCGTTGTTTGGTAAAGTTTTCCCTGGGCAAAAATTACATGGATCAAGTGTGGTGTGACTGTGACTGTGTTGCCAATGACTGTATGTCACCTTCTATTAGGTCGGCCTTGGATGTATGATAGGGGTGCTACTTATGACAGCAAGGAAAATACTTATTCATTTAAATATCAGAATAAAAAAATGATGTTGGAACCACTTCCAATCACAGAATTTGAGTACCCAAAGGAGTCCAACACCATGCTAACTGTGCGCCAGGTCAAAAAGGTTGTACAAAATGGAAACATTGTCCTCTTTCTAGTTGGACGTGAACAAAAATCAGTGGATGAAACAGTTCCTGAACGTGTTAAATTGTTACTCCAAGAGTTCCAAGACCTGATGTCTGAAGAACTCCCACAACAACTTCCTCCATTGCGTGACATCCAGCATGCTATTGATTTGTTACCAGGTTCGTCTTTACCTAATCTTCCCCACTATTGGATGAGTCCTACTGAACATGTTGAACTCCAAAGACAGGTGCACGAGCTTCTTGACAAGGGTTTCATCCGTGAGAGTCTTAGTCCATGTGCTATGCCAGCATTACTCACTCCAAAAAAAGATGGAAGTTGGAGGATGTGCATTGATAGCCGAGCAATGAACAAAATCACAATTAAATACCGGTTTCCGATTCCACGCCTAGATGACATGTTTGATCAGCTGAGTGGTGCAAGAATCTTCACTAAAATAGACCTAAGGAGCAGTTATCATCAAATCTGAATTAAACCTGGGGATGAATGAAAAACCGCTTTCAAGACTAAAGAGGGGTTGTATGAATGGCTCGTCATGCCCTTTGGTCTCACAAATGTCCCAAGTACATTCATGCGGGTGATGACCCAAGCGCTTTGACCATTCATGGGTAAGTTTATTGTGGTCTATTTTGATGATATACTCATCTTTAGTGAGTCTTTTGCAGCCCATTTAGAACACTTGCGTAAGGTTTTGGAGACACTCAGGAAAGAGCAACTTTACATCAACAAAAATAAGTGCTCTTTTCTCAAAGAAAATACCAACTTCTTGGGATTTATAGTGTCTTGTAAGGGGGTCGAAGTTGATCCATCTAAAGTTCAAGCAATCCAAGAGTGGCCCGAGCCACGTTCTTTCTTTGATATCCGGAGTTTCCTTGGTTTGGCGTCATTTTATCGAAGGTTTATATCGGGGTTCAGCACCATTACATCACCAAGGACAGAATGTCTGAAGTCTAAAAGCTTTAGTTGGTCTCCTGCGGCTACCACAACTTTTGAACAGATAAAGAGTAAAATGTCATCCGCCTCTATCCTCAGACTACCTGACTTTTTAAAAGTTTTCGAGGTGGCCTGTGATGCCTCTAACATTGGCATTGGGGGAGTATTGAGTCAAGAAGGGCACCTTGTGGCGTATTTCAGTGAAAAACTTAATGAGGCTAGGCGAAAATACTCAGCTTATGATTTAGAATTTTATGCTTTGGTTCAAACCTTGAAACATTGGTGTCATTATCTAATACATCGAGAATTTGTTTTATTTACTGACCATGACTCCTTGAAACACCTCCATTCTCAGTACAGGTTGAATGCGAAACATGCCAGGCAGTTCGACTATCTTCAACAGTTTGCGTTCACAATTCGGCATACGGCTGGATGGGAAAACAAAGTGGCCGATGCACTTAGTTGAAGACCACACATACTTGCTGCAATCACTACCAACACAGCTGGTTTTGAAGCAATGAAGGATGATTATGCAACAGACCAAGATTTCAAAAATATTTGGACAGCCCTGCAGACCGGCACATACACTGACCAAACTGATTTTTCTATTTCTGAAGGATTCCTCATCAAAAGCGGCAGGATTTGTGTACCAATGGGTTCCATGAGGGACTTTATTATTTTAGAGCTTCATGGAGGTGGGTTTGCTGGCCATTTTGGTATTGATAAAACCTATTCCTTGGTGGCTGACAGGTTCTTTTGGCCGCACCTGAGGCGTGACGTGCACATTGTAGTTGACCGATGTCGTACATGTCAGGTAAATAAGGGTACAAAGCAGAACACCGGTCTCTACACTCCATTACCGATTCCTCACCAGCCTTGGATTGATATCAGTATGGACTTCGTCCTTGGTTTGCCACATACGCAACGGAATCATGATTCGATTATGATGGTAGCTGACCGCTTTTCAAAGATGGCTCATTTCGTGCCTTGTCGCAAAACATTTGATGCTTCTAACATTGCTTCTATTTTTTTGAAAGAGGTTGTCAGGTTACATGGCCTTCCTGCTACTATTGTTTCTGATCACGATGTTAAATTCGTGAGCTATTTTTGGAAGACACTCTGGGCCAAACTTGGCACTAAACTTTCATTTTCAAGTGCGTTACACCCCCAAACTGATGGGCAGACGGAAGTAATCAATCTTAGTTTGGGAAATTTATTGCATTGCTTGATTCAGGAACACACCACCAGCTGGGATTTAATTTTGCCACATGCTGAGTTCTCCTATAATAATTCTGTGAACCGCACCACTGGGAGCACTCCTTTTCAGCTTGTATATGGCATGAGCCCTAGCACTCCTTCGGATATTGTTGCGTTGCCTCTGGCCCAGCGTTCTAGTGAAGCTGGTTTGGATTTCGCTGCTCATATGCAGACAGTTCATGAAGAGGTTAGAAGGAGAATAGCTCTTCAAACTGACAAATATGCTCACAACGCCAATTTGCACCGACAAGATAAGCAGTTTGTGGTTGGTGATTTGGTCATGGTTCGTTTACGCTCTGAACTATTTCCTCCTGGAAGTTATAGTAAGCTTCATGCTCGACGTGCGGGTCCCTTCCGGGTTGTATAAAAAATTGGTCCAAATGCTTGTGTTATCAGTTTGCCACCTGAATATACCATCAGTCCAATTTTTAATGTTGAAGACTTAACAGAATTCAAAGGTGAGGGTGCTTCTCTAGCCCCTGATTCGAACACCACCATTAGAGTTCCTGACGTCCTTCAACGGTCCGATGTTGTGGTGGCTATCAGGGATCACCAGTTCGTTTCCACTCATAGGAGGGGTTACTACAAGTTTTTAGTCCAATGGGCTCATAAACCAATTTCTGAATCGGTTTGGCTTCAGGATGATGAGGTTTCTCGCCTTCATCCTTCGTTGTACCATGCCTATTTACAACAATACTTGCCGGAGGCAAGTTCTTTGGGAGAACGGCAAAACTGATGCATTGCAGGGTTAACATGGGAGGATTTACGTGTTGACAGTTGACCACGTCTCAATTTTCTTTTAATTGACAGTTAATAGCAACCCACTTTTCCATGTTTAAAAAGGGGTCTTTGTTTAGTGCTTAGTGGTTTATATTTGTTGTCGGTTGCTTAAAATTCTCAATCAGTTTATTTTTAGTTAGACTATTTAAAGTCTCGAATGGAAGGATAATGGAGAATAGTTTAGTAACCGTTATATTTTTTTGGAGTGATTCCAAGCAAGTCTCAAGGTTTTAGTGTGATTCTGAAATCCTGAGAATTTCTTTGTTTTCAGTTTCAAGTGTTATCACTGATTTTTCTAAAATCTGGTTAAAATATTTTAGAATTTCATGATGGCTCTTTCTTTTTATTTTCTCTTCTCTGCTCTGCTTTTTTTGGCATCCTCTGTTCTTTTAAGAAACAACTTCCTTCATGGGGAGCAGCTTGCAGTCTTCTTCTTTATTTTTATTTTTAATTTTATTGTTTTGCTATCTTCTTCATCCATGCAGTAAAATTTTATGCGAAAGATAAAAATTGTTTGAGAGACTCTCAAAGTCAATCTTAAGACTCTCAAAAATCCTTTACACCCTTTAAATAAATGATTTACTGGAGCTTTTATGATTGCACATAGTAATATTGAGTGCAGAATATATGCAACTAAATTATTTATTAGGGCTTAAAAGTCATGCACGATAACAAACATAATCAAAGTTATTCAAACTTTTCTGATGGCCAATGGTGAAAGATGCTCGCTCCGTAAGTTAACTGAACCATTTGGACGAACAAGGGAAGTTGCAGCATTACAAATATTGCCACCGGTATAGAAGCCACTAAAGTAATAGGTACATAAACCCAATGCCATCTCTCACCGAGTATAATAGTTAGAGCTGCTCCAAAAGCTATTATCATAGCAGCTATGGCAAAGAAGAGAGAGCCAAGACCTATTATCAACTTCTTTGGTAGTGATTTGAGGAAGTCCTCTTGCGCATATCGTGCAGTTAGGATAGCTAAGAACATTAATAGGGAAGTCAAAGAAGAAAATAGACCGAGTGCATTTGAAATAGCAAATACTGTGAATGCTTTCGTCTGTAAAAAAATTGGAGTCCCTTTATCATCAACGTTGCCTCCTGGGACTGTAAAAGCGGCAGCAAATAGTACGGTGGCAATAAGTGTCGAAACAAGCATGCAAGAATTGGCTGTATCTTTCATCCACTTCTCTCCTTGCCCAGCCAACTCCTTATGCTCCTTCCTAAAAACATCTTTTGCTGTTTGATTCTCAGAATTTCTATAAACTCTGTCTGCAGGGCGTGTATACATCTCCACCTCCTGCATAATAGAAGTCAAAATTATATATATAAAACATCATATAATACTAAATTTATATGCAAATTGATTCCATAATATGTACTATCGTAACAACATTAATGTACTCTGTTCAAGTACTATATGTACAAATAATGAAGTGTGTCGGGATTAGTTACTAACACAATTATTGTATTTGCCACATAGCCAACTTTAATTAATTTCCAATTGTAATAATGAGTTTAAATTAATTGGACATAATTAATACCTTAAACCACTGCAACTCTCTTTGCATTTGTAAAGCCGCGCCTGAAACTGAAAACAGTTTAAAAGCAGGAGCCAACTGTCCTGCTAAGTGTAGAGTAGTGTTCTCATTTTCTGTCCGATATGAACACAAAGTGGCCGTAGTTGTCGGAGAGATCTCTTTTATTATATTGACTATCTTTTCTTGTCGACTTTCAATAGCAGCTTGCAATATGTTTCGATGAGATCCCACCCACCAGAACATCAGATCCGGAAAATATCTTAAAATGGTCCGTACAATCTCTTCAATCCCACCTTGAATGGCAAGATCCAGGATGGATATTGGATTTTGAAGAAAATGACAAATTTGGGAATAGCTCATTAAAAACATGATTTACTAATTCAATAGCACATTCGTGTGTCATCTTGGCATCTTGAACTATTTTTATAGAGGGTGCTGTAAGTGAAAATCAGATCAAATGCATTAGAAATTTGTTGGAGATAAAATATCATTTAATAAATTTCATTCACCTCACTTAGCTTGCAGTTTGATTTTTAAAAACTTGGTTGCTTACCCAATTGTGTAATAGCTTTCCATAATAATCTCTTGAACCATCCAAGCACTGTGTCTGTACAGAAGAACAACAAAGCATAGTTGTGTCTGTTGGTTTAAAGAACTTGAAGAATAACAGTGAAATAAATACAAAATTAATTTACAAACCTTGGGTTGTAGAGCTTCTTGATTGTGAAGCTAATGAATAAATACTTTTTATTTCCACGTAAACAACTTGAAAAACAAAAAGAAACCATTACAAACTTTTCCAATCGAAAACAAAAAGCACTCGAGTATTTAATTTATTGGCACGTTGAAAGTAAAATTTGTTCAAGGATAAGATACTTACATTTATAAATCCACCGTTCTAAAAATCCAAGATTACTTCCGCTAAAAAAGTTTGAAGGGTTGTCGGCTAACCAGAAGAGCAAGGAAACCCCGGATTCATCTTTGGCAAGAGCCAAGCGAGGAAATCTTACGACAAAAAACAAGGCTATATCTGTTGAAGTTAGAATACAATTAAAGATTCGTTATAGAATTACATTTTTGAAAGTTTAAAAAGATATATAAATAATATATAAGAGTATATATGTTGGAAGTAGTATTGACTTTTATGGATGGTTCTTACCATAATAACCTGACTGAATTAGACTATGAAGGATCTCAGGTAATTCAGGAATGTAGAAGGGAAAGATAGGAGATTCAACTCTGGTTTTCAAACTAAGGTACCACGCCAACTCCTTACTTCCGCAATAGGTAGAACAGAAAAGTGGCAGACGTCCTTGATTGTTGACCATTTGCAGCAAATCAGAGTTCTTTTCAACCAATGCCTTAGCAGTCTTTAAGCTTCCACCCTCTGCAACGTTGTGAAGGACAGTGCTTCCGTATTGATTTCGCACTGCAATCGATTGTGGAGTCAATACATCAAGTTCCAAAAGCATTAGGACGAATTTCCATTGGCGACAGTGTGCTGCCATATGCAGTACTGTTCTGAATTCGATTGATATATCAAGGGTCAATACATTTGGATCATCGTCAATGAACTTCTTTGCGGTTTTCCATTCACCTTTTAGTGCAGCATTGAACAATGATCGGTAGCAATTGAGATGCTTTGCCGTCCCTTTACAATCAACAATATTTTTTTTCGTTAGACTATTCTATAAAGCAATTCTAATATACTGTTATTCTCTAGTGCGATATTTACATTTTATTTTATCAATATGAATTGGGTCGTGAGAAATGTTATAAGCAATTGTGAACATTATTTTCAACATCAGTCACCACTACTAGCTATCACAACTGTGCATGACCACCACAGCAGCTTCAAAATTAATGAAATAAAAAAGTTAACATATATAGAAGATCTGCGATGGACTTACTATCGGGCCTGGACAACTGATCAGGTGGATTAGCACTTCCTCCACTATCATGATTTGGTTGCAAATCAATGGAATAAAAATCAAATGTAGACATATCATTTGGTTGCACACCTCCACTCTCTTGTTCTTGTTGTTGTTGAGGCCGTTCCCTCAGATTACTGGGAAGTGGGTGGATTGGTTCCTCTGAACTGCTGTTTGGCATGTTGTTGTGGTTTGATTGTACACCTTCACTCTCTGCTACCACGTGAGAAGCCTGTATTATATGATGCAGAGTCTCTCCTAATAGAAAATGGTGATAAATTTTCAAAATCTGACATATCTGGATAACTTTCAAGTTTCAAAGCACATTCAATGTTTGGTTTCCTTTTGCTTTCTCTCTTTCACATACTTAGGTAACATTAGATTTTTTATCTGAAGTCTAATGATATCGAAGACCGAATAGTAACTAAAAATTAAAAACTTTATATTTTTTTTCACTAAAAATTGTATATAAATGATAATTTATTTATTTTTTAAGTTATAAATATCTAAAAATAAATACTTTTACATTTATAACTTTTTAACTATTTTTATTATATATTTACATTTTAATATATTAAGGATAAACCCTAACATATAAATTAATAATTCTAAAATAAATTTATTTAGTTATTAATAATATTTTAAATTTATATTATCCAGAAATGTTGGTATTTGGACATATTGATTTTTTTAACTGTACATTCAATAATATTAAAAGAGACAATCCACAATACCCCACGGCTCTCACACACACATACACACACATATATATATATATATATATATATATATATATATATATATATATATATATCATTTGAAATTTATAAGTGTATCACACTTTAATTTGTATAGAATCTAATAATTAATTGCAGTAAATACTGTATCAAATTTAACATATATTATATTGTATATCAAATTTGACACACGGTATAGCATATGTCAAATTTGGTACATTAATAAATATAAATTTTTTAATCATAAAAAATACCATTATATATATTTTTTAAATATTTAAAATAATTTAAATTGAATATACATTAATGATATTTCAATCAAAATCTATTTCATCCAACCATTTTTCAGTATTTTACTGAATATATTAACGGTAAATGTTGACTTTTATAGTTTTTATTAATAAAATAATAAAAATAGCATGTTAAATACAATTATGCATTGGAACACAGTGCTAAATTGTTGTGTCAAATATATTATTTTATACTTTTTTATGTCAAATTTAACATTGACAATAAAACATGTATTGGAGATGGTTTTAATGTGTCAATGATAAAATTTAGCATAGAATGTAAAAGTTTTCCTCCGATGCAGTGCCAAATACTAGGATAAATTTAACATATGTTATATTGTGTGCTAAATTTGACACACAATATAGTATATGTCAAATTTGGCACAGTAATAAATACATATTTTTTAATTACAAAAATATAATTATATATATATATATTTTTAAATAATTTAAATAATTTAAATTTAATATACGTTAATGATATTTCAATCAAAATCTATTTCATTCAACCATTCTTCGACATTTTAATGAATACATTAATGGTAAATATTGGCTTTTATAATTTTAATTAATAAAATAATAAAAATAGCATGTAAAATATAACTGTGCATTGGAATACAATTTTAAATTGTTGTGTCAAATATAATATTTTACATTTTTTTATATCAAATTTAATATTGACAATAAGACATGAATCGAAGATCGGAGATGGTCTAATTAAAAGAATTTAAACGAAAATACAAATATAATTTAAAAGTATTAATTTCCCCACAATACCACCCCACACCATCGTCTCATTCTCTACTTAAATAGTAGTAGCTCTACTTGCAATGAACTCCATTTTTTTAACAAAAAAGTATTATTAACCCTATTATTTTTAGTATTATTATTATTATCCAAAATTGCATAAAATTCGTGAACTTGCTAAGTTGCTATGAACTCGTAGATGTGAATAAAGGAAAATTATGTTAATTTAATTTTTTTATTATTATTACAAGAGAAAGCAAGGGACACTGATTATAATTTTTTTTATTTATTTATTATTATTATTATTATTATTATTATTATTACAAGAGAAAGCAGGAGAAACTGATTTTAAACTCGAAAAGACACAAGAGAGAGTAATGACAAAGCAAGTGGTCAGGCCACGTCACAAAGCCATTGCTAAAGGGTACAATTATTTTTTGTTTTATTGAAGCCATTAAAACTCAGATTTCAGAAATTCGAGAAGGAATTAATATCAGAAATTTGAATGTAAACATCAAATGAATTTGAAAATTGACTTGACTGACTTGACTCCCAGTGACTGTAAATATAATCGTTGGGGGATTTCACCACAAATATTTGGGTTGCATGACCTAAGTCAACATGTTGCTTTATTTTCCTAAACCATGTGGCCATTTTTGATGAATTTACATTCGATGTTTATTATCAAAGTATATTTTGTTCTTTTGTTAATGTTTCAAACTTTCAATTAATAACTTTTCTTGTACCGTTGAGGTTTATTTGAAATTTTTTATTCTAGCCCATCCTACCGTGGAATCTCAGTTATGTCCCTGCATACTTCATAGTACATACCGCCCAAAAGTGAGTTGGTCCTGTCCCTTAATCAACTAGTTTAGTAAGGCCATCTAAAATTGTATTATTTATATGATATTCTCTTATTGAATGAGCTTTACTTACTATCAATGCACATGTGGTGATTTTTTGATAAGTTAAGGTTGACTCCAGCTAAGGGTGGTAACGGGCCGGGTCAAAGCTGCCCCAAACCCGAAACCCGGTTTTTAACTATTCCCCATACCCCCCCAACCTGACCGGGTCAAACATCTCTGTCTCAAACCCGATCCGAACGGGGCAATGGTGCCCCAAACCCGATCCGTTTGCCTCGCTTGCCCTGCATAAGTCAGAAAATCCAAATCCCAAAATGGAAAAAAATCCAAAATACAAAATAAACACCATAACAATAAAATTCATTCAACATCTATACAATTATGATATTTTCTAACATAAATCTGTACAAAATTTAACTAAATGTATAGTTCATATGGGTATGATAACACAATAACACCATTACACCACAAAAGTACACAACAAGCAACCTTCATCAACAAAGAACTAAAGAAGGAGAGGAGTCGAGGACATCGACGATCGAGAATCAGGACAGGCGACGATCGACTACTGGTGAAGACGGATGACGATCGGCTACAGCGAGTGGGTGATGACGGTCGATGATCAATGACGAGCGACGACGATGACCAACTACGATCGACGATCGACGAGGATCGGTGATGGCCGATAATGTGCGAAAGGTGATGGCGGGCGACGATGACGATCGGGGTCACTGGAGAAGAAGAGAGAGAGAGAGAGAATTTTGTTGAATGGCAAGAGTAGGAGAGAAATAGGAATTTGAGACTGTTAGAGTTTCGTTTCCTCTTTTATATGTCAAATATTTTTTTAAAAATATATATATATATTACACGTCAAACGGGGCGGGTTGGGTAAAAGGGTTGCCCCATACTTGATCGGGTCATGAAGTTTGCCCTAAACCCGCCCCGTTACCCTATTTAACTGCCCCAAACCCACCCCAAACGGATCGAGGCCTCGCGGGTCTGGGGCGGGTCAAGGAATTTTACCACCCCTAACTCCAGCGAATACAGCGGTGGCGGCAATCAGGTATGAGAAATCGAATTCTTCTTGGGTTTCTTTCAAGATTAAGCGAACTATTAGAAATACGGAACCCACATTCTCCACATTGATATGATATTGTCCGCTTTGGGCCAAGCCCGCACGGATTTGCTCTTGGGTCTCTACCCAAAAGGTCTCATACCAATGAAGATTATTTCCATACTTATATACCCATGATCATCCCCATGTCTAGCTAATGTGAGACTTTGGTTGCACACCCAACAATCCTTCCCTCGAACAAAGGACCATCATTATCTTCACGGTCCGGGGCTCCCCTCAAACGATCATCCATCCGTCAATGTTAGGGGTTGCCACTCCATCGAGGTTACTCCTCTCAACTGCGCCGGAGCACACGTCTTATGTGAAGATCTAGAGCATCTCCTGCCTCGAGAGTTAACATCATGGACCCATTGCGGGCTACCTGGGGCCCACCACCTCCTGGCTTGGTTCGGCTACGTCTCGGCCAAGTCTGAGGCACGACTCTAATACCACTTGTTAGAAGTACGGAACCCACATTCTCTATATTGGTATGATATTGCCCGCTTTGGGCCAAGCCCGCACGGATTTTCTCTTGGGTCTCTACCCAGAAGGCCTCATACCAATGGAGATTATTTCCATACTTATATAACCATGATCATCACATGTCTAGCCAATGTGGGACTTTGGTTGCACACCCAACACAAACAAACCGGCAATTTTGATTGCGGGATTTGGTGATCGGTAACCGGCAAATCTTTCTAGATCAGCTGTGATGGGTGACTTTCTACGATGACTGTGGACATTGGTACGCGGCACGTTGGCCATGAAGGATTGATTGTTTGGTGGAATGGTTGTTTGCCTGTTTTGCTTTTTTTCAACAGAAAAAAATTAAGAAGGAAAAATTAAAAAAATATTTTGGCTTATAAACATGTTTAAATGGCGGATTTTTTTTCAATAAAAATAAATATTTGTTAAAAAATAAAAATACATTAAAAGATATATCATAAAAGTCAAATGGTTTATTAAAATAAGAGTATAATAGTAAAATCAAAACCATCTGATATTTAAGTAGAAAACTCTAAAATAAAAAATAAATCCGTAAATATTAAATGGTATTACTTTACTACTTAAAATAAAGTTTTTAATAATTAAGATAAAAAAAAAAAAAGAACGATCCTCATCCTACACCATGTACTTACCAATGTACCCCGAATCCTCCAAAGATAACAATTCTGCTCAACTCATTCTCCATTGCTTTCCTTTCACGGTTTCACCTCCTCCAATCCATCTATCTCCTCAACTCCCTTATATTTTCAGGCCCTTCTCAAATATTTATTTGGGAAAACTACTTATTTCACCTTCAATTTGGTCCTCATAAAATTTACTTTTCACATAAATATGTTGACAATAAAAGCTGTCAGGAGAAATGTCAAAATGTATGATGCACAACACCATAAATATAAGATGTGTGTGATATTATTTTCAAATTCGTCATAAATGTAGAAATAAATCTTAGCTATTAAAAGCTTGTCAAGAACTCAGACCCATTAAGATTTTTGAGAAATGATATCATCCTCATCATGATTCATGATTATTAGAAATAACAGAAAATATCACAAGTAAATTTGTGGTGTAAACGCTTTAAAACAGTTGCTTGATAGATGCTTTGCAAGAAACACAATGTGTTTATTAAAAAGACTGAGAGAAAAACATCTGTTTGGATACTGAGAAAATTTCCATTGAGAGAAAAATCTTTCTCATTCTGTTGTCTATTATTCATCACAATGTAAAAACACATCACATATGAATATATATACAAGAAGTTTCACGCACACACGCCATCTACATTTTCTTTATCCTGATCAATAGAAATTCACCATAAGTCCACAGTAGCTTAGGTTGTTATCAACTGATGTTTAACAGAACTCTAATAAATTCTAACAGTCAACTAACTTCTTCACTAATCAGACATTTAACAACTATCGTTTCCATCCAGCTCCGTTAGTTTTGAAGCTCACAAAGCTTGCTCTGTTTTACTGCTCTGTTCTGATACACAGCATTATTAATTTGAGTCTATCTTCTGATGCTAAGCATGCTCGTTGGATTTCTGATTGAATCAACATGCTCCTCCTATACATCCCACTAGTAGTAGCACTAGCGCAAATGTCTCTGTCTAGAGATGTCAACGTGTATCACGATTCTTCATATTTATTATGTAGGGGACCAATTCCACCTGCTATTTTCCAGCTAGATGTCAATGTGTATCACATTTCTTCATATTTATTATATAGGGGACCCACATCCTGCTGCTATTTTCCAGATGCAATCAAATGTTGATGCGGTCACTCAAAATTAAAAAATGGTTGAACAAAATCTGCTTAGCTTTTATGGTCCTGTAAAATTAACAAAATCCATCTTTTATTTCTCTCACCCAAACACGGCGGAGGATCACTTCAAAAAACAAACGAACAAAAGAAGACAACTACTTAAAAACCGATAGTATATTTAGGTATGGATCGGATACACATTATACATCCAAATGGGTAAAGAATGTAAACAATACATGGAGAACCTAAAATCTATGTAGACTATATAGATCAAGCCCATGCATTGTTATAACTGCACTAACAGTTTTATTTAGTTATATATTAGTGGTAGAAACTGATTGAGATACAAATAAAAAGACACAACATAACGTGAATGTGTGTGCAGCTGTATAAGTGGTCTGTGTACGCATGCATGGGAGTGCAGGAAGGCTGCAGGCATTAGTTGTCTGATGTTGTCATATGTATATGCGTTATGCATGAGCAAATTTTATATAGCAAAATGGTGTACAATAACCTGAGAAACAGTGCATGTATGTTTATATGATTATATACATAGTGATAAACATAAGAGAGAGATGTAGAGAAATTCATGAGAGAATTTTCTTCCATCCAAGATCAAAGTCTAGGTAAATTGCACTGTGATTAGAGGAAACTTTTCGATTACGTGATTGTCCTCTGACCGGTGGCACAATCTAAGGTATTTGATCCCGTTTATGTTGGAATTCGGTTTTTCCGATAATGAACGGTAATATGAATTTGTTTTGTTTATATTGAATTTACTTTTAAAAGAAAGAAATGACGCGGTCCCATTAAAAAAAAAACTATTTTTTTTAACCGAAGTCTGAATCTCTTGAAAACATTTTAAAAAATAATGCAAATTCCAGGATAACTGATTGGCTTTTCTCTGCCTCTCACTTCTTTATTTTCTTTCTCTTTTCTCTCTGTTTTATCTTTATCTGTTCTCTTTTTTTTTTTTTTTGGCATTCTCTGTTCTTGTTTAGGAAAAAAGCTTAAACATAAAGTATCGTTTTCCAAGTTTTTCAAATCTAAATCAAATCATCGGAACTATGCCTTTGAGACAAACTTTTTCAATTTCAATTATTTACACGGATCTCTGATTACATATGAAAGTTATCTTCAATGAGAAGATGATATCTCTTCTTAAATTTCAATTGTGAATCTGATATGTATATTATAAAGTAAAAAAACTCGGCTTCGCATTTATGAGAAGGGAGAGGCTTAAGTTATCAAGTAACAAGCCTTTCTCTGTTTCTCAGCTTGTTTGTTTGTTTTTATTGCCTACCACCTACCAGTAATTATAATTGTTTGTTTGTACATTCCTTGTTAATTGTCCGTAGCGATTATAATTAGCTAATTAATTAAATCACTTACATGATAGTTACGTGTGGTTAGAAGACTTGGACTTTTGAAGTCAATGATAATTGGAATTTAAATTTTAATGGTAAATTAGATGATAAATTCTATAAATAGTAAGTTCTATAAAAAGTTAACCGGGTGCGATGGAATGACCGTTAGTACTAACCGTTTAAAATGATTATTTTGAAATGAATTTATCATATAATGATCATTTTAATAATGCAGTCACACCATAATAATTATCACTAATATACACCCGGTCAGGTATAAAAATATCCGTACAATAAATTGTAAGAGAATAACCATTCACAAATGATGTAACAAATTTTATGTGAAATGTAACATTAAAATATATATTGTAACAATTTTGCGGTAGAATATAACAATTCTTTTTTTTAATTTCTTTTTTAAATAGTCAAACTATGTAACGATTTTACATAAAAAAAATTGGAAATATATTGTTTATGGTAACAATTTCACTTTGTATAAAACAATGTTATTGTTTTAAGAAAAGAAAAACAATATTATTTAAGCTTCTAATTAAATTATAAATTTATAATATAAGTTTTTTTTTATTTAACAATTTTTTTTAGAGTACTAAAAAAATCATTCATTTACTATATCAAATTATATCCAATAAAATATATTAATTTTAAATTTTAATACCATCCATTGGATTTACTTTCATCCAATCTAATAACATTATTGTTCCATTAAAGTAGTATGACCATTAACATCGTTGGCATATTTTAAGTCATTTTAATAAACATCAGGGATAAAATAGCCATTTAATATCAAACAAAATAAACAGGTATATAATTCTAGACGTGATCCCATTTTTATTTTATTTTATATATAGTAAATAGAATAAAACAGCTACCAATGGGTTAATAAAACACATATGAGACTTTAATGTTTTTTTTTTTTTTTTTAAGTTTTATTGAAGAATTTTGGATATGATCTATATAGGAATAATAACTTAGGTTAAAAGTTAATCGGTTTACGGTCCGGTTCGGGATCGATAAACTTTGACTATAAATCGAATCAAACCAAACAGTTTTGTTATAATAAAACCATAAAGTTTTTTTAAAAGTAAAAAATCAAACCAAACTAAACGGTTTGGTTTGATTTGGTTTGGTTCGCGATGTATGAGTAGGGAAGGCCAATTGGGAAATGGGGACGGATGTAGGTCCCCCCATCCCCAACCCCATTTTCCAAACTCTTAAATGCGAGGAGGAACTCTTCATCAAAATTAAATGGGGTGTCTTTTACGGGACACGTCGTTGCAGTGTCATCAAATATGAACATTTAAGTTTGGCCTCGCAAGGGCGCAGGTAATAGAGACTAGCACAACGGCAAACAAGGGATCGATCCACAGGGAGGTGAGATTCTCTGACCATCTCTTGTTCTAGCTATTATTACAACACTCCGAGCGGACTTGTGTGTTACGTGTGCGGAAAAGTGAATACTAATATAACTAAATAACTTATATAAATAATATATACAATGATAGATGGAATGGAGATATGCATGAAATGTGGTTACACTAGGGAAACGACTTAACCGTGACAATCCTTTTAATTGCGTTCTAGACTCACCTAATCCTCAAGTGTGCAAGTATATCATAGGCTCATATCCCCTTAATTAATCACTAATCTCTCTCGATGTCCTAAAGATAGTATTCATATATATCCGAAATCTCTCTCGAGCAATCCGGACAATATATATGAACCCATTAAGCACGTGGAATACAAATTGAACCCTATACGCTAGCCTAGTGGTTCTAGCACTTTCTAGTCAAGCATAGTGAATGTTTATCTAAGCATTGTCAAACACGTCTCCTCTCGGTACATAGCATCTAACCATGGATCAATTACAAAGTGATCAATTAAGAAAATGCTTTAAACACTCAAAACATCCATATAACAACACAAGCACAAGAAAAATGTCGATGGTCTTTACTTCTAGGTCAAAGATTCGGTTTAGTCAACTCCCTATGAGGGCTAAACATGGGAAACAAGTTTACCTAACAACTACATGCAACAATGTGATTGCTATATCATTAAGATCATTCAATTTAGATTAAAGGTTCATCCTCTTGATTAGGGAATTTTCCCACAATTAATTCATCACCCAATCCTGTCAAGTGGGTGGATAATCGTGTCTTAATACAAAGACCCATTAAGAAAAAGGATATGAACCAAGGTCAATTTAGCAACTAAAAGCCTGAACTGAAACCTTTTTTACTCTTTGGGACTAAAATCCCTATTACTCAAATTACTCAAATTACTCAATACATGGAATTTCAAGTCATCCATCAATCAATCAACAATCATGGGTATCTAATTTCTACTCTAAATTACAACTACTCCTAAACCCAATCATGGTGACGTATTGATTTCAAACAATTCATACACATACATATCATATTAAGAGCATAAAAACACATATATCAAAGAGCAAAAAAAAACCCAAATGAATTTAAGTACACAAATACATATATAGCACATGTGAAAGGTTTACAAATTCCCAAATTTGGTGTTACACATCAAAGACAACAAGAAATACAAAGAAATGAGCAAATAAGAGCAAACCATTGAAGACAAGTCCTCCAAAGATGCTCCTAACCTTCCTAATCAAATTTGGCTCCCAATTCCTTTGTAATCTACTCCAAGATGGATGGAGAAAGTGTATAGTGGTGAGGTGGAGGTGTATGGTGAGCTCCCATGGAGGAAAAACCTCCACGGGAGTAAGAGATGAAAGAAAATGGAAGAAAATGGAAGAGAGAAGAGAAGAGAAGAGAAGAGGCGTAAGAGGGAAAAAGAGGGGAAGGGAGCTCTCAAGAGAGGAGAGAAAAAGGGGTATTCATAGGCTTGGAAGTTAGAGTATGATATTAGGGTGAAAACACAAGAATACCCTTCAAAAATGATCAAAAATCGCATTTCTGCCTAGAAATGCGGTACGTCACGCGGTACGCATCAACAGGCGTACCGCACATCACTTTTTGGAGCCTACTGCCCAAAAATGCGGTATGAAATTTGGTCCCGCGCGGTTGCGTACCACATTTCTCTGCGTACTGTTACAAAAATGGTCATAACTTCCTCTATAAACTTCGGAATCGTGATCTGTAAAGTGCGTTGGAAAGAAGAATTCTGGGGTTTTTGGAAAAGTGGTTATGGGAAACATAGTTCTATTGGAGGAGGGATATATAACCTTCCAAAGTTGGGATGTCTGCACAATCTATTCCAAATTCTGCCATTTAATTTCCAAAACTATTCAATTAAGCTAAAATACCTTTCGTAGGGAACATGTACCTACACAAGACTCACAAACACATAATATACCAAAATATGCTTGAAAACATGAACAAAAGCTAGGTAATGGAGACCTCAAATATGTATATAAATCGTTATGATCTGTCTTTCACTAACAAGTTGCAAAGGGGCTTTGTGATTTTTGAGAAATCCTTGATGAAACGTCTATAGAACCCGACATGTCCAAGAAAGCTTCTAATTCACTTGATTGAGGTGGGAGGAGGTAGCTTCTCTATGACTTCTATTTTGGCTCTATCTGCTTCAATCCTTTTGGATGATATCCGAAGGCCTAACACAATGCCTTTTTTAACCATGAAGTGGCACTTCTCCCAATTTAGTACCAAATTGCTTTCTTCACACCATTGCAAAACTAGTCCCAAGTTCTTCAAACAATTATCAAAGGAGGATCCGAAAACAAAGAAGTCGTCTATTAACACTTCTATAAACCTCTCTACCATGTCCGAGAATATTGCCATCATGCACCGTTGGAAAGTGGTCAGTGCATTGCATAACCCAAAAGGCATTCTTCTATATGCAAATGTGCCATAGGGACAAATAAAAGTTATCTTCTCTTGGTCTTCGAGAGCAATAGGGATTTGGTTGTAGCCGGAATACCCATTAAGGAAACAATAGTAGTCATGACCGGCCAACCTCTCTAACATTTGATCTGTTAACGGGAGTGGGAAATGGTTCTTCCGAGTGGCATTGTTTAACTTTCGATAGTCTATACATACTCTCCACCCGGTGACAGTTCTTTGAGGGATCAATTCATTGTTCTCATTTGAAACCACCGTCATTTCCTCTCTTCTTTGGGACTACTTGCACCGGACCAACCCATTTACTATCCGTAATTGGATAGATGATACCCGCATCTAGTAGTTTCAAGACCTCCACTTTAACTACTTCTTGCATGTTGGGATTTAGCCTCCATTCCGATGGTTTGTGATCTTCTTCCATTAGTATTTTATGCATGCACAAAGTTGGACTAATACCTCTTATATCCGAGATGGACCATCCAATTGCCCTCTTGTGATCTCTTAAGACTTTTAGCAACTTCTCTTCTTCAAGTCTTGTCAAAGAATCCGAAATGATAACCAGAAGTGATGGTGATTCCCCTAAAAAGGCATACCTCAAGTGAGAGAGTAGTTGCTTCAACTCTAGTTGAAGCGGTTTCTCAATAGATGAGGGTAGCTTTGGCTTCCCAACTCTGAGTTCTTCAAAGTGGTTCATATTTCTCAAACTCTTAAAGGGTAGAGAGTTCAAGTGCAAGGCACACTCCGCTATGTTCGTATCCGTATCATCTTCACTTGCACCGTACAGGGTCCTTAGGACTCTCCTTTTACAAATACTCTCGAATCATGGGATCCACAACTTCAATTCTTGAACAACAATCGGCCTCTCTAGGTATTTTCATGGCTTTCCTCAAGTCAAATTCAACCTTGTCTTCCCCAACCCGCAAAGTCATTTTGTCATCCTTCAAATCAATCAAGGCACCCACCGTTTTTAAGAATGGTCTTCCCAAAAGCAACATAATTTGAACATCTTCCTCTATCTCAAGGATAACAAAGTCTACGAGGAAATACAAACTCTCCACTTTCACTAGTACATGTTCCAAGAAACCTCTTGGGTATTTGAGTGATCGATCCGACAATTGAAGTGTCATGTGTGTTGGTTTCACCTCTCCAACATTTAACTTTTCAAACACCGAAAAGGGCATCAAATTGATGCTTGCTCCAGAGTCGATCAATGTCTTCCCGAACTCGGATGTGCCAATATGGAATGGTGAATTTCCTGGGATCTTGCAATTTTGGAGGCAACTTATTTTGTAAAATTACACCACACTTCATTTATAGGCACCATTTCAAAATCCTCCAATTTCTTCTTGTTTGTCAAAAGCTCCTTAAAAAACTTGGTATACTTGGGCATTTGTGCCAAGGCTTCGGTGAATGAAATATTGATGTGAAGCTTCTTAAAAATTTCCAAGAATTTGGCAAAGTGTTAGGCATCTTTATGCTTCCTCAATCGTTGTGGGCAGGGAATGAGAGGTACATATGCCTTCACTTGTGGTGGTAGAGGTAAATCATGACAAGTATTTGGGAGCACATTAACTTGGTTCTCCTCCACCAATGGGTCTTCAAACGTCTCCTCATCTTCAATCACAACTTATTTTCCTTTCCCAAAGTCTTTAGGAAGCTCAACTTCCTTACCACTTCTCAAATTGATTGCCTTGCATTGCTCCTTGGGATTAATCACTGTATCACTTGGCAAGGTTCCTTGTTGGCGAACTTGAGACTCTCTAGCCAATTGACCAATTTATGTTTCAAGATTTTGGATTACGGCTTGTGAATGTTGTGCAATATGATCAACTTTGGTATCGAGTTTCTTCAATGCCAAGTCTTGGGTCTCCATATAATTATCAAGCTTAACCATGTACTTGGACAATAAGTCTACAATTGTCGGCTTTCTCTCGGTTAGATGTTGGTGGGGTTGATTTTGGAAGTGGGGTTGTTGGTTAGGAAGGGCTTGTTGTGGTATGGTGAATCCGGATGGTTTGAAAGTTGGTTAGTGTTGTTGGGGTTGTAGGTTGTCTTTCCATGAGAAGTTAGGGTGATTTCTCCACCCGTGATTGTAGGTGTTGGAATAAGGGTTATTGTTTGGGTTAGGGTTTTGGTTGTTGGAGTTGTGGTAGGGAAAATTTTTGTTGTAGTTCACAAAGGAGACTTGTTCTGTGGGTCCGTTTGTGAATGGGTTTCCGGCTTGGAAATCTACACTTGCATGAGGCCCCCGAACACCAATCACAATTCACCATATTCACTTGGGCTGTACTAGAGCTTGCAAACTTGCTAACTTTGTTGGACAAAACCTCTATTTGAACTTGCATTGTGGTCATTTGATCATCTGCCACCATGCCGGGTGCATTCCTTGGTACCTTTCGGTCATCCCCCCAATAGTTATTTGCAATTGACATTTCTTCTATTAAATTATAAGCTGCATCCATTGACTTGTTCATCAAAGAACCACCCGCCGAAGCATCCACAAATTGGCAAGTGGTTAAGTTCATACCCCGATAAAATTTCTCTACAATTGACCACTTCGGCCTCCCATGACATAGACATTTCCTTAACAACTTCTTATATCTCTCCCATGCTTCATACAAGGATTCCAATTCGAATTGGGAGAATTCATGAATTTCATTCATCAATTGTGCTGCCTTTCCGGGAAGGAACTACTTGCTTAGGAATGCTTGGGCCAACTCATCCCAAGTAGTAATGGATCCTGGTGCCAATGAATCATACCAAGCCTTAGCTTGGCCCTTTAATGAATAAGGGAAGATCCTTAACCGAATTGCAATGTCCGTAGCCCCGTTGATCTTGAATGTTGAGCAAATTTGGTCAAAATTCCTCAAATGCCCGTTGGGGTCTTCACGTGATAAACCACCAAATTGTCCCATCATTGAATATATCGATAATATGATTCGGTAGAAATATTGACAGAAATATCTATATCAAAAGATAATGACGTAAAATTTATGAATAGTATAGAACTTCAGCTAAAAACATAATTTTAATAGTTTGCATCATATAACTCATAAATATTCTAATATAAAAAAAGGAAGGTATAGTGTGACTACCATCTTGATTCAATCAATATTGATACTATATCATAGTTGACTGATTTTCTTACATTTTTTTTTTCCAAAAAAGTATTATTAATTATTTTTTTTTTATATGAATATGCATTAACTTTTACAAATTTACAATTTACAAGTTTAATTTTGATTGAAATGTTTAAAAATTTATTTTATTTCATTATGCATGTACACAATTTTCATGTCATGAAATGTATCTGAACACCAAATCTGAAAATTTTGATCTCGTCCGTGCTCTCTCTGGTTTTTTATTTCTCTTCTCTGCTCTGTTTTTTAGCATCCGCTGTTCTTTAATTAGAAGATGTGATATATATTTCCTTTTATATTTAATTTGTATTTCGATCATAAATCTTATATATATATATATATATTAGCATCCGCTGTTCTTTGATGGCCATGGGTGAAAAATGCTCGCTCCATAAGTTGACCGGACCATTTTGACAAACAAGGGAAGTTGCAGTTTTACAAATATTGCCACAGGGAAAGAAGCCACTAAAGTAATTGGCATAGAAACCCAATGCCATCTCTCGCTGAGTACAATAGTTAGAGTTGCTCCAAAAGCTATAATCATAGCGGCTATGGCAATGAAGAGAGAGCCAAGACCTATAATCAACTTCTTTGGTAGTGATTCGAGGAAGTCATCTATCTCATATCGTGCAGTTAGAATTGCTAAGAACATTAAGAGGGAAGTCAAGGAAGAAAATAGACCTAGTGCATCTGAAATAGCAAATATCATGAATGCGTTTGTATGTAAAAAATTTGCAATCCCATTATCATTACCGTTGCCTCCTGGTACCGTAAAAGCAGCAGCAAACAGCACGGTGGCAATAAGTGTCGAAACAAGCATGCAAGAATTGGCTGTATCTTTCATCCACTTCTCGCCTTCCTTAGCCAAGTCTGTGTGAGCTTTCCTAAAAACATCTTTTGGTGTTTCATACTTATCGTTTGTCCACTCCCTTCGATGAGTGAATGTAATTTCCTCCGCCTCCTACAAAACATAAGACATATATATATTTATAAACTTAATATAACACTATATTTGATATGTTAATTAATATCACTGTATAATAGGGTAACTTCATTAACTCTCTTCACGTATAAATATTAAATAATGAAGTGTGCTAGGATTAGTTATCAACTCTTGATGGTAAGCTAGAGTTTAAAAAACCAATTCATCCTGGGATTATTGTATTTGCCAGGTTTAATTTGTTATGCTAAAAATGAGTAGTATTAAAATAATTGGACATAATCGATACCTTAAACCACTGTAATTCTCTTTGCATTTGTAATGCTGCGCCTGAACTGAAAATAGCTTAAAAGCAGGAGCCAATTTCCCTGTCAAGTGTAAAGTAACGCTATTCGATTCAATAATATATGAACCCAAATTCTTAGTAGTTGTTGTAGAGATCTCTTTTATTACATTAACTACGTTTTCTTGCCGATATTCAATAGCAGCTTGCAATATGTTTCGATAATCCAATACTGGTACTTCTATCAAATCTGGAAACTGTAGTAAAAGGGTCCTTACAATCTCTTCAATCCCACATTTAATGGCACTATCAAGGATATTGGATTTTGGATTTCTAAGAAAAGCGTAAATATCCTTAAAGCTCATGTTTGAAAGTTGCGAGCAAATATGATTTACTAATTCAACGGCACATTCATGTCTCAATTTGACATCTCTAACAATATTTATAGAGGGTGCTGCAAGTGAAAATCAGATAAAATATAAAAGTTATATATTGGTAGAAAACCAGATAAAATATAAAAGTTATAAATCAGTAGAAGACAAAATATTGGATAACTTAGTAAAATTTTCCAAGTCTAAAATGAGGTTTAAAAAACTCGACTGAAGTATTTGACCTCTCGGGTTTGTTTGTGGGCTTTGCAACCCAAAGCAGTTCTACACCTAAGAATCCCCCACAGTGGAAACGTGAGATTTGGTAGCTCACACTAATCCAACAAAGCCCACACAAGATCGGCCGAGTTTTCCCATATACTGTATATATGGTGTATTATTATATATGGTTGCTTACCCAGTTGTACAATAGCATTCTAGAGTAATCTCTTGAACCATTGAAGCACTGTACAAAAGACAAGACAAGCTTGTTAATTGATCATGTTAATGGACTTGGATAAGAACAACTGTTATAAATGGAGATCGAATTTTTGTTTATAATATCCGTTTCAAAAAATAATTTACATGATTTATATACATTAGAAATCTTCTCATATATATATATATATATAAGATTTAAAATCCTAGAGCATTGGAGTTTCCAAACAAATGTGAGAATCTATTGATTTAAGGAATTTGAAGAGTATCATTAATTAAAATGAAAACCTCGATTCGCCAAACTTCTTGGTTGAAATGCTGGAAAGCCTTCCCTGCTGTCTTCCATATTTGCTAATACTGAATGAGTTGATGGGTATTTTATTTCCACACCATGATCAACAACTTGAACCCACAAGAAGAAACCATTAAAAAAAAATTCATATAGAAAACCAAATACATGTACGAATTTGATTTATTGACACAATTTAAGTATAAAAAGTTGTTCAAGAAAAGGATACTCACATATCAATCCAAGATTATTACCACTAAAAAAGTAGGAAGGATTAGTTGCCAACCAATTGAGCAAAGAATTTCCTACGCCATCCTTGGCCAGAGCCAAGTTAGGATATGTTCGGACAAAATACAAGGCTATATCTGTTGAAGTTGGGACACAAAAAGATTGATTATAGAACTACATCGGTTGAAGTTGGAAAACCAAAGGACATATAAACAGTAAGAGTATATCTGTTGTAAGTTGTATTGACTTTTAATTTATTGTTACTTTTTAGTTCTTACCATGATAACCTGATTTAATTAGTCTACATTTGTTGAACTTGGAACACAAAAAGGACATAAATAATAGGAGTAGTATATATATATCTGTTGGAAGTTGTAATTGTTAGTTCTTACCATGATAACCGGATAGAATTAGAGTGCCAAGCATATACATATCCGGAGACAAACCAACACTAGGAGAAAAATCAGCACTGGTCATCGGACTAAGGTACCATACTAACTCCTTACTTTCACTAAATATAGAAAAGAGAAGTGGCGGATCTCCGTCATTGTTGACTATTTGTGGTAAACCAACGTTCTTTTTAACCAATGCTTTAGCAGTCTTTATGCTTCCAGCTTGTGCAACATAATGAAGGGCTGTGTTTCCTCTGTTATCTTGCATTGCGATTGATTCTGGAGATGATACAAGTTCCAAAAGCTTTAGGATGAATTCCCATTGATCACATAATGCTGCAACATGCAATACTGTTTTTGATTCCACTGTTATCCTAGCGGCCAACGCATTTGGATCCTTCTCTATGAATCTTTTTGCACTCTCCCAATCACCTCTTTTTGCAGCATTGTGCAATGATCGGTAGTACTTGAGATGCTCTGCTGTGCCTTTAACAATCAACAATACATGTTTTTGTTAGACTTCTATAAAGCAATATGAATAATTCTAATTACTATCACAAATAGAGAGAGTTATTCTCTATCAAGATTTGCTCGTGGACTGGCTCAATATTTTACTATCACAAATAATCACGACCACGACTTCTAGATGGAATAAATATGTAAAAGTCATCTAAGAATTTTCATGTGTGTATGGTTATATATATTAAATGATAAATGTCTAATTAAATCCTCTTTTATCCATGTTATAACATAATTGCAATATGGGAGACCTGCTATGAACCTAAGTAAAAATGACACCATCAACAGATTATTTTATAGCTACTTACCGATTTCATAATTAGTTGCGATTTGAGCTTCAGTCAACTGTTGTTGATGAGCACTTCCTCCTGGATTCTCCTGGATTAACATTTGGTTGAACACCTCCACTCACTACAACAAAAATAGGATAAAACAATTTCACTCCAATAACTTTCAAAAAATGCAACCTGTGAAATACATATAGGAGACCTGAATGCTATGTATGCAACTATTTAAAATGGAAACCCATCCCAATTTAATCATAAACGAATTATTTACGCAATTCATCACCTGCACTTTGGGGTTGGGACAATTGTGCTTCCTCTGAACTACCAGTTCTTGGCACGCTGTCGATGTTTAGTTGCAAAGAGGGATTAACATTCGGTTGCACACCTCCACTCTCATGATTTCGTTGCAATGAGGGATTAACATTCGGTTGCACACCTCCACTCTCTTGTTGTTGTGACATCGTGTGATTTTTTTGACACTAGATATAGAGAGAATGTATGATCCTATAGCAACCATTTATAATATTATATATATTTGGGAAGGATGATGCCTTGCTACTTTGGTGACTGTGAAGGGTAGTTGATCATAATTCTAATATACTAATATTATTCTTCACATTTACTTTTTTTCGCCTAAGGTCTTGAATGATGTTGAGCTGGTGTTGGGACAGATGCCTTGTTTCTTTGATGACAAATAGACTGGAATATTCTAAATACAAATATTCCAAGGCATATTTCTCTTTCTCGAAGTGAACTCTTTTTTAAGCAAGGAATTGAATATAGCTAGTGATGATACTAGCTAAAAAATTAATGTGTTTCTCAACGAGGGATCATATGCTTCCTTCATGACAAGAGCAAGTATTTCTTTTTCTTGAAAGAGAAAAAGGTGATTTATACCATCCAATTAAATCTTATATGCTAAAAAATCATGAGTTATTTAAAAGTTTAAAGATGGTACTGTGAGACCAAGTGATCAATACGCACGTCAAAGTTTTTACTAAAGCTTCAACTGATCAGATACCTTTTAAGTATGTACACCGATGGCATCAATTGTTTGTAAATACCTCTTAGTAGAAGGAATCTCGAAGCTTTTATATATATATTCTATTGTGCAATGGTGTAATGTTATCACTTACTTTTGCATGTGATTACAGATATTAATGTTATTACTTGCGAGTTGTATGTGATTGTCCCAAAACAAAATTAAATTTTAGTGTGAATACGAGTTATATGTATATGTATAGCTTCTGTGTAAACATAATTAATTAGTCAATAAAAGTTTATTCAATGAACACCATTGTTGTTCAAGTCCTCTTTCAAGTTTTTTTTTAAAGCCCGCAATAATTAATAATTTGGGATCAGATTTTCGTTCAAGCTTTTCTGTTTCAGTCACTTGGCTCTTGAGTAATTTGATCAAACAGCTGCAAGTCTTGAAACTTCATAGGTAGGGATGCACATTAATCCTTGGGGTCCCAAATCCCCGCACCCCCATCCTTATTTCGGGATTTTTTTTTGGTTGGGAAAAATGGGGAAATGGGGGGGAGGGGGGATAAGGTTGACTTTCATCCCCAAATTAAAATGGGGATGGAGGGACCCCTTCTCATCCCCATTTTCCCATTTTCCCATTTTTCCCACAATAAAATTGAAATAAAGATGGGGATGGAGATCTTCATTTCCCAATTTTCCTTAAAAGTATACAAATATAATTATAATATATATTTGAATTATTTAAAATATTTTATGTTGTATTTGTAATGTATTGTCATTTTTTATTTGTAATGAAATGTTTTTTTTTAATTTAATTTATAATTTTCAGTTAAATAGGAAAATGAGGGACCGGGGATACGAGAAAACAAAAAAAACGGAGAAAATAGGGAACTGGAGATGGGGATGGGGGGACCTCCCCCCAAACATCCTCATCCCCATTTCCCCCAAATGGGGAAATAGGGGATGAGGGAAGGGCCTAGGAAGTAGGGATGGGGATGGGGATGGGGATGGGGATGGGGGGACCTATATCCATCCTCATTCCCCAAACGTGCATCCATATTCACAGGTACGAACTTAATTGTTATAAAATACATTTAATAATTACAGATGATGATAGAAGTAAGAAAAAAGTTTAGGTATTAACCGGTCATTATCTAGCTATACTAATACTCTAATGGGATGTCATCATTTGATAAAAACTCTTTCACTTTTACCATTTTCTCTTTACTTTAGGTTACGTGACAACCAACCATTGGTTGATCAGTATATTTAAATACTGAATACTGTCAGTAGTCGGTCAATGTCCTAAAAGTAATTACCGATTCCCAACAAACTTAATTGTTATAAAATACATTTAATAAAGAATTGAACAAAAAGCTATATTCTCATCAAATGACGCAATCTAAAAAATAAAATAAATTAAAAAACCGATGGAGTGAACAATTAAAGAAAAATAAAAAAGAGAAATGAAAAGTCCTCGAGTGCTTCTTGACTCGTAGATAACAATTACGAACTAAAAAGTAAAAACTCATCCCCATCGGTTCATCTCCATCTTCAGATTCAATCCCTATTGTCCATCTTAAATAATTAGAAGGGATATAACCATTTTCCACCATGTAGTTTTTTAAATTAGATATTTTATCTCCTCTGATTTCAGTAATAATCATTCTTCTCCCGAAAAACAAAACATTAGACACTTTACCCTTCCTTGTTTTAGTAATGGTCATTCTCCTTCCTGAAAACTAAAATATTAGATATTTTACCCCTTGACCATTAGGAATTCTATTAGTCAAGCACTTTGACCATCAAAAAATCAATTAAATGATTTTATTACCTTTGAACACATGAATTATACCTTCTAATGATACCGCTAAATAAATGTACAATCATATTACTTATTATCAACTTTAGAATTACTGGTATGTCAAGCAAATTCTTATTTGATGAGGATGTCGTCTTGAACTTGATTTCAGACTGGTGAAGTCTTGTTATAATAGGTGCAACTTCAGAATCAATTCGACATATTTTGGTGTCATCACGATTCTGTGGCCAAAGACAAAGCCTTAGTAGATCAACAAAATGTTTCGCTTCAAGAAAGTAGGATCGATGTTGATACACTAGTTAAAGTAATGTTTACATAATGAATCACAAAGCATCCAAATCGATTATTTTATAAACATGATCGTACAAACCTATTGATTGCATTTTCGTAGGAAAATTAAATTTTAAAAAAAAACATACAACCAATTATAGGTACATATATCATCAATCTTTAATAGGTACATATATATTCATCGGTCCTTTTGTCAAATACCAAAAACAAAATCTACACTACACCGTGTGAAATTCAGGAAAATATCGAAAAAAGATCTCTATAAGAATATCAGCATCCAATAAAACCATTTTCATAAATTCTTCGCTTACAATGTTGATGGTTTTTGCATAACAATTACGTAAATCAATTTCCTTACCCTCTATCAATTATGTACGGTTGAAGTCGAACCCAAGCCTTTCATTTTTTGGATATATATTAAGAAAATTAATTTTAAAGAGTCCTCACAAACATGAAGATTCTTCATAATTCAGTCTATATACACTATCTCTTCATAATTCAGTTTATGACTAAATGTCTCTTTTTAGTTTATTTGAAGATGATTAATTAATGGATTATGTTCAACTTAACACACAAGTACAAATCGTCACCATCAGCTGCCAATTCTCAAATTTTGAAGATGGAATTCCATCTTGATTTGAAGCTTATCACTTTAATTAGATTTTAATATTGTAAAATAATAACAATTAGATATAATTTTTTTTTAAAAAAAACAATAGTAAAAAGTAGGTATAATTGGATTTTAGATGCATGATTTCCAGTTTTTTTTTTATACCATATTCGGTGTGGTGGCCACTTGAACCAAAAAGTTAACAGGAGAAATGAGTATCCTAACCACCGAACCACGTTTGGCGATGGTTTTCATTTTTTTTGTTTGTTCGTTTATTAACATAATGTAAATATTAGTGGAACAAAATCAATTTGATATATTTTAGAGTTTGTGCAATTTGAAATTTTAGAGTTTGTGCAATTTTATATATACTAAAAGTTACCGATACCAATAATTGGTTTAAACCTGTATCCTAAGGCAATAACATTAACCAATAAAAAACTACAGCAAAATCATAAGCAAAAATTGAATATTTCATATTAGACTAAATGCCACATATAAAATTACAAAGGGGTCAAAAATAATAACATATGTCCTTGGGCACATCACCACCCATCAGATGATTCAGATTGCCTTCTTCTTTGCATGATAACGAGTCTTGGGCTCGGCCCACTTCCTACAATATTGATATGATGTCAATTTGGGTCACATCAACACCCATGAATGGGCTTTGGGCCACATCCAAGCTCCTCAACAATCAACATAGAGTGACAGAGTTTGAATCTTTTGGGTTAGTTTCTGCAGCCAGCTGGTAGAAACCTGCAGCTTTTTCAGCATTACCAATTGTATCATAGACAAGTCAGAGAGTATGATATGTATCGGACAAACACGGGTTTAGCATAATAACTTCTGTCAAAACAGATATGGCCTGCAACCAACAAGAAGAGTCAGCGAATGCAGCTTCCTACAATAATTCGATATATAATTAGCATCTTGATATGAGCTCATGAGATGAATGGCCAGTTTGAATCATTTTCAACCTTGTCAACCAAAAGGTTGAGACAAGAAGAAGTTGCATAAGACCCAACTCAAGTTTATCAATCCATTAATTTCAACTCTAAAGACTACAAGAGCTCCACAAACAAAGCAAACCATATTCTCAGCTCCCTCAATTTCTTCGTGAATTTGATACTTTAAAACAGCCACATGCAGGCACCATGTTTAAGCTATGATTGAAGTAGAATACACAAATTAACAAAGTAAATCCCTTTACCTCTTTAAAAAGTGAATGAGCATAGTGAAGAGTTGCCTCGCCAAGCATTCGACTAATTTCAGGCCTAAGTGTATTCTTCAATCCCTTCGGTCTGCCTCTTCTATCAGACTGCATAATTCACAATACAACACATGATATGACGCAGAACAGAAGTATAAGGTTTTACCAACATAAGCCCCAAGAACGCAAACTGGAATCCACCAGAAAAAAGAAATCGAAATCTGACTAAAATTTTATTATGCTCCTCAAAACAAAGAACAAGAGGTTTAAATAGCCTCTGAAAACCCTAACTAAAAGCAAAAATACCAAATTGGACATTCACTAAACAAATAAAAACTAAAACTAAAAATCTAAAAAATTAAAATAAAACTTCAAATGCCTGACATCCTGCCTTAATCAACTATTTTCAGGGTGCAAATGATCTCAATCGGGGAACCCCGGTTACCACGACATAGATCGCCAAAATCCCTTTCCGAAAATATATTATAATAGGTAATCGAACAACCGAGCTAAAAGATATGTCCGTTTCTTCGAACCAGCTCTTTTAGTCGTGTCTATTTCTTTCTTTGCCAATTTTTTATCAACTCTTCTTCAAACTTCAAGGCTAGTTGTCATACATCAGTCCTTCTCACCTGTGAAAAACTCGACCTCGAGTTATATTCTGGATGAAGCGGAACATTGTCACGAAACTCATATAGATCAGCTACATTGAAAGTTCGAGAGATATTCATATCAGTAGGCAAGTCGATCACGTAGGCGTTATCATTTATCTTCTTGATCACCTTGTATGGCCCACTTTGTATGGCCCATACTTCCTTGGTTACAACTTTTTATAGGAACCAACTGGGAACCTTTTCTTACGTAAAAACACCATTACCTGATCACCCTCAACAAACAATTTCTCACACATCTTGACATCAGATGCGGTTTTATACTTCGCATTCTTCTCCTCCAACTGAGCTCTCACCTCAGCCTGAACATCTCGGACCTGCTCAACCAAATTCTCGGCTGTAACACTTGCTCCTACAAGCTTGGGAAGATGTGCCGGGTCTAACGCATGCTTAGGAGGCTACCGATACACTAAAGCAAAAGGAGATGTGCCCGTAGCAGTATGAACTGCATTATTATATGCAAAATCGGCTTGTGCCAGTGCCACGTCCCACTGTTTAGGCTTATCACCACAAATACTCCGAATTAAATTTCCCAGTGTTAGATTCAGATTCTCAGTCTGCGGGTGCGCAGTGCTACTGAACTTTAGAGTAGTATCCATCCGCTGCCACAATGTAACCCAAAAATGGCTAAGAAATTTCGAATCCCTGTCAGAGGTGATAGACTGAGGTACTCCATGTAAACGAACCATCTCCCGAAAGAAGACTTGAGCAACATGTGACGCATCAGATGTCTTCCGACAAGGTATAAAATGTCCCATTTTGGAGAACCTGTCAACCACAACAAACTCAGAATCTACTCCACGCTGAGTCCGTGGAAGACCCAAAACAAAATCCATCGACAAATCCTCCCATATGGCACTCGGCACAGGAAGAGGCATGTAGAGACCGGTATTCTGAGCTTGCCCCTTAGCAGTCTGACAAACATAACACTTGCGAACAAAATTACCCACGTCGCGTTTCAACTGAGGCCAGTAATACCGCTTTGCTACCCCACTGATAGTCTTGTCACGTCCCAAGTGACCACTCAAACCTCCACCATGCAACTCTCGAATCGGTTTCTCCCTCAAAGAACTCCGAGGAATACATAATTGATTTCTATGAAACAAATAGTTATCGATCACATGAAATTCTCCCTTTGTTTGTTTAAGAATACACTTCTCCCATATTTCGGTGAAATCTTCATCTTCCGAATATAACTCTTTCAAGAATCCGAACCCAAAAATCTCTTGCTGCATGGTGACAAGTAAATTCGCGTGCCAACTCAATGCATCTGCCACCTTATTCAGAACCCCTGATTTGTGTTTCAGAACAAAAGGAAACTTCTGCAGATATGTTGCCCATTGAGCATGCTATCTGCATAAGTATCTGAGCATACTTAAACTCATCTGACTGTTCAGATACTTCAAAGCTTGGTGATCAGTGTACATGATAAATTCTCGCTGAATCAGATAATGCTCCCAATGCTTCAGAGCACGGACAATAGCATAAAATTCTTGGTCATAGGTACTCCACTTTCGGCGTGTATCACTGAGTTTCTCACTGAAAAACGCCACTGGTTTTTTCTCCTATGACAAAACTGCTCTAATCCCAATTCCACTAGCATCACACTCCATCTCGAATAATTTCTCAAAGCTAGGTAAAGCCAGAACAGGAGTAGTGCACAATTTTTCTTTAATTACTACAAAAGTTGTGTCAGCTGCTTCACCCCATTGAAACTTACCCTTCTTTAAACACTCAGTAATGGGAGCCACAATACTGCTGAAATCCCTAATAAATCGACGGTAAAACGTCTCTAGACCATGGAAACTCCTTACCTCTCCTACCGTCTTTGGTGTAGGCCAATCACAAATGGCCCTCACCTTTTCGTCATCAACCAATATTCCCTCCGAACTAACCACATACCCAAGAAATAACAATCTTCCCATCAGCCAACTGCACTTTTTAAAATTAATAAACAGCTTGTTTTCGGACAACACTTCCAACACAGCTCGAAAATGCCCCATATGTTCTTTCTCACTCCGACTATAAACCAGTATGTCATCGAAATAAACGACTACAAATTTTCCAATGAAAGACCGCAATACCTGGTTCATGAGTCGTGCATATTTATTTCTTTGTCAAATTTTTATCCAACTCTTCTTCAAACTCCAAGGCTAGTTGTCCTACATCATGATAAGACTATAGAAGTAAAGCCTCCTACTAGAAGAATTGCTAGAAGAGTTGCTGATATAAGTCTACTAGCAGCTCTAAGTCATTAGTACTTATCATCATGAGAATATACTTTGATGAGTAATTAAATTTTTGGTTAGTTTAAGCAAAAGTTAGTTGTTCGAATAACTGAATGCTAACATGGATGTACAACTGGAAATGTTAGTTAGTTGTATGTTTGTAACTGGTATAAATACCAGACCCTCTTTGTGACAGTTTTCAATCATTGAAATACAGAGAATATCTTTCTCTCATCATCCTCCATTAACAGAGCTTAAAGAAGCTCTCTGTTCTAACTTAGTTTTTCTCACAAGACTTTTATCAAACACAAAGCAGTCTTTATCAAACACCTTTACTGTGTTAATAATACAGACATTGCATAATTTTAGGGCTTTTGATGTGTATTTTTCCGATCCTGAAAAATACACAAGAATTTGGAGAGGAGGAAGAAGAATTAAGCAAGGAGACAATTTTTCTTCAATATTCGATACTTTAATTAATTGAAACAAGGCTATATATTGCCTGATACAAAACAATAACAAGAAAACAATTAAACAACAGTTACATATTTTAAGGAACCCACTAAAAATAACTAATATCCACTAAACATGAGCAATCGGTGCCACTAAGGCCACTGATACATAAATCAAAGGAAAAAATGAGAAGGGTTTGCAATAATGAAAATGATAAAGGGTAATGAGTCAATATTGCATATATCATTTCATCTTCTCCTAGTTATCCTTGTCCTTAAGGATGAAACCTTAGAATAATATCCCAAATACAAAATTAATTGCAAGTGGCGCAATTGGCCCACTTTGCCAAAATGCCAAATCAATTCATCAGACCAAATTTAAAATTTCCCTTTTTACTTTATGATTCCTTCGTTGAACACTAACTTTGACCCCTCTCTTCCCAAAATTGTCACCCATAAACTACACCAAACAAATTTCCCAAATCTTTTTCTTCTTCTTCGACAAACCAAAGCCGAAATCCCTAATTCTTCTTCCGAAACCCCTAATCTCTTCTTCAATAAAAAATCAAATCATTCGAAACCTAGTCAATTTTCTTCTTCTTCAATGCACCATCAAATCCCTAATTCCTTTCTTCTTCCAACCCTAGATCTTATTGTATTGCTCATCATTCATCTCAATTTGACAACCAAACACATCGTCGAATTGAGTTCCGACTATATCAGCATGGTCAGCTACTTCCGGTGGGACACAACACATGTTTTCCCGACATTCGATCCCACTCTTTTCTGTGGATTCTTGGTTGCTTCCGATAAACTATCAAAATTGTTGGGTATTTTCACG
Organism: Dipteronia dyeriana; assembly: GCA_032871835.1. Classification (NCBI taxonomy): domain Eukaryota; kingdom Viridiplantae; phylum Streptophyta; class Magnoliopsida; order Sapindales; family Sapindaceae; genus Dipteronia; species Dipteronia dyeriana. Next base: position 5,848,002 of record CM065298.1, read on the forward strand.
AGGAAGGATATCATTACCTATCACATCTTCTACTGCCTTTTCAATTAGATTAACACATACTTGAGGGATCACCCTATCTTTCCCTAGCATAAACTGAACATCATCATCATTTCTTATAAATGTACGACAAGGTAGTCCCATGAATGATTGATATAGATTGTAAATCAGCACTGTATTTGTTCACATCATACTTCACAACAATTTGCACGACCGACACCAATTTTTCTTAAGTCATACTCTTTGACACATACAATTCTTGGTTATCAGAACCTAAAAATCTCTGACTTCCATCTGGTAACTGCTTTCATCGACCGTTGTAAAATATGACTATTCTTGCCCGATTCATTCTTCTTTCAAAATCATCATCACAAACCATTATTAAGGAAATTAAAATTACAATTACAATTAAAAATCATTACAAACCAAGAAATCTTGGGAACATTCCTAAAAGGGCTCGAACCCTTCCTAAAAAAGGTTGAACCCTTGCCAAAATAGCTCGAGGTTTTTTGGGAAGGGTTCAAGCTTTTTTGGTAAGGGTTTGAGCTTTTTGGTAAGGGTTTGAGCTTTTTTGGAAAGTGCTGGAGCTTTTTGGGGAAGGGTTCGAACATTTTAAGCAAGTGCTCGAGCTTTTTGGGGAAGGTTTCGAGCTTTTTTGACAAGGGTTATAAAAATATTCAGATCATTTAAAAAACGCTCGGAGACTTTTAAAAAAGCTCAAACACTTTTAGAAAAAGCTCGGACACTTTTAAAAAAAAACTCGGAGTCTTTAAAAAAAGTCTCGGACAACCTTTAAAAAGGCTCGAAACTTCACAGATCTAACAAACGGACTACATGTTCATATAGAGACTGGGACAACAAATCATAAGAAATTGATACATTGTTACATGATGGGGACACGTCGTTGCAGTGTCGTAAAATATAAACATTTAAGTTCGGCTTTGTAAAGGCGCAAGTCATAGAGACTAGCACAACGAAAAGCAAGGGATCGATCCACAGGGAGGTGGGATTCACCGATCGTCTCTAATTCTAGCTATTATTACAACACTCCGAGCGGACTCGTGTGTTTCGTATGCGGAAAAGTGAATAATAATATAACTAAATAACTTATATAAATGATATATACAATGATAGATGGAATGGAGATATGCATGAAATGTGGTTACACTAGAGAATCGACTCATTCGTGACAATCCTCCTAATTACGTTCTAGACTCACCTAATCCTTAAATGTGCAAGTATACATAGGCTCGTATCCCCTTAATTAATCTCTAATCTCTCTCGATGTCTTAGAGATAGTATCCATATATATCCGAAATCTCTCTCGATCAATCCGGACAATATATATGAACCCATTGAGCACGTGGAATACAAATCGAACTTTATACGCTAGCCTAGTGGTTCTAGCACTTTCTAGTCAAGCATAGTGAATGTTTATCTAAGCATTGTCAAACGCGTCTCCTCTCGGTACATAGCATCTAACCATGGATCAATTACAAAGTGATCAATTAAGCAAACACTTTAAGCACTCAAAACATCCATATAACAACACAAGCACAAGAAAAATGTCGGTGGTCTTTACTTCTAGGTCAAAGATTCGGTTTAGTCAATTCCCTAGGATGACTAAACATGGGAAACAAGTTTACCTAATAACTACATGCAACAATTTGATTGTTATATCATTAAGAACATTCAATTTAGATTAAAGGTTCATCCTCTTGATTAGGAAATTTTCCCACAATCAATTCATCACCCAATCATGTCACGTGGATGGATAATCGTGTCTTAATACAAAGACCCATTAAGAATAAGGACATGAACCAAGGTCAATTTATCAACTAAAAGCCTGAACTGAAACCTTTTCTTCTCTTTGGGGCTAAAATTCATATTACTCAAATTACTCAATACATGGATTTTCAAGTAATCCATCAATCAATCAGCAATCATGAGTATCTAATTTCTACTCTAAATTACAACTACTCCTAAGCCCAATCATGGACACATATTGATTTTTAACAATTAATACATATACATATCATATTAAGAGCATAAAAACATATATATCAAAGAGCAAAATAAAACCCAAATGAATTTAAGAATAATCAATATATTTATTATACAAGTGTAGATTTACAATATCCCCATATTGGTGGAATACATCAAAGAAAATAAGAAATACAAAGAAATAAGTAAAATGAAACAAACCCTTGAAGACAAACCCTCAAAAGATGCTCAAATCCTTCCTAGCTCAGTTTTGATTCCTATTCCCTTTGTAATCTACTCTAAGATGGATGGAGGAGATGTAAAATGGTGGGGTGGAGGTGTATGGTGAGCTCCCATGGAGGAAAAACCTCCATGGGAGCAAAAGATGAAAGAAAATGGAAGAAGAAGAGAAGAGGCATGAGAAAGGGAAAATAGGGGAAGAGATCTCTTAAGAATGAGGAGAAAATGGGTTATTTATAGTGTGGGAGGTTAGGACAGGACTTTTTGGTAAAAAGACAAGAATACCCCTCTGAAAATGGTTGAAAAACGCATTTCTGCCAAGAAGTACGGTACGATGTGCTGTACGCATTAACACAGTGAATCGCACATCACTTTTGGAGCTTGATGCCCTTCTACGCGATACAAAACGGGGTACGCAACTTGGTCTCGCGTGGTTGGGTTCCGCACTTCTCTGCGCACTATTACAAAAATGGTCATAACTTTATCTAGAAATCTTGGAATCGTAATCTGTAAGGTGAGTTGAAAAGAAAACCTCCGGGGCTTTCCAAAAAGTGGTTATGGGTGAAGTAGTTCGATTTGAAGAGAGAGATATGATCTTCCAATTGGGATGTCTGCACAAGCTATTCCAAATTTTGCCCTTTAACCTCCAAACCTCTTCAATTAAGCTCAAATACCTTCCGTAGGGAACATGTACCTACACAAGGCTCACAAACACATCAAATACCAAAATATACTCAAAAACAAGAACTAAAGCTAGGTAATGGGGACCTCAAATAGGTATATAAACCATTCCGATCATTACACCACTCTGAAATGAATGATAAAAAAAAAAAGATCAGAAATATATGTCACCTTCTTGTGCAGAATCAGAAGAAATACAAGTTTTTTGGAGAGAGAGAGAGAGGCAAGATTATTTAGATGAATAAATGACCGAACCTCAACTATATTGAATAATAAGAAAAACAAGTGTTTGAAAAATGTAAACAAGGTGTTTGTTAAAAGTTCTCAAAGAGAGCCATATTTGTGAACTTGAATAAGAACGAATGATGATGAAGTAGAATTTTATGATTCTCAATCCTATGATATTACACATAATAACCACACACACACACACACACACACACACACACATATATATATATATATATATATAAAGAGACATGAAAAACTCAAAAAAAAAAATCTTGATTATCAAGAATATTTATAACTAATCTTAACTAATTCTGCTACCTCAGCTCTAACTAACTCTTACACACTTATTACATGTTTTTATTTTTTTGATTCCCTTGTTGACTCCCATTGACTGACATCTTGAGAAACTGATCATGATTAAATTCACTCATACAACCATATTGGGTGTACACAGTATGAGTTGAGGATGGTTGCTTCTAATTGTTGCTCATCTGTTCTTCTCTGATTTGAAAGAGGTGATTAGCATATGAGCTCTCACATCTGCTGTGCTTACTTGAGCTTCTATATTTATACTTTGTAGGACTCTCCATATCCCCCTACAAACTGACTCTAGTGAATTCACAAAGTTCAGTTTGTCACAAGAAACAAGAATATGTCTTTAAAGAGCCCATTAGTGAAAACATCAACAATCTGAAACTCAGTGGGCAAATAACGAGGATCCACAATAGCAACCGCTACCTTTTCTCGAATAAAATGAGTGTCAATGTCGATATGTTTCGTTCTTGCATGGAAGACAGGGTTTTGAGCGGAAGAGTTAGCTCCAATATTATCACACCAAAGCACTGCTGCACCTGAAAGAGAAACTCCCAATTCCACAAATAAGGATTGAAACCAAAGAATGTCTGTCATAAGCTGAGCCATTGACCTGTACTCAGCCTCAGTGCTGGACCTAGCAACAATATGTTGCTTGCGAGAACTCCACGAGACAAGATTCCCACCGAGAAATACATAGTTTCCACTAACAGATCTTATATCATCTACACAGCTGTCCCAGTCAACATTAGTGTATGCTTCAATGGAAAAAGAATAGCAGGCTTAACCTTTATGCACAGAGCCACTGAGATACCTAAGCAGACACTTACAAGCTTGCCAATGAGTTTGTTTTGGAGCTTGAAGAAACTGACTAAGCTTATTAACAATGTAAGATATATTAGGACGAGTGTGTGTAAGATATTGAAGAGCACCTCTGGTGCTTCTATACATAGTTGGGTCAGAAAAATTGTCACCAGAATGAAGAGAAAGTTTAGCACTTGAGTTGACAAGAGACTCACAAGGTTTACATCCAATCATATTAGTCTTCTTGTGCAAATCAAGAATATATTTGGTCTGAATGAGATACAAACCTGATTCATCTCTATAAGCCTAAAAACCAAGGAAGTAATTCATAGAACCAAGAGTCTTCAAGGCAAAAGTTCTGTTGAGCTTAGAAATCAGAGATTGAATCAAGCATGAACTGTCACCTGTGATCAAAATGTCATCAACATATACAAGAAGAAAAATCATATGAGAACCTATACGTTGAATAAACAAATAACTGTCAGAAACAGAGTTTTTGAAACCCCATGCTTGTAGAGCAAACTTAAGCTTATGAAACCAAGAACGCGGAGCCTATTTCATGCCATACAAGACCTTATTCAGTTGACGTAAGTGAGAAGGAAACTTGGCATTGATGAAACCTTGTGGTTGCTCCATGAACACTTTTTCTTGTAAATCACCATTCAGAAAAGTGTTAATAATATCCACTTGTTGAATACCCCTCTTGTTGGAAACAGCAATGGTGAACATAACCCTGATATTAGCAGCCTTTACCACTGGACTAAAGGTATCAAAGAATTCTAACCCAACTGTTTGACTAACACATTTTGCAACAAGTCTAGCCTTGTGGTTTCAAAATTGAACCATCAGACTTAAACTTGGTTCTAAATATCCATTTACTGCCAACCAAAATTATATCAACTGAATAAGGAACCAACTTCCATATGTTGTTTCTTTGCAAGGCTAAAAACTCTTCATTCATTGCTTTAAGCCATTTAGGATTAGTCATAGCATCTTTAACAGTCTTAGGCTCATATGACTCATCTAGATCAGCTAAATAAACAGTCTTAGCTTTGATTATGTCATTTTTTGCTCTAGTTATCATAGTATGAATATTCTGAATAACAGGACAAGGTTGTGAAGCTGTATTAACAGCAGTGGACGGGCTGGAATTAGTGGATGCAGGTGAAACATTATTCACAGGGATAGATGAAGTAAAGTAATTGGAGTTAGTAGGTCTGACATTAATAATTTGACATGGAGGTACACATTTAGAAATAATAGAAGTAGAGAGACTAAGTTTGGAATCATTTGAACTTTCGGCATTAGTAACACCAAAATGAGATTTATAGGGAAATTCTAGCTCATTGAAAACTACATGCCTAGGACAAAATATTTACCAGAAGAGTGTAAACATCTACAACCTTTATAAAACACACTTAGAAGAATGGAAATCCAACTTGTGCCTATTGTAGTCTCTAAGATATGGGAAGCAAGCACTGCCTAATGATTTAAGAAACATATAATCTAGTTTCCTATGAAACAAATTTTCAAAAGGAGATAAAAATTGCAAAACAGATGATGAGAGATTATTAATGGTAAAAAAAGTTGTAGAAAAGGCCTCAAACCAGAAGGAGAGTTACATTTTTACATGAGCCAAGAGTGTTAGACCTAATTCCACCATATGTATATGTTTTATTTCAGCCACCCCATTTTGCTGATAGGTATAAGGGCATGAAAATCTAACTTGAACCCCTTGTTGAGATAAGAAAAGAACAAAACTTAAGTACTCCCCTCCCATGTTTGTTTGTAAACATTTTATTTTCTTCTCAAATCTAACCTCCACTGATTTTTGAAACAGCTTGAACACATTTAATGCCTCAGATTTTAGTTTGAGAGGATAAATCCAAACAAACGTTGTGAAGTCATCCACAAAAACAATATAATATCTATAGCCTTCGGTATATAAGAGAGGAGTTGGTCCCAGATATCACTATGAATTAGTTCCAAGGGAGTTGTAGTATTGTGTTGAGATCTAGAAAAAGGTAACTTATGCATCTTTCCTAATTTACATGAATCACAAAATTCACTACATATAAAGAACAAGATAAATGCAAAGAGTTAAGAACCTTTTTTTAGAATTAATGGTGCTGGATGCGCCAGCTTAAAATGCCATATGTTGAAGTTGGTTCTATTAGCTACACCAACATACACCTGACTTGTATCATTCCTAGATATAACATTTTTACTTTTCATATCTCTAGAAAACTTTAAAGAATCACAAGTTTTATTGCATGTTTTATTTATTGAACCTGAAAAAGAACTGACAGTGGAAGTAGTCTGAGCTGAAAAACGACCATGAGGAGAAGCTTCAACTAATTGAAGCTGGTACAATCCATCCTTAAGAATACCTTAAAGTAGAACCCTCTTCGTGTTCTGGTCCTTAATTACACAACGATTAGCAATAAATTCAGCCAGAGCATTGTTATCTCTAGTAAATCTTGAAACACTAAGTAATTTTTTTGTGATGATAGGTACATGTAGAACATGCTTCATATGCAAATTCTGTATAGGAACAGTGTGTGATTTAACAAAAGACTCACCAACACTTGTAATAGCTAACTGATGACCATTACCTACAATGAGTTTGTCCTTACCTTGATAGTCAGATTTGATGGCCAAATTCTTCAGGTCTGTAGTAACGTGATTAGTTGCACCACTGTTAATGTTCCAAGCTCGATCATTCACAGTCTCAGGAGATGCAAAGTATGCTGAAGAGTATTGATGATGATTGGCTTGTGGTACCTGATTTTCCACATGACCAGCCTTAACTCTAGAGTTGTCAAAGTTTATTTGTTGTTGCACAACATGAGCTTGACCACCATGATTAGGTCCCACATGTTCTTGATCAAAGCATTTAAAGCACTTAAGAGCTCCATGTCCTGGTTTTGAGCGAACTTGACAATAAACTCTGTCCAGATCTATTTCCAAACCTTCCACATCTTCCTTTATTGTTGTTGTAGTTTCCACGATTCTGATTTGTGTTGTTACTGTAATTATTGTTGTTGATATTGTTAGAACCTCCAACTCTCTGTCTTCTACCATAATTGTTTGACACAAAATTAGCAGATGCTCTAATGAGATTGAATTGAGTAGAGGAGTTCAATTGTTCGATGAGTTGTTCATGCATTAAGCACAAGAACTGAGCTTCTTCAAAAGACATGGTCTTTTGTTGAGACGTAACAAGAGTCACTATAGAGTCGTATTCGTGAACAAATCCATCCACCAAAGTCAATATCAAATCATGATCTTTGACTTCTTCTTCAGTTACCATTGAGGCATCACCAATTTCCTTTATTTTTAGCACAAAATCAGCAATAGATCCAGAACCTTTCTTCACCGTTTGTAACTGTTGCCTGAGAGCCATAATCTTGGCCATAGACTGTTATGAGTAGAGATTTTCAAGCCTTGACCAGAAATCTAGTGATGATTTGCAATGAGTGACTTGTCCGATCAATTATCACTTACCGTAGAGAGTAGCCAGCATAAAAGCCATTGATCAGACTTTTTCCAAGATAAGAAAGTTGCATCGATTTGTTGTTCAAGAACAACTTCTCCAGCAGAGTTAACACGACGGACCTCAACAAACTTGTTTGGAGGTATCTTTGTGGAGTCAATGAAATCTTCAAGATCCAAGGCAGATATAGCAGGAAAAACTTGAGTTTTCCAGTGAATATAGTTGCTCCTATCAAGCTTGATAGGACTAAAGTTCAAGGTCTTTGCAAGAGTCACGAAATCCATCGTATTTGATTATTGTTGTGTTAGATTGATCTTCAGCAGGAATTGAAGGCGAGATTGGAGCGAGATTGTCGTCATAAGTAGCAAAAGTAGCCATTGACGTTAGTCTAAGAGCTCTGATAACAAATTGAAGAATGTAAACAATGTGTTTGTTAAAAGTTCTCAAAGAGAGCCATTTTTGTGAACTTGAATAAGAACGAATGATGATGAACTAGAACTTTCTGATTCTCATTCCTATGATATTACACGTAATAACCATATATATATATATATATATATATATAAAGAGAGACATGAAAAACTCAAAAACAGAATTTCTTGATTATCAAGAATAATTATAACTAATCATAACTAATTCTACCACCTCAGCTCTAACTAACTCTCACACACTTATTACATGCTTTTATTTTGTTGACTCCCATTAACTTACATCCTGAGAAACTGATCTTGATGATCATGATTGAAGTCACGCATACAACCATATCGGGTGTACACAGTATGAGCTAAGGATGGCTGCTTCTGATTGTTGCTTCTCTGTTCTTCTCTGATTTGAAGAAGGTGATTAGCACATGAGCTCTCACATTTGTTGTGCTTACTTTAGCTGCTATATTTATACTTTGTAGTACTCCCCATAAACTTAACTTGTACGACCTTCTAGGATGAAGCTCTCAAAAGATGGGTTCAGAGAGAGATCAGGATTTCAAAGATAAGCTTGGACTGGCAGAGGTTTATAAATTTAGTTTAGTAAGCAAAAGAAAACATAACCATTAACCACCAGAAAAATTAATGTCTTGATATTTACCATATACAACATGAACATATATATACAATCTTCTCCCAAACTTGAAAAGAGGGAGGAGGTTGATGCCATGACCTCCTCCCACTTTTTGATTTGATTTTTTATTTTTGTTTTTTTATTTTACTTTTACCTTTTTCTTTAATTTGGTTTAGTTAATAAAATTCCCAACAGTAAAATTGTTTTAAGAAATATAATATAAATGTTAATAACCTAATTTAAGGGTAATGTTGGAATTTAAAAAATATATAAATTCAAGTGCACTAACAATTTTAAAGGCCACTCTTATTTTTCCAATGGTCAGAATATTATTGAATAGTTAATGTTGATATTTTGATGTAATATGAACAAGGCTCGAAAAATAAATGGCACTATTTCAGAGGGGTGTTGTGCAAATATCACTAGTTTAGTAATGTAAGTTTAAAATGCACCATTTAACGTAAAGAGACGAGAATACCCTGATAAAATTGAAAAAGAGAGAAAGTTATCGTTTTGTGAGTCTGAGAAAAGCAACAGTGAGAAAGAAACCGACGACGAGGAAATCGACAGCTTATTGACCGAAACAGGAATATAGTACATTTCGCAGCGATTGACAGAGGTAAGTTCAGTTTATTTTATTTATCGATTTGTTGTATATAACTTATCATTGCATTTTAGACTTGTTCTGTTGATTGAAATTGTAGATTAGGGTTTACAATGGTTGTGGTTTTGGTTTGAAATGAGGTTGAATATATTATGAGGAAGATGAATTTGTGGTATCGAGCATTTTTTTTTTTTAAAAAATCGAGAATATTTTAAGCGAAATCGAGGAAATTTGAATGAAAGATTCGAGGAAATTTTTCATACGATCGAGATTATTTCTCAAAGGATCGAGAACATTTTAAAAGCATCGAGAATATTTTTAAAGGATTGAGAAATTGTTTTAAACAATCGAAAATATTTTCCTAACGATCGAGAATGTTTTTTAAAGTGATCGAGCTTTTGTTAAATGATCGAGAAGATTTTTTAAAGAATCGAGAAGTTTTTCAAAGGATCGAGACTTTTTTCAATAGATCGATAATTTTTTAAAACGATCGATAATGTTTTTCAAAGGATCGAGATTTTTTAAAATGATCGAGAAGAGAAGATTTTTTATCGAATCGAAAAGATTTATCAAAGAATCGAGAGGTTTTTAAAAGTATCGAGACTATTTTCAAAGGATCGAGAATTTTTTCAAACGATCAAGAATAATTTTGTGACGATCGAGAATGTTTTTGAAAGGGTTCATATTTTATAAAATGATCGAGAATATTTTTCAAAAAATCGATAGGTTTTTCAAAGGATCGAGACTATTTTTAAAGGATCAAGAGCTTTTTCAAAGGAATAATTTACAACGGATCGAGAACTTTTATAACGGTTCGATTCGAGAACTTGTATCTAGAATATTTGTCAAATTATCGAGAACTTTTATCAATGAATCAATAACTTTTGACAAGGGAACGATTATTTTTTCTAAGGGATCGAGAACATTTTTAACGGTTCGAGAACTTTTTTAAGAGATGGAGATGGGGATGATTTTCATCCCAAATTGAAATAGGGATGAGTATGGAGGAGGTCTCCCCATCCCATTTCCCCATAAATATATTGAAATGGGGATTGGGATGGGGGACCTCCCCATCCCCATTTCCCCCAAAACATATATATATATATATATATATATACATTTAAAAAATATTATTGAATGGGGTGAACCTATTTCGGTATTTGTAATGCACTAAGCCATTAATGGATTTTAGTTTGTATTTGTAATGAAATATATTTTTTCAGTTAATTTATAATTTCTAATCAATCGGAGAAACGGGGGAAACGGGAAAAAATGGAGAAAAATGGAAAAACGGGAAACTGGGGTTGGGGATGGTTATTTCTCCCCCAAAAAATTTCCATCCCCAAATGGGAAAATATAGGGGAATAGGGAAAGAGTCTAGTAGGACATGGGGATGAGGATTAGAGGACCTATATCCATACACATCCCTCAAATGTGCATCTCTGTATGTATATTTCTAGGTAGAAAAAAAAAACTCATATAATGGCTTCTTATTTTTGAGAAGGAAGAGACTGAAGTTTTTAAGTTGTAAAATTTTATGAGAAAAAAAAAATTGTTTGAGAGAAGTTTTTGTATTGGTTGAATAAGAAAATAAAATCAATCATAAGAGACACTCAAATTCCTTTACACCCTTTAAATAAATGCTTTACTGGAGCTTTTAAGGTTGTACAAAGTAATATCATGAAAATCCAGAATATATAAAACAAAATTACTTATAAGTACTCAAAAGCCATTGACGGCAATAACAAACATATTTCATTCAAACTCTCTTGGTGGCCAAGGGTGAAACATGCTCGTTCCGTAAGTTGACTGAACCATTTGGATGAACAATGGAAGTTGCAGCATTACAAATATTGCCACAGGGAAAGAAGCCAGTAAAGTAATTGGCACAAAAACCAAATGCCATCTCTCGTTGAGCACAATAGTTAGAGCTGCTCCAAAAGCTATTATCATAGCAGCTATGGCAATAAAGAGAGAGCCAAGACCTATAATCAACTTCTTTGGTAGTGATTTGAGGAAGTCCTCAATCTCATATCGTGCAGTTAGGATAGCTAAGAACATTAATAAGGAAGTCAAAGAAGAAAACAGACCTAGTGCATCTGAAATAACAAATATTATGAATGCATTCGTTCGTAAAAAAATTGGAATCCCTTTATCATCATTCGTGTTGCCTCCAGGTACAGTAAAAACTGCAGCAAACAGTACAGTGGCAATAAGGGCGGAAACAAGCATGCAAGAATTGGCTGTATCTTTCATCCATTTCTCTCCTTGCTTAGCCAACTCCTTGTGCTTTGCCCTAAAAACTTCTTGTGGTGTTTCTTTGTTCGTGTTTTTCCATTCCCTTTGATCAGGGAATGCGATTTCCTCCACCTCCTACAAAACATAATATCATATGCCAATTGATATCTAATAATATGGTAATACCATCAACTCTCATCAAGTATAAATAATAAATAGGAAAATGTTACACTTCCCAATAAATTATCCCAAAAATATGTACAATCAAATGTGACAGTCCAACTCATTTAATGAATCGTCATGTTTTTACAATCATTATCTTTTTTTACTGGACTGTTATATTGAAATATACATATTTTTTAGATAATTTGTTGGGAAGTGTAGCATTCCCTAATGAATAATAATGAAGTGTACTAGGAATAGTTAGCATTTATTAACACTATTATATTCAATATATCTTGTTAGATAAACAATTTGAACTCTTGAAGGTAAGAGCTTAAAAATCAAGCTTATCACGTTTCAAAATGACAGGCAGGGATTATTGTATTGCTCGCTTTGATTTCCAACGGTAAAAATTAGTAATTTTAAATTAACCGGACATAATCATTACCTTAAACCACTGCAATTCTCTTTGCATTTGTAAAGCCGTGCCTGAAACTGAAAGCAATTTAATTGGAGGGGCCAACTCCCCTGCCAAGTGTAAAGTGGTGTTTCCTGATTTCAACATATGTGAACTTATATTCTTAGTTGCTGATGGATGGATCTCTTTAAGCATATTGACTATCTTTACTTGTCTATATTCAATAGCAGCTTGCAATATGTTTCGTTCTGGCATCAGTTGGACGTCCATCATCAGATCTGGAAAATGTAGAAAAAGGGTCCTTACAATCTCTTCAATCCCACCTGTAACGGCACTAGCCATGATGCGGTTAGGATTTTGAAGAAAATCCGCGATTTGCTGAAAGCTCATGCTAGAAAGTTGTGTACAAACATGATTTACTAATTCAACAGCACATTCATGTTTCAACTTTGCATCTCGAACCATTTTTACAGTGGGTGCTGCAAGTGAAAATCAATAAAATATAAAAGTTATAAATCGGTAGAAGACAAAATATTGGATAAATTTTATACGCCTCACTTGCATTATAAAAGTCTCAAAGGAGATCTTAAATACCAGACAAGTATACAGATTGTGTGCTTTAAAAACTTTTCCCAGTGGTGTCGTCATAAAAAAAAAAAAGAGTTATTTCATCATGTATCTTAGAGGTATATATAATTATATATATTAAAGAGTAAATTAATAAAAAAAATGTCGTTATTTATTTATCTTGAAATAAATGTCGTTTAGTTTTCTGAAACATGAAGAATAAAATTGTTATTATGTTGGAAATAAATAATATTTTTTTATTGAGGTAATTTATCATATTTGTTTCATCTAGGAAAATCAATCATTTAAGATTATCTTTAAGTAATAATGAAAACATAATAAAAACAAGAATAATACTAAACATTTAAACTCATATCTCAATTTGTGATATGATAATTTAATTAATAATGATAAACAACCTAAAAATTTAACTCAAATTTCAACCCTGTAAGTACTTTTTTCCTTAACACGTCATCGCATGTTATATATAGTGATGACAATTCACTTATCACATCATTTAAATTGAAATTTGGATTAGATTTTTAGGTTATTTAATATTACTCTAATTTAATGGTAAGACAAGTGACAAGTGAAACAAACGATTGTTGATACAAGTTAATACAAGTTTGAATACTCTAAAAAAAGAAAGAAAAACTTGATGCCCGTTAGTTCACTATACAATCAACAATAGTGTTTAGAGTTAGAAAACAAATTAAAATTTAAATTGTACTCGTTTTTTTAACATCCAAAAACTACTGTAATTTTTATAAATAATAAAAATGTTATGATTTAATTTTCATTTTAATTTAAATTTAAGAAAAATATAGAATCAAAGATATTTTGTATGTTATCTAGTGAAAGATTATTGACAATTTGGCACCATGCAGAAAGTTCATTGAGTATTTAAACTAGTCAGGGCCCCTCTAGCTAGAATTGTGGGATTTGATGGCTCACACTGATCCAGCAAAGATCCCACATTCCCACAGGGTCAGCCGAGTTTTCCCGTATATTATACAGTGCATGGTTCCTTACCCAGTTGTGCAATAGTTTTCCAGAGTGATATCTTGAACCATCGAAGCACTGTACAGAGGAACAAGACATATGCTTATTAATTGATCAGGTCAATTGTGCTTGGATAAGAACAACTAGTGATAAATATTTTTTGTTTATTAGATCCTTTTGATCATGGAGCGTCGGAGTTTCCAAACGAATTTGAGAATCTATTGATTTAAGGAATTTGAAGAATAACATTACAATAAATATAAAATTTGCAAACCTTGAGTAGCAAAGCTTCTTGGTTGCAATGTCGGTAAGCCTTCCATCAATATGCTTTCTGGGGTATCTTCCATATTTAAATGTGTCTGGGGATTTCTTATTTCCACTTGAACAACTGAAACCAATAAGCAAACATGAAAAAGTTTTCCTATAGAAAGCAAACGACGCATAAGAATTTGATATATATATTTATGTTGGCACAATTTTAAGTCAAAAGTTATTCAAGGAAAAGATAAATATCTCACATTTATAGATCCATCTTTCTAAAAATCCAAGATTACTCCCACTAAAAAAATACGAGGGGTTAGTTGCCAACCAGTGGAGCAAAGAGTTCCTATTGGCATCCGTTGCCAGAGCCAAGTTAGGATATCTTTGGACGAAATACAAGGCTATATCTGTAGAAGATGGAAAAAGAAAATTATAGAAATAAATCGGTTATTGTTGAAACACAAAAGGGCATATAAATAATAAGTGTATACATGTTGGAAGTTGTATCGGCTTTTATTGTTAGTTCTTACCGTGATAACCTAATTTAATTAGATTATAAAGGATCCTAAGTAATGAAGGAATGAAGAAGGGAAATGTTGGAGAGTCAACTCTGGTTTTTAAACTAAGGTACCACACCAACTCCTTATTTCCACTCCAGATAGAGAAGAAAAGTGGCGGATTTCCGTAATTGTTGACCATTTGTAGTAAATCAGGGTTCTTTTCAACCAATGCTTTAGCGGTCTTTAAGCTTCCACCTTGTACAGCATAGTGAAGAACTGTTAGTCCGTATTGAGTTGGCGCGACGATTGATTCTGGAGATGTAAGTTCCAAAAGCTTTAGGACGAATTCCCATTGCCAACAAAATGCTGCAACATGCAGTACTGTTTGTTTCGTGATGACTGTTATGGTTGCAGTCAATGCATTTGGATCATGCTCGATGAAACTTTTTGCAGTTTCCCAATCACCTCTATGTGCAGCAAGGTACAATGGTCGGTAGTATTTGAGATGCTCTGCTGACCCTTTACAATCAACAATAATTTTTTTTTTTGGTTAGATAGAACTAAAGAAATATGCATAGTTCTAATTATATATATATATAGAGAGAGAGAGAGAGAGTAACAGTGGAAGGTAGTGACTGATTTTCATGATCACTAGCCACTACTATCACAAATAATCATGACCACAACTTCTAGATGGAATAAATATGTATATGTCATCTAACAATTTTCATGTATACTTATATGCAAATATTAAATGAAAATGTCTAATTATTTATTTATTTTTTTAATCATTACATTTCGAGGGTTTTATGGGAGGGTGGAGAACTCCATATCTTAACTTCGTGGTGTAGATACGAGTAGTTTGTCATTTGACCAACCTCATATCATGTGATGTCTAATTAAATTGCCTTTTATTCCTATTATAACATACTTAATTGCAATATAGGAGACCTGCTATATATGCGCCAGAGTAAAAATGACACCACAAACCAATTATAAACGCTTACCCAGTTCATGATTAGCTGCGATTTGAGCTTCTTGTTGATGAGTACTTCCTCCTGGATTAACATTTGGTTGAACACCTCCACTCACTACAACAAAAATAGGATAAAACAATATCACCCCAACAACTTTCAAAAAATGCAAGCTGTGAAATAGATATAGGAGACCTGCATGCTATGTATGCAGCAATTTAAAATGGAAACACATCCCAATTTAATCATAAACGAATTATTTACATAATTCATCACCTGCACTTTGGGGTTGGGGCAACTGTCGTTCCTCTGAACTACCAGCTTTTGTCACGCTGTCCTTGTTTTTTTGCAAAGAGGGATTAACGTTCGGTTGTTCTGACATTGTGTGTGATTTTTTTAACACTAGATGGTTGCTTAGAGATATAATGTGGGACGGGAGAGATATAATATTTTACTTCTATGATCCAGTAGCAACCATATTTATATTAAATATATATATGGGAAAGGTTGAAGTGCCTTGCTTCTTTGGAGACTCTGAAGGAAAGTGGATGGATTCCAAATACAAATATTTCTTTTTCTTTTCTTTCTTTATAATAAGTGAACTCTTTTTTCAGCAACAAATTACTCTAGCAACACTAGCGAAACAATTAAATTTTTCTCAACACTTCCTTCATGACAGGAGCAAGTATTTCTTTTTCTTGCAATAGAAAATGTGATTTATACTCATCAAAGAATATTCATGAGTTATTTCATAGTCTAAAGATATGGTACTGTGAGACCAAGTGATCAACACGTCAAAGTTGATACTAACGCTTCAACTGATAAAAGTACCTCTTAGTATGTACACTGATGGCATGCATAAATTGTTTGTAAATCATAGCTACTTAGTAGGAGGAACCTGGAAGCTTTTATATATATATATATAAAAGGATATTCTATTGTGCAATGGTATATTGTTGCTTGTGATTACAGATATTAATGGTATAGCTTATAGGTTGTATGTGATCGTGCCAAAAAAAAATTAAATTTTAATGTGATCATGATTCATGAGTTATATGTATATGTATAGCTTCTCTGTAAACAATTAATTAGTCAATAAAAGTTTGTTCGATGAACACCATTGTTGTTCAAGTTTCTTTCAACCTTTTCTGTTTTAGTCACTTGAGTATTTGTACCGAACACCTGTAAGTCTTGAAACGTATGAACTTACAGATGATGATAAAAGCAATTACCGATTCCCAACAAACTTAATTGTTACAAAATACATTGAATAAAGAATTGAACAAAAAGCAAATTCTCGTCAAATAATGCAATCTAAAAAACAGCCAATGAAGTGAACAGTTAAAGTGAGAAATGAAATACCTTGAGTGCTTCTCGAGTTCTTGACTGATAGATAGTGACTTGAGATTCCAAAGCTGATATGTTGGGCAGTATGGCTCAAGCCAAACAGGAAATTACCAACCCAAGTCTTTCATTTTTTAGATACATTAAGAAGATCAATATAAAAAAATCCTCACAAACATGGAGATTATTCATAATTCAGTTTATACTATGACAACACAAAACAATATTCTCTTTTTAGTTTATTTGATGATGACTAATTAATCAATGGATCATGTTCAAGTTGACACAAACACAAAATTGATGCAGTAATAAATCTTACTCAATTTAAAAGATATGTTCGTTCACCGGGAATCGGTGATTCGATTGGTTGAAAATAATTAACCCAATTAATCTAACTAAATGTGATAAAAGTAGATGGTATAATGTTTGTCTTGGATTGATATTTTAATTCACTAATATGCAAAAATGTAATAACTAATTGACACAAAAGCTCATGACACATCCTAAAGAAGTGTTCCTACTCTAAAGTATAAGAGTGTCAAAGTAATAAATTAACCGGTAAGACCAGGTCGAACCACATAGAGAATGTTCACTTGTCCTTGTAGAATTAATTTCTAGATTAATTACTAAGCTTGTATAAAAATGTAAATCAATTAAAATTTAAACTGGGGCTAAGAGATCCACTGTTGGTAATTCGAATATAATCCAATTATTTATATTTAGTATAGATTAATGGGAGGGTATTCCACTCCACTGACCACTCTCTAATAGATGTGGGTAAAAGTACTCACTGTACTAGACAATATCTGTCTATCTACAATGAGTCAAAAACTCCACAAAAATTAGAGGGGATAAACCATTTTCTGATAAATATGGATAAAAGTACTCACTGTGCTAGACAATATCTGTCTATCTACAGTGAGTCAAAAACTCCACAAAGATCAGAGGGGAGGAAGCATAAAAATAATAAACTTACCAAAATTGGATCATATTTTCTATACCAACAGTATCACATTTGGCCCCAGCTATATAAAATTAGCCAAACATTATTTAACTAGAAAATAACTATTTTATTTAAACTGAGAATTTGATAACAAAAGAGAGAGAATCCCACAAATCTAACATTAGATATGGATTCAGAATGTAAAAATTAAGGGGGAGAGGCCCTCTATTTATACAAAATATAGATGAAAATTGACCAACGGATAAATTTAGAATGAAGCGTCCAGATTTCACCATGTCATCAGTGAACAGTAATAGTGAACAGTAGCCCATCCCATGAGTGAACAGTAATGAATCCCACAGTGAATAGTAAAAGTCAACTGTGAACAGTAAAAGTCAACTGTGAACAGTGAAAGTCAACTGTGAATAGTCAAAATTACAAAAATGCCCTTTAGTGAACAGTGCCCCCATCCATGAGTGAATAGTAACGCCTCGTGAGTGAACAGTGAAAGTCAACTGACACGTCCTAAAGAAGTGTTCATACTCTCAAGTATAAGAGTGTCAAAGTAATAAATTAACCGGTAAGACCGGGTCGAACCACAGGAAGGTTGTTCACTTGTCCTTGTAGAATTAATTTCTAGATTAATTAATAAGCTTGTATAAAATGTAAATCAATTAAAATTAATACTGGGGCTAAGGGATCCACTGTTGGTATTTCGAATATGATCCAATTATTTATATTCAGTATAGATTAATGGGAGGGTATTCCTCTCCACTGACCACTCTCTAATAAATATGGGTAAAAGTACTCACTGTGCTAGACAATATCTGTCTATCTACAGTGAGTCAAAAAATCCACAAAGATTTGAGGGGATAAACCACTCTCTGATAAATATGGGTAAAAGTACTCAATGTGCTAGAAAATATATGTCTATCTACAGTGAGTCAAAAATTCCACAAAGATCACATCTTCCTCTGGTTTTACGTCCAGAAACGGCTTCAACGCCCTATATGTGTCGGGGATATGCTTCCCATCCAATTTTCTTATAAATTGGCAAACAGGGTCTTTTAAAGTCAGATTCCCAAGACTATATTGTGCATATTCTTTTTGAAATTGCGGCCATAATCGGTCAATTGTCATTTGCACATATCCACTAGGATGTGCATCAAGAGTCATTAGGATATTATCCAATGACTCCCTATGCAAACCATGTCTAATGAATAAAATTTTATCTTTCCGATTATTAGACACCATTCCTAAAGAACGACAACGTGTGTTGCAAGTTGTACGTGCACATTTGTGACAAGTAACCCCTAACTTTTTAGCTCTTCGTTTTTTTTCAAGGTTACTTCTTCCAAAACCAGGCATGTAAGATATAAATGAATCAGCAGACTCACCTGCTAGACGTACCTTAGCTTCGATCAACCAGCGAATTTCAACAGGAATGTTGTTTATCTTTAGTAAGCGTAATCTTTCGAAACGTGCTTTGTAAATCTTTTTCAGAGCATTTTGGGGCAATGATGGGAAATGTTTTCGCAGGTTTGTGAAAATTTCATCCATGCCTTGTTTTGGGGATCAGTTATTTGGGAAACTGAATTAAACCGACTAGAATTGTCACGGAGTACCGTTATCCGCCACTTAACCGGGATTATATAGCAAAAACACACCAAGCAAAAACTAAACCTTTGTAACAAGGGTCAAAAAGGACGGTAGAGTCTTTTTGAAAATCTGTATTTTCTAAGAATGGTTTCACACGTTGTCCATTTACTTTAAACACATTACCATTCCTAGGATTCTCAAGTCAAGGGCACCATATGGATACACGTGTTTCACAACAAATGGACCACTCCATTTCGATTTCAATTTACCAGGAAATAAATGAAGTCGAGAATTATAAAGCAAAACCTTTTGACCAACTTCAAATGATCTTCTTAAAATTCGTTTGTCATGAAAGGTTTTAGATTTTCCTTTAAGAATTTTTGCATTTTCATATGCATCATTTCTTAATTCTTCAAGTTCATTTAATTGCAACTTGCGCAATTCACCAGCATCATTTAGGTTAGAATTGAAAGCTTTAATGGCCCAATATGCTTTTTTCTCAAGTTCAACAGGTAAGTGGCAAGGTTTTCCATAAACTAAACGATAAGGAGACATACCCAAAGATGTTTGAATGCAGTTCGGTAAGCCCAAAGTGCATCATTTAGTCTAAGAGACCAATCTTTTCGATCAGGGTTAACCGTTTTTTACAAGATATGTTTTATCTCTCTATTTCCTAACTCAACTTGACCACTTGTTTGAGGGTGGTATGGTGTGACAATTTTGTGTGTGACTCCATATTTCTTCATTAAAGACTCAAAAGGTTTGTTACAAAAGTGTTTGCCTCCATCACTGATAATGGCTCGAGAGATTCCAAATCGACTCAAAAGATTTTCCTTTAAAAACTTGATCACTGTTTTGTGATCATTATTTCGACAAGGAATTGCCTCGACCCATTTTGACACATAATCAACAGCAACTAAAATGTATAAAAATCCAAATGACGGTGGAAATGAACCCATAAAATCAATTCCCCAACAATCAAATTTTTCAATGACAAGAATGGGGTTTAAAGGAATCATGTTTCGCTTGGAAATGGATCCTAACTTTTGACATTTTTCACAGGTTTTACAAAATGCATGTGATTCTTTAAATAAGGTGGGCCAATAAAATCCACACTGCAAGATTTTTGCAGCCATTTTCTTTGACGAAAAATGACCACCACATGCTTCAGAATGACAAAATTCAATGACACTACTTACCTCATTGCCTGGAATACACCGTCGAACAATTTGATCAGGACAATACTTGAATAGGTACGGGTCATCCCAGTAAAAACGTTTTACTTCGGTTAAAAATTTCTTTCTGTCCTATGCATTCCAATTGAGTGGCATCATTCCTGTTGTAAAATAATTAACAATGTCAGCATACCAAGACAAAGTTGTGATAGAGAATAAAAGATCATCAGGAAAAGAATCATTGATGGGTGCTTTTTCTTCTGGCTCGTCATCTTTCTTTTCCAATTTTTCAAAATCTAAAGTGTCTCTTTCTTTTTCGGCAACCTGCAAACAATTATCAAGATGTGAATGCGAGCTTGACTCAGGTGAATTGATCAAACAAATTTCAGATGAGTTAAAAGAATCCTTTTGAACATGATCTTCAAAAATGGTTTCAACAATGTCTACATCTTTATCTTCATTTTCATCATCAAATGGTTCATTAGACATATTGAAAACATTAAGCTTAATTTCTATATTTCCAAAAGACATGCTCATTATTCCATTCCTGCAATTAATCAAGGCATTAGCAGTAGCCAAAAATGGTCGGCCCAATATAACATGAATTGATTTGTGCTCATTAACAACAGGTTGTGTTTCCAAGACAATAAAATTTACTGGGTAGATAAATTTTTTGACTTGTACTAACACATCTTCCACTATTCCTTTTTGTATTTTAATTGACCTATCAGCAAGACAAAGTGTGGTTGAAGTCGGCTTTAACTCACCAAGTTTAAGTTGTTGATAAAATGGGTATGGGAGCAAATTTACACTAGCACCTAGGTCAAGTAAAGCATGCTCAATTTTACAGTTACCAATTGTGCAGGAAATAGTGGGACAGCCAGGATCTTTATATTTCAAAACATTTTTATTGGAAAGAATAGAACTTACCTGTTTAGCCATAAAGACTTTCTTTCTTACCTGATGCTTCCTTTTCACAGTGCACAGATCCTTCAAAAATTTGGCATAGTAAGGTACCTGTTTGATTGCGTCCAACAAAGGGATATTGATCTTTACTTGTTTGAAAATTTCAAAAATCTCTGGGGGAGGCATCAATTTCTGTGAATTTTTAAGAGCCAGAGGATATGGAAGTGTAGGTGGGGATTCAATTATTTCTTTGTTAACAGTGGTTTCATCAACCCCTTCCTTACCCTTGGAAAATTACTCAACATCACAATGGAGAGTTTATAAATTTGAATAGTCAGAAGAGAGAAAAAAATGCATTATAACTACAAAGATGCGTCTCAGAAGTATCTAAAAGATCCCCTTACTTTGCCATCTTTACAAAAAAAAATGGTCAAAGGTTAGTTTTTTTTTTAAAAAAAACAAAATTTATTGAATCAACTATCCCCTCCCCCCAACCAGAACGAGACATTGTCCCCAATGTCTTTAGAAAGAGTTAAGGTTTAGAAGATATCACCTGAACAACTTGAAAGACAACAAAATCCTACAAAACAACAAAAGAAATACAAAATATAGAAAAATAAAATGCAGAAAAACCATGGGACAATCACAAACTGAGATTCAGATCAATTCTGAATTTCTTGTTTTCTTCATCAGTGGACCAATCAATTTTGGAGGTTGAAGGATCTGGCTCATAATTAAAAGCTTGTAACTGGTCAATCAGCTCATGAGATTTTGAAGCAAAGATAAAGATAATAAAAAGATAGCAAAAACAAAAGGATATTTACTGGTAGTTGTGATTGTGGCTCACATCTTCCTCTGGTTTTACATTCAGAAAGGGCTTCAACGCCCTCTATGGGTCGAGGATATGCTTCCCATCCAATTTTCTTATAAATTGGCAAACAGGGTCTTTTAAAGTCAGATTCCCAAGACTGTATTGTGCATGTTGCGATAGAGAATAAAAGATCATTATGAAAACAATCATTGATGGGTGCTTTATCAAATGACGACTCAACGGTGAGTCGTGATAAATGATCTGCAACGACATTTTCAGCACCCTTTTTGTCCTTGATTGTGAGTTTGAATTCTTGTAGCAACAAAATCCAATGGATCAATCTTGGTTTTGCATCCTGTTTAGACATTAAATACTTCAAAGCAGCGTGATCAGTAAAAACAATGGTTGAAGCGCCAATCAAGTATGACCGAAATTTATATGCAAATATCACAGCAAGTAATTCTTTCTCAGTGGTGGTGTAATTCATTTATGCACTATTCAAAGTTTTACTTGCGTAATAAATCACAAAAGGCTTATTTTCTCTTCTCTGTCCTAAGACAGCTCCAACAGTAAAATCACTTGCATCACACATCAATTCAAAAGGTAATGACCAATCAGGGGATTGCATGATAGGAGCAGATGTTAAAAGGTCAATTATTTTTTTAAGGGACTCTTGACACTCTTGTGTCCATTCAAACTTTGCATCTTTTAATAAGAGGTTACAAAGTGGTTTAGATATGACACTGAAATCTTTAATAAACCTCCTATAAAATCTTGCATGCCCTAAAAATGACTGCACATCTTTGACTGTTTGTGGTGATGGTAACTTTGAAATGACTTCAATTTTTACCTTATCAACCTCGATTCCTTTAGATGACACAACATGACCTAAAACAATTCCAGATGTGGTCATATAATGACATTTTTCCCAGTTAAGCACAAGTCATTTTTCTATGCAACGTTTCAAGACTCTTTCTAAATTATTTAGACATTCATCAAAAGAATTACCAAACACAGTTAAATCATCCATAAAGACCTCTAAACAATGTTCAATCATGTCACTAAAAATGCTTAGCATGCATCGTTGAAATGTGGCCGGAGCATTACACAAACCAAATGGCATTCTTCTAAATGCAAAGGTTCCAAAGGGACATGTGAATGTGGTTTTTTGTTGGTCTTCTAATGCAATGGGAATTTGATAGTATCTTCAATACCCATCAAGAAAGCAGTAGTAGGGATGTCCTGCTACTCTTTCTAAAATTTGGTCAAGGAATGGAAGGGGAAAATGATCTTTTCTAGTGGCATCATTTAATTTTCTATAATCAATGCACATGTGCCAACTAGATGGAATACGAGTTGGAATTAACTCACCCTTTTCATTTTTAATAACAGTGATTCCATATTTTTTTGGCACAACTTGTGTAGGACTCACCCACTTACTATTAGAGATAGAGTAGATAATTCCCATGTCAAGTAATTTAAGGACTTCGGTCTTGACAACTTCTTTTATGTGTGGGTTAAGTCTTCTTTGGGGTTATTGATATGTTTTAGCATTTTCCTCTAAATTTATTCGTTTTGAACAAATCAATGAGTTAATACCTTTCAAATCTTTCAAAGTCCAACCAATTGCATTCTTATTTTTCTTTAAAACATGTAACAACTTACCTTCTTGCTCTTCTGTGAGGTTAGAAGAGATTACCACTGGGTAGGTCTGGTTGTCTCTAAGGTAAGCATATTTAAGTACTTCTGGTAAGGGCTTCAAATCCAGTTGAGGTTCTTTTTCTTCTGACACGTCATCTGTTTGTTCCAATTCTTCAAAATCTGAAGTGTCTCCTTCTTCTTCGACAACCTACAAACAATCATCAAGATGTGAATGCATGCTTAACTCAGGTAAATTGATCAAACAAATTTCAGATGAGTTAAAATAATCCTTTTGAACATGATCTTCAACAATGGTTTCAATAATGTCTACATCTTCATCTTCATTTTCATCATCAAATGGTTCTTTAGACATGTTGAAAACATTAAGCTTAATTTCCATATTTCTAAAAGACATGTTCATTATTCCATTCCTGCAATTAATCAAGGCATTAGCAGTAGCCAAAAATGGTCGACCCAATATAACAGGGATTGATTGGTGCTCATTAACAACAGGTTGTGATTCCAAGACAATAAAATCTACATGGTAGATAAATTTATCGACTTGTACTAACACATCTTCCACTATTCCTTTTGGTATTTTAATTGCCTATCAGTAAGACAAAGTGTGGTTGAAGTCGGCTTTAACTCACCAAGTTTAAGTTGCTGATAAACTGAGTATGGGAGCAAATTTACACTAGCACCTAGGTCAAGTAAAGCATGCTCAATTTTATAGTTACCGATTATGCAAGAAATAGTAGGACAGCCAGGATCTTTATATTTCAAAACATTTTTGTTATAAAGAATGAAACTTACCTGTTCAGCCATAAAGACTTTCTTTGTTACCAGATGTTTCCTTTTCACAGCGCACAGATCCTTCAAAAATTTGGCATATAGGAAGGTACATGTTTGATTGCATCCAAAAAAGGGATATTGATCTTTACCTGTTTGAAAATTTCAAAAATCTCTGGGGGATGCATCAATTTCTATGAATTTTTAAGAGCCAGAGGATATGGAAGTGTAGATGGGGATTCAATTATTTCTTCGTTAACAGTGGTTTCATCAACCCCTTCCTTACCCTTGGAAAATGACTCAACATCATTTTTACCAGATTCAAGAATAGATTTTTCGATGACTTTACCACTACGAAGAGTGGTGATTGATTTGACTTGGTCTGGGAGTTGGTTATTGTCATAAGAACTTGACTGACTCTTGGGATTTGGTTGTGGTTGAGATGAAAACTTACCTTTTTCGTGTGTGGTGAGTGTAGAAGCGATCTTTGCCAAAGTATCTTTAACATCTATCAAATTTTGTGCAGTTTGGCTACTAATGGATTCTTGTTTCTCAATGAATGAGTGTAAAGTGTCTTCAAGGTTTTTCATAGATGGTGGGACATAAGGTGCATAACCTTGAGGATTTTGGAAATTCTGGTGTGTTTATGGATATGATGGACCTGGTGGTTGTGAAGACTGGGCTTGATTGTTGTTCCTCCAACTAAAATTTAGGTGATTTTTCCAACCAGGATTGTAGGTTTGTGAGTATAGGTTAGAATTTGCCTTGTTGAAAGAGTGCAAAACATTGGCTTGTTCATGAAGGAAATCTTTTATGGCTGACAAAGTTGGACAACTATGAGTGATATGATCATCAGAATCATATACATGGCATGTGATTTCTTGTACAGATTTTACATGTTCACTATTTTTAGTTTCTAAAGCTTCAACTTTCCTAGTTAAGGATGTGAATCTAACTTGAAGGTCATGATCTTCCCTAAGATTGTAAATGCCTCCACTAGATGGAGATGGTTGTGGTTTGCTCATGGACTCATAGGAACCAATGGTGTCCCAATTTTGAGCACTTTCGGTGATATGGTCAAGGTATTCAAGTGCTTCTTCAGGATTTTTGTCACTGAACTCCCCATTACACATCATTTCAACGACTTGTCTACTTTGGGTGTGAGTCCCTCATAGAAATGTGACACTATCCTCCATGTTTCAAAACCGTGATGTGGACAGACATTTAACAACTCTTTGAACCTATCCCAACATTGGTAAAGTGTTTCCCCAGGTTTTTGGGCAAATGAAGTGATTTGCCTCTTAAGAGAGTTTGTTCTATGAGGTGGGAAAAATTTCTTTAAGAACTGTTGTTGCATATCATTCCAAGTTTGGATTGATCCTGACCTAAGGTTTTGTAACCAAGTTTTAGCTTTATCTTTTAAGGAAAAAGGGAAAAACTTAAGCCTGATTATATCCATGCTAACATTTTGGTCAGTGCAAGTGTTATAAACTTCCTCAAACTCCCTAAGATGCAAATATAAGTTTTCAGATTCAAGACCGTGAAAATTGGGTAAAAATTGAATGATTCCCAGTTTAAAATTAAAGTGTGTTGCATTTGGTGGGAAAGATATGCATGAAGGTGCTCCAGTATGTGTAGGATTCATGTAGTCTCTAAAAGTTCTAGGTGGATTTGGGTTAATGTGTTGGTCATGGTTAAAATAAAACGGATGGTTGTTGTGTTGAGACACGTTGTCAAGGTTGTCTAAAAGGTTCTCGGCTTGGTTTCCTACTGGATGTTTAAGTGGGTTTTCAACCATGTTGTTGGTGAATGTGGGTGATTGGGATTTCCTAATTAATCTACCACTAGATGTTCGAGACCAACGTCTCTTGCAAATTTAATGAGGGTTAATGGAGATGAAATAAACAAAAATGAAGAAATAAGAGAAAAAAAAAAGATAAAAATAACAAGATGTAAAATTCTAGGGGTATAAATGTAAATATGTACAAGTATATGGGGTAAAAGTGTATATAAATAAAAATATAGGGACTAGAGTGAAAATATGATAATTACAGGGACTGATATGCAAAAATAAAAAATAAAATGACCTATATGCAAATGCAAACTAGATCTAAGCTAAAATGTAAATAAAAAGTACAATGACTAAAATGCAAATCAAAAGTACAAGGACTAAAATACAAAAATGTGATTAAAGATAACAAATGAATATAAAATAAGAACAAGGAAGATTAGAGAGAAACAAAAAATAATAATAATAACAAAACAAAAAAAAACAAAGAAATACCTCTATAAAAAAAATACGGACTTACCTCCCCGGCAGCGGCGATAAAAACTTGACACGTCCTAAATAAGTGTTTCTACTCTAAAATAAAAGAATGTCAAAGCAATAAATTAACCGGTAAGACCGGGTCGAACCACAGGGAGGTTGTTTACTTGTCCTTGTAGAATTAATTTCTAGATTAATTACTAAGCTTGTATAAAAATGTAAATCAATTAAAATTTAAACTATGGCTAAGGGATCCACTGTGTAATTCGAATATGATCCAATTATTTATATTTAGTATAGATTAATGGGAGGGTATTCCACTCCACTGACCACTCTCTAATAGATGTGGGTAAAAGTACTTACTGTGCTAGACAATATCTGTCTATCTACAATGAGTCAAAAACTCCACAAAAATTAGAGAGGATAAACCACTCTCTGATAAATATGGGTAAAAGTACTCATTGTGCTAGACAATATCTGTCTATCTACAGTGAGTCAAAAACTCCACAAAAATCAGAGGAGAGAAAGCATAAAAATAATAAACTTACCAAAATTGGATCATATTTTCCATACCAACAGTATCACCTTTGGCCCCAGCTATATAAAATTAGCCAGACATTATTTAACTAGAAAATAACTATTTTATTCAAACTGAGAATTTGAGAACAAAAGAGAGAGAATTTCACAAATCTAACTTTAGATTTGGATTCAAAATGTGAAAATTAGGGGGTAGATGCCACATATTTATACAAAATATGGATGAAAATTGACCATCGGATAAATTTAGAATGAAGCGTCCAGATTTTACCATGTCATCAGTGAACAGTAACCCATCCCATGAGTGAACAGTAATGAATCCGAGAGTGAATAGTAAAAGTCAATTGTGAACAGTAAAAGTCAACTGTGAATAGTCAAAATTACGAAAATACCCTTCAGTGAACAGCGAACAGTGCCCCATCCATGAGTGAACAGTACCTCATGAGTGAACAGTGAAAGTCAACTGTGAACAGTAAAAAGTTAAAATTACGAAAATGCCCTTCGTTGTCTTCTTAAGGTTTTTTTACGTTCTAAACTTGAAAACGATATTTGTTTTACCATCTGACTTCTCCATGATTCTGAATTGATCGAATTACCTCTGAAATACAAAGAAAAATACATGGATTACTACACAACACATTTATTTAAGCGAACGAACGAAATTATGTCTGAATTATGGAATTAATCATATTGGAAGTGTAAAATGATGATGTTATCCCTTAGTAAATATACACTTTTCAGTGTTAATCAGCTCACACGAATATATGAATATGAGGGAAATGTTAGGGAATCAATGTTGTAAGGTCT
Organism: Dipteronia dyeriana; assembly: GCA_032871835.1. Taxonomy (NCBI): domain Eukaryota; kingdom Viridiplantae; phylum Streptophyta; class Magnoliopsida; order Sapindales; family Sapindaceae; genus Dipteronia; species Dipteronia dyeriana. Next base: position 5,876,346 of record CM065298.1, read on the forward strand.
ATGTCTTTCAGGCCCGATTGAAAGACCCAATTTGAAAAGAAAAAAAATGGATAAGCGTGAAGCAGAAAAGGCATCAGGTGAGTAAGCCTAAGTGATTTGTATGGTTGACAAGCAGTTGTGAGCTTAGTTAATTAGCTCACAACTTCAGCTGTGTCCTTCCATAAGTATATATATATTGGAGGATACGTTGAGAGCTAGAAAGCAGTAGAATCCAGCGGGAGAAAGGAAAGAGAAAGAGAAGGAAATAAGACGAAGGGAACCTAGCATACTCGGTCCGAATTAAGCTTGACGTCTAAGTTGTGAGTGAATTAAGTTTTCGGTTTTGTTTTTAATTCAAAGGTTTCTAGCTTTATGCTTAAGATTATTTGTTGCAAATCTTTTAAGCTTTATTATCTTTTATGATGGTGATTATACAGAGAACTGAGTATGTTTTATGCTTATATTAGCATTCAGAATCAATATATTATTTTTATGAATTATCAAGAAGAGATTATGATTTTACAAAAGCACCAGGCATGTACCCTTCCCCAGTTATGATTATGGTTGGCTTTTGGGGCCGTTCTACACATGTTTAAGTCAGTCGAGTCGCTCTGCAAGTGCATGACCAGAGAAAGAGTAATAGAGTCGCTTTGCACTTGTATGACCAGAGAGTCGCTCTGCCCGTGTATGACCAGAGAAAGAGTAATTGAGTTGCTCTACACGGGTATGACCAGAAGTTATTCCCGACTGCGTTTGCCCGAAGTAATTCGGCTTACGTATGGAAGATATCCCTGGGTACTAATTTGGTGCAGATTAAGATCTTATAAATTTTCTTACTCTTGTTCAGAAAAGAGATGCATTCAGTTTATTCAGTTTATTCAGCACGACAGTAGATATATTATCTTATACTATGTATTGTTGAATGCATGTTGAAAAGTTGTTCAGAAATGTTTTTAAAAGTTTTCATTCATTCACTGAGTGTTAGCGCTCATCCTTTCACTCTTAAATATTTATCCAGGTAGCTACTCGATTGTGCGGACTCAGAAGTTTTGAGGTGGGCCACTCGATGACATCATGAAGCATAAAAGTCATGCATTTTTATTTTCATGTACATATTTAGAAATATGAGGTAGGCATGGTCGGGACGGTATGCATGGTCGGGATGGTAGGCATGGTCCGAACGTGGTTGGAATTCTACTCGGTCTGTTCGACCTACTCGGCATATTCGGCCCACTTGACCTATTCGGCCCACTCTGCCTATTCGGTCTACTCGGCCTACTAGGGTTTCTTACTCGGCCTGCTCAGTTTTCTGGTCGGGACGGACTGGTGTGTTAGTTTTTAAAGTGGTCGGTTTTTGGTCTGATCGGTCATTTTTGACAAACTTTTTGTAACGAACGAAAATATGTAAAGAAATTGCAATTATGTACATTTTATACTCTCCAATTTTTTCCTTACATTTTTTATGTTTAAAAGCAAGTATTTTCTATGGAAATTTTAGTAGAAAGTTCTTTTATCATGCTAGCAAAAGTTCAGCCCACAGGGTCTCCCTCGTACTCAAGAGAGGAGTCGGGGTGGGTCCTATCAACTTGGTATCAGAACCTGGTTTATAATTCCTTAGACCACAGAATAATTGTTTGCATTTAGTTTCATGCATTTAAGCATAACTTTGATTTTGTAACAGCATCACGCGTCGAGTTGGCCGCCCACACACAAGACCGGTAGCTGACCTTGGAGAGAGAAGTGGTAACCAAGGTGAAAACGAGATAGAATCACACCCTCAACCACCTATAACTCAACCTCACGTACCTGAACCTAAGGAGGAACCAATGGATAGAATTGCATAATTGTTAACTGCGATGGTTCAGTACCAAACGCGAGTGCTTGAAAATTCAATTGAGCGTGTACGAAAGTTGGGAGCTACGAATTTTGAGGGAACTGGAGATCAAGATAGTGCTAGTTCTTGGTTGAATGAACTAGAATGTGTATTTGAAGTTATGAGATGCACCGATGAACAGAAGGTTTCTTTTGCTACGTTTTTGCTAAAGGAAAAAGTATATGATTGGTGGGTCTCAGTTCAATAAAGAACTCCTGAAGGAATTACTTGGGAGGATTTTAAGAAGTAGTTTAATGATCATTATTATCCCTGTTTCTATCAAGATTTGAAAAGAGCTGAATTTTTCAAACTCGTACAGGGATCTATGACAGTAGAAGAGTATGAGAAGAAATTTATAGAACTTTTGAGGGTTGCTCCGTATGTAGTTGCTGATGAAGAAAATACGTGTAGAAAATTTGAAGATGGACTTCGATCGGAAATTAAGACAATAGTGACTACTTCTGGACATGTTGAGTTTGGTAAGTTGTTTGAAGCTGTATTGAGAGTGGAGAGAGGCCTTAATGACTCTCACAGATTTGAATAACAGAAACAAAAGCATAGTAACTGGTAAGCAGGGGGCTCTTACAGCAAAATGCCTACTGCAATAGGCAGTTTTTCAGGTCAGACTAGTAATTATCAACAGAGTCGTAGACCTGGTTCTAGCCAAGCCTCAGTCCAACAACCAATGGGTAGTCGACAACAAAGTGTTAGTATGGGTAGAGGTTGGCGTCCTCTATGTTCGACTTGCAGAAAGCACCATGATGGTGAGTGTTATTTAGAGAGATCAGTTTGTTATCAATGTGGGCAGGCTGGACATCTAAAACGAGATTGCCCCGAGTTAGTTCAAGAAGGCAATGAAGAAAGAAAGATAGGTTTTCAACCAATGCAAAGTGGCGCTGGTCAGATTCAAGGACAAAGTAGATCCCGAGTAGGAGGATCTACAACTATAGGGAAAACCCAAGCTAGCGTAGCAAAGGTTGGAGGCAACCAACAGAGAGGTCAATCCGGTAGACCTCGTACTCAGGCAAGGGTTTTTGCCATGACTCAGCAAGATGCCGAGACCACGTCAGATGTCGTTACAGGTATGTTAACAATTTTTGGCCACAATTCTCATGTTCTCATTGATCCTGGATCTACTCATTCTTTTGTATCTCGATCTTTTATGGTGTATGCGGATGTAGAATTAAGACCATTAGATTCTAGTATGGTAGTGGCTACACCTACTGGTGAATCTTTATTGCCTGAGAATATATATAGAAACAGTAAGGTCATAGTCGGTAAACATGAGCTACATGTTGATTTGATTCCGCTTGATATACTTGATTTTGATGTTATTTTGGGAATGGATTGGCTGGCTATACACCATGCTACCGTAGATTGTTTTCGAAAAGAGGTAAAATTTACACTTCAAGGAGAGTCGGATGTTATTTTCTGTGGTGAACGTCGAATTCTTCCTTCTTGTGTTATTTCTGCTATTACTGTCTGACGGTTTCTCAGGAAATAATGTTCAGCTTATTTGGCTTATGTGATTGATACTCGAGATAATGACGTAAAATTAGAAGATATATCGGTGGTAAGAAAATTCTAGATGTATTTCCTGAAGATCTTCATGGATTACCACCAGATAGAGACATTGAGTTTGTGATAGATTTGGTCACAGGCACAACTCCAATTTCTATTCCACCTTATAGAATGGCTCCAACCGAATTGAAAGAGTTGAAGATTCAATTAGAAGAATTGGTGAACAAGAATTTTATTAAACCTAGTGTGTCACCATGGGGAGCGCCAATTTTGTTTTTTAAGAAGAAAGATGGAACATTACGTTTATGCATCGATTACCGGCAGTTGAATAAAGCAACGGTGCGTAATAAATACCCACTCTCACGTATTTATGACTTATTCAATCAACTTCAAGGAACAAAGGTATTCTCCAAGATAGATTTGCGAACAGGTTATCACCAATTGAGAATTAGAAACTATGATATACCAAAGACCGTTTTCAGAACTCGTTATGGACATTATGAGTTTCTAGTTATGCCTTTTGGATTAACAAATGCTCCAGCAACTTTTATGAATTTGATGAATAGGGTATTTCATCCTTATCTAGACAAATTTGTTATCGTATTCATTGATGACATTTTGATCTATTCTAAGGATGAGATGGAGCATGCAGAGCATTTAGAGATTATCCTACAAGTCCTGAGAGAGAATCAACTTTATGCCAAATTTAGCAAGTGTCAATTCTGGCTCGATAGAGTTACATTTTTAGGCCATGTAATTTCTGGTGATGGTATTTATGTTGATCCTCAAAAAGTTGAAGCTATAGTGAATTGGGAACAACCAATTAGTGTGATCGAAATCAGAAGTTTCTTAGGTTTAGCAAGTTACTATAGAAGATTTGTAGAGGGATTTTCTAAAATAGCTTCACCATTAACAAGATTAACTCAGAAGGATGTGAAGTTTGAGTGGTCAGAAGCTTGTGAAAAGAGTTTTCAAGAACTCAATGAGAGATTGACTTCTGCTCCAATACTTGCTCTTCCAACCGAAAGTGGTGGATTTATTGCTTATAGTGATGCATCTAAACATGGTTTGGGTTGCGTTTTGATGCAACATGGGAAAGTGATAGCCTATGCATCAAGACAATTAAAGAAGGATGAACAGAATTACCCAACCCATGATCTAGAGCTTGCTGCAGTGGTGTTTGCATTGAAAATTTGGAGGCACTACTTATATGGAGTCACTTGTCAGATTTATACAGATCATAAAAGTTTGCAATATCTTTTCACTCAGAAAGAACTGAATTTGAGACAAAGAAGATGGATTGAGTTGATTAAAGATTATGATTGTACGATTGAATATCATCATGGTAAGGAAAATGTGATGGCAGATGCACTCAGTAGGAAGATTTCAAGTTCTATGGCTCATTTAAGGATGAATTGGAAGGTAAATCATCTTCAGCTTCCATTATTAGCTGAATTAAGAATGTTGAGAGTTAAGCTAGAAGCAAGAGATTGTGGAGCATTACTAGCTACCTTTCAGGTTAGACCTATTTTGATTGATCGTATACGGGAATTGTAAACTCAAGATTCTTATTTAGTTAAGTTAAAGGAAGAAGTGCAGAAAAGTCTACGAGCTGATTTTGTAGTGAGAAGTGATGGAACATTGGTTCTAGGTAACAGACTGTGTGTACCAAACATTAAGGAACTCAAGAATGAAATTTTAGAGGAATCTCACTCTTCAGCTTATGCAATGCATCCAGGAAGTACTAAACTGTATCGTACTTTGAAAGAGCATTACTAGTGGCAAGGTATGAAAAGAGAGATAGCAGAATTCGTCTCTAAATGTTTGATTTGTCAGTAAGTCAAGGCAGAGCATCAGAAACCAGCAGGACTTTCGCAACCACTTCCTATTCCCGAATGGAAATGGGAACATGTTACCATGGATTTTATGGTAGGACTTCCTCGTAGTCAGAGTGGTCATGACAGTGTATGGGTGATCGTTGATCGACTTACAAAGTCTACACATTTTCTGCCAATCGGTATTACTTACTCTCTTGACCGATTAGCCAGAATTTATGTTGATGAAATAGTTCGTCTCCATGGCGCACCGGTATTCATAGTGTCAGATAGAGATCCTCGGTTTACATCTAGATTTTAGCCCAGTTTACAAGAAGCTTTAGGAACTAGATTGCATTTTAGTACTGCTTTTCACCCTCAGACTGACAGTTAATCGGAGCGTACCATTCAGATATTAGAAGATATGCTTCGGGCGTGTGTAATGGATTTCAAAGGAAGTTGTGATGTACATATACCTTTGATAGAATTTGCCTACAATAGCAGTTATCAAGCTAGCATCGAAATGGCTCATTATGAAGCTATGTATGGGAGGAAATGCAAAACACCGGTATGTTGGGATGAAGTAGGCGAGAGAAAGTTGTTAGGTCCAGAACTTGTTCAAGTCACAACAGAAAAGATTAAAATCATCAGAGACAGATTAAAGATTGCTCAAGATAGGCAGAAAAGCTATACAGATAAGCGGAGAAGGGAACTTGAATTTAAAGTATGTGACTATGTGTTCATACGAATTTCACCTTGGAAAGGAATACTTCGATTTGGAAGACGTGGGAAGTTAAGTCCACGATACATTGGTCCATATGAGATCATTGCCCGAGTGGGATCAGTGGCATACCGTTTAAATTTACCTTTCGAGCTTTCTCGAATTCATGATGTATTTCATGTTTCTATGCTTCGAAAATATATAGTCGATTCTACGCATGTTTTAACCAAGCAACCAGTGAAGTTAAAAGAATATTTAACTTATGAAGAGGAACCTATTGAGATACTAGATAGAAGGGAACAAGTATTACGTATTAAGGTTATTCCTCTTGTAAAAGTGTTATGGAGAAATCATGCAGTAGAAGAGGTGATTTGGGAACATGAATATCAGATGCGGACTCAGTATCCCCACCTGTTTCAGCTAAGTAAGTAAATTTTGAGGACGAAATTCCTATACGGAGGGGAGAATTGTAAGGTCCATGTCTTTCAGGCCCAATTTGAAAAAAATAAAATAAAATTGGATAAGCGTGAAACATAAAAGGCATCAGGTGAGTAAACCTAAGCGAATTGTAAGCTTGACGTCTAAGTTGTGAGTGAATTAAGATTTCAGTTTTGTTTTTAACTCAAAGGTTTCCAGCTTTATGCTTAAGATTAACTGTTGCAAATCTTTTAAGCTTTATTATCTTTTATGATAGTGATTATACAGAGAACTGAGTATGTTTTATGCTTATATTAGCATTCAGAATCAGTATATTATTTTTATGAATTATCAAGAAGAGATTATGATTTTTACAAAAGCACCAGGCATGTACGATTCCCCAGTTATAATTATTGTTGGCTTTTAGGGCCGTTCTACACATGTGTAAGTCAGTCGAGTCGCTCTGCAAGTGCATGACCAGAGAAAGAGTAATAGAGTCGCTCTGCACTTCTATGACCAGAGAGTCGCTCTACCCGTGTATGACCAGAGAAAGAGTAATTGAGTTGCTCTGCACGGGTATGACCAGAAGTTATTCCCGACTGCGTTTGCCCGAAGTAATTCGACTTACGTATGGAAGATATCTCTGGGTACTAATTTGGTGCAGATTAAGATCTTAATAATTTTCTTACTCTTGTTCAGAAAAGAGATGCATTCAATTTATTCAGCACGAAAGTAGATATATTATCTTATACTATGTATTGCTGAATGCATGTTGAAAAGTTGTTCAGAAATGTTTTTAAAAGTTTTCATTCACTCACTAGGCGTTAGCGCTCATCCTTTCACTCTTAAATATTTATCCAGGTAGCTGCTCGGTTGTGCGAACTCAGAAGTTTTGAGGTGGGGCACTCGATGGCATCATGAAGTATAAAAGTCATGCATTTTTATTTTCATGTACATAGTTAGAAATATGAAGTAGGCATGGTCGGGATGGTAGGCATGGTCGGGATGGTAGGCATGGTCGGAATTCTACTCAGCCTACTCAGCCTATTCGGCCCACTTGACCTACTCGGCCCACTCGGCCTACTCGAGTTTCTTACTCAGCCTGCTCAGTTTTCTGGTCGGGACGGACTGGTGTGTTAGTTTTTAAAGTTGTCGGTTTTTGGTCTGATCGGTCATTTTTGACAAACTTTTTGTAACGAACGAAAATATGTAAAGAAATTGCAATTATGTACATTTTGTACTCTCCAATATTTTCCTTACATTTTTTTATGTTTAAAAGCAAGTATTTTCTATGGAAATTTTAGTATAAAATTCTTTTATCATGCTAGCAAAAGTTCAGCCCACAGGGTCTCCCTCGTACTCAATAGAGGAGTCGGGATGGGTCCTGTCAAATGCAACATAATTAAACTACTCAATATAATCCACAAGTCTTATTAAGGCACTTTAATCCAATTAAAAGGGCTTGTTTTAAGATAACCGTGAAGCACTTAATCCTTCCCAATACTCACACAAGGTCTTGAAATGAGCAATAGTTAGAATTAATTTTCAATTAAAACTCTAAACCAAATCACACATAGAAGGGTTCATGTATATGGAAATTTTATCAATTATTAAGCTTGTAGTTAAGGATTAAATGGGATGATCACCTACATTTAACACTCAACCTCATATATAAACTAATTCTAACACAAGTATTTCAAGTGAATATAAGTAAAGGAATTAGAGCAAGTATTTCAATAAAAGAGACTAACAATGAATTTAATTAAAACTATTAGACCATAGGATTACAAAGAGTTGTTCAACCGGCTACATTAATCCCCTAACTTAGAGATTAGTTACACATCAAGGAAAAGATATAAAACAAAGAAGAGTTAAAGAAGGAACCCAAGTTGGTCATTTGAGGTTCCTTGATTTGTAAGCTTTCTCTTCTTGCTTTCCAAGGTTCCAAAATGGATGGAGGAATGAATCAATGGAAAATGTTTTAAGGATGGTGATGGAAGGATAAAAGTGTCCAAAAGTTTGTGTGGCTAATCTTCTATCACCAGAATCTAAGATGGGTATTTATATGGATCTAAAAAATAGGTCAAGAATCAATCTAGAAACGCGTACTGACAGACTGTCGCCTCCCTGTATGTCGCGGTCGTCCATGAAGACATGACGACCCACGACACCTCGCTTCTTTGATTCTGTGTCTTCTTTCCTGGCGACACTTTGAGCGACACTGATCAGAAAAGTTGTTGTCGCCCATGGCAACACTTCGAGCTTGACACAACTCTTTCTTCATTTTCTCGTGTGCTCTCCAAGCGACACATCAGGTGACACATAAAATAAGTTTCTATCACCTGATATGTCACGATCTTCCATGACGACTCATCACGACCACAACATCTCGTGTCTTTTTGTCTAAGTTTCCATTTTTCAACTCTTTTGGATCCCAGCTTCACTTATTTCTCTCATTTAATGCCATTAATACAAAATCCTACAAAAACACTCAATCGAGCAATTAAACACTTGATTTTACCCAGGAATTGAGCAATAAGCATAGGAAGCGAGACTCGAAACCTAATGTCATCATGGCTCGATCAACACCACAAACCTAGCCTTTTGCTCGTCCACGAGCAAAATCAAGAAAAACAAAAACAAACAAGCAAAACAACAAAAAGACTCGATAAAAAGAAAAATTTAGAAACAACAATAACTCAAAAGCCGCATTTTCAACTAGCGATGAGATACAAAGAAGTGCGTATAAAGAGGGAATATACATGCAAAACGATATCAAGCAACTCGAAGGCACTACAGGGCAATCGAAAAACACGAACCACACACCTAAAATGCTCTCATGTCGGGAACCACTCTCTCTTCCACTCGAGCGTAATTCGCTTCGACTCTAAGCCTCACATGGATACTCTCTTTTCTTTCCTCTTGGAGTCCTAAGTTCACACTCATGCAAGGTATATATATGCGAAGATAGAATTATACATATGAATCAAAAGCTTTGCATACAAATTGAAAAATGGAACGCTATCATTTGGTGAACTAGACTAGGAAATGAATCAAATGTCATGGATCTAGAAGATCATGCTTTCAACAAACATTACCAAAATAGATTTCTTAGTGGATCAATCAGGTCTTCCCTTTTGGTTGTAATGGGGTCATTGGGTGAAATGTGGTGAACAAAGAATGGGAAATGGAATTCAAAAAATGCCCTAGAACAGGCGGTTCGGTTCCGGTTCTGAAACCGTCGGTTCTAGAAAAAATATTTTTTTTTTTTATTATTATTTTCTTATACTAAATTGTAAAAAAAAAAAAAAAAAAAAAACGAACCGACTGAACCGGACCGAAACCGGAACTGAAACCGAACCGGAACTAAAACCGAAATCGAAACCGAAACCATTGACCGACGGTTCCAGTTTCAGTTCTGGTTCTGACTCCTTTCGAAATCGAAACCGAAACCGTTCGAAACCGTGGGCATACCCAAGTGTTACTAGTTTTCTTTTGTTTTCACTCTGAACATATAAATTAAAACCAAAAGATCACTTTAATACACAAAACCACACGGTTTCAACGGATTGCTTTAGATGTGCTGTCAATTATTTGTTTTATTACTTTTTGTTAGTTTGTACAGTACAAACAACGTGAGAAGCCTGTATTATATGATACAGAGTCTCTCGTAATAGAAAATTGTGATAAATTTTCAAAATCTGACATATATATATATATATATTAATAATTATAAAATATTAATAAAATAATAATAATATAATTATTTTTAATTAATTGATTTTTTGATATATTTTTTTAAATTAATTTTCGGTGTGTTATTTTTATTTAATTTAGAAATTATAACACAAAAGTTATAATGATTAATTATTTAATCGGTTTATTTATAGTTGAAATAATATTAAATAAAATATCAAAATTGATATTTTAATTTTTGATAGTTTTCGGTTAACCTATCAGATACGTTTTTTTCGTTTTTATTTTTAAAATATAGCTTTCAGTATATGCTACCAAACACGTTTTTAGAATTCGAAACTAAAATCAAAAATACTGTTTTTATTTTTATTTTTATTTTTTAAAAAATAACAATTAAAAAACGTTTAAAGTACGTACCCTATACTTATCGAACTTTTTTAGTTTCAAAGCAATATTCATTTTGATTTTTGAGTTGAGAGTCAGAGATTGTGTTGGTGATGAGGGTGACGGCAGGTCAACAAGGACAATAATTAAGCTGCGAGCTGCTATACGAAAATTAATATGTACATGACTTCTGAATAAAATTAATAGTTGATGTCATCAATGATGGCTCAACAATGTCATCGCATGGAGTCAATTTTTGTTCCTCTTTAAAGGGGATAAACATTACCTCCTTCTATATGAATGATATCTGTCTATGTATATACGGAAATTTTTAAATCAGTGTGTACCTATGTAATTATTTAAAGATATTGAATATGAGTCACTCATTTTATATACTTTACATTGATATATATATACTTGTCAAAGCTATTTTATAAATGAGTGATTCACGTTCAATGTCCTTATATAATTTTTTCAATACGTACCGATAGGATAAGGACTATATATATATATATATATTTCTTTTCTCATCGGTCCATACTGATATAATTTACATCAGTGCGTTGTATGTGGACTACTGATTATGGAAAAGTTTCGATAAGTACATTATCTCAAAATATATAAATATAACGGTTCACATTCAACACAAAGATAAATTTATATAAGTACGTACTGACTTGAAATATATATATGGTAGTGTTAAGGGCACAGGTTAATACCTATTTTTTTACTGTTAATAAAAAATAGACATTACAATTATTGTGACAACTTTCACAGGTGATAAGTGGAAGATTTCGAAGGGTAGTATGACAATTGCCCGAGAAAATAAAAATGAGTCGTTTTACACAACCACATATGGTCATGGTTCAATCGCTATAGCGGAAGATAAAGATGATCCGAACTTGTGGCACCAGAGGTTTGGGCACATGAGTAGTCATGGATTGAAGTGTCAGCATTCAAAAGGAAAATTGCCAGATTTGAACAGCGTTGAGGTCGATTTTTATGAGAACTGTATAATGGGTAAACAGATGCGAGTGAGCTTCAAGAAGACAGGAAGAGTAACCACAAAAGAGAAGCTGGAATTAGTGCACACCTATGTTTGGGGTCCACCTTCAGTCTCGTCAACTAGAAGTAAATTGTACTTTGTCACCTTCATCGACGATCACTTCAGAAATGTATGAGTTTACTTTCTATATACAAGGTATTTGATGTTTTCAAGAGATGAAAAGTCGGTGTTGAGAACGAGACAGGGGTGAAGATCAAAAAACTGCATTCAGATAATGGTGGAGAATATGAAGACAATGAGTTCAAAAGGTTTTACTACCAGAGCGGGATTAAAACTCAGTAGCACGGTTCTTGGAACCCCACATACCGTTGTTGAATGAGTGGTGTTCTCCAGGCGAGTCAAGTGTTGTGGACCGTAACACAAACATGTGCCTACACCGTGGTCCAGACAGCGTTAGCAGCGGATTTTGTGAGAAATAGGACATCTTGCGTATATAAGTAATTGGAAAAAGAAATAGATTCTAATTGGGATTTGACTAACCCTAATGCTCCTATATAAATACTACCATTATGTACTGTGCATAAAGTGTGAGAAAAAAAATACTAGAGAGAGAACAATTGTCGAGAGACAGAGAGATTGTAATCACCTCTGAAGTAGTGGATTGAGTGCGGTGCGCTGCGTGGACGTAGACAAATTGCTGAACCACGTCAAATCTTTGGTGTCTTCTTTTCTTCTTATTACTTTCTTATTATTTGTTTGTGGTTAAATTTGTGCGTGATTATTCCTCAACAATATCGGACAATGTTAAAGAAGTCTCGGAGATTGTTACAGAAGTCTCGGATCGATGAAGTTCGATAAAAGTCTTGGAGAGTATTATAGAAATTATTAAATGTTGTAATTTTTTATATATATAATTATTATTATTTATTTACGATTAAGGGTTGATAGTTTGAAATTTTTATTATTAGTAATGAATTGTGAATATATGGGTGCAAGAAGATACTTTGTTTGTGGCAACAGAGCCACCCTTAAATTGTTATAATATTTTTTTTTAATTATAAAAAAAATTGAATTATAACCTTATAAAATATTTGATTATAAAGTTACACTTAATTGAAGAAAATCAGTTCGGTCAATTTTTCGAAATCAAATGGAAACGAAAAAATTGAAAACAAAATTCGAAAATGTTCCGAACGGACCCTTAATATATTCAAATCTGAGAATGCAAATTTTATTTTAACTTTTGATCCTTTTATTAGGAGTTATAGAAGATATTTGTAAAGATTTAAGATTCAAAAAATATTTTTGTAATTAACACAATTATTTTATTTCCATTCATTATGTATCGATTAAAGTACATTTCATGGATATCATTATGGACCGGAAGTCTTATATGGGACTGCAATGTTATCATATAAAATTTGTCTAATTTATTACTATAAAATTGGACCAAAGTATAACATTAATTAACTCATTATATTCAAGTTACCTCTTAGCATGTGCTAACAATTTGAGAGTAGTTTTAGATAATGGTGCGGGTTCGAGGCAGGGTGGCCTTTCCCATACCCCACCCTATTTATTTTTTAAAAACTCATCTCCTCGTAAAACCCCATCATAGATGGAGTGGGCTAGTGCAGTGTGTTAGTGCAAGGTGGAGTACAACGGGGAGTGCTTTCCCTATTCCCACATATTTACCCTATTTATAATTTTTTTTTATTAAAATAAAAAATATATAACCATTGAAGTAATAAACTTGAAAAATAAAACTGTTGTTTTAAATTTTAAATTTTAAAATTTATTTGAGAAAGAAAATTACTGTACGTCCTCTTGTGTTTATGGTTGAAGCTTGAACGATGAATTTCGAGTTGCTTGAGGATTAAAGATTTAGAGTTGCAGTTAGCGGCTAGGGTTTTTTAAATAGTATTTTGTATTGTCAATTTATGTTAAATAAAAGTAAAGAGATGTTAAATTAAGGTTAGTGAGTATCTATATATATACAAGACGTATAGCGATGAACATATTTTACTAACTATATATATATATTAAACAACTTAAGTTTCATTTCAATTTGTGTGGGATGCTATTTTGTATTTGAATTTATTGGATTGTGAATTTGTGTGTTTCTTTAATATGTAATTTTTACTGATACAGGAAATGAGGGAATGGGAAAACGGGGGACTTTGAGGAAATAGGGAAACGGAAATAAATGAAAAAAAATGAAAAAATGGGGATATGGATAGGGATGGGGATGGGAATGGGGATGGGGAAACCTCCCCTCAAAATTACCCCAACCCCATTTCCCCCAAATGGGGAAAATATTTGGGGGAAATGGGGGGTTTGGAAAATAGGGTTGGGGATGTGCCACATTTCTCCATTGGCCATCCCTAGACGGAATATGTTGTAATACTTATTTTTTAAAAAAAAACACACGTTCCATAAATTACTGTACCGCTAAGTGAGCTAAACATCATTCATGGGCATATTATATAAATGAATTTTGGTAGTCGTTGAAGAAATGAACGAAGAAACTCATTATATAAAAAGCAAAGTTGATTAAAGTGCTTTTTACAATCATGTGCTTACATAGACTTAGATGCATAAACTAACATGATTGTGTTACATAAAGATGAATGGAGCAATCTCCACTGGCTTTGAGCCCTACCATCTCTAGTGCACAGAATTACAACCTCCTAAATGATTTTCATGCATGAAACATTGAGGAGGACTGGCATATGTTGCCTGAATATATATAGTGTCCTTTGTGCCAAGCATTCGAATTCAGTTCTTGACGGTATGATATTTAACACAACGATATACATCTGCATTCAACGTTGCTGTTAACAACTAACCATTTGCTTGCTCCAAAATCATTTGGGTAGAAACACCGGTTGAGAACCCCAACTTGACCATAACCTTTTCCAAACGGTTCATATTTGTCAGGTAGAGATAACGATCTACAAATATACAGTCAATAAACGTACAACAAGCCAAGAATAAGTTCCCGAGTCATGAGCTGAGTAAGCAACTCAATCGAACCAATACAGCAGGAGATGTAAAGATATGACTAAAGTGTACTGTAGTGACCACAGTACATGGAATACATGAAGGATTTCTTGCACTAATAAGATCATATTTGCTCTATTGCAAATGTAAAAATTGCACTGATGACATCCAAATTATTTGTTAGAGGTGTCTGCCAAATTATTTGTTAGGGTTCCTGAGCAAGTGTAAAACATTATGGTAGAAAATATAAGTACATTTGAAACAGGGTACTTACCAGAGTTTCTAGTGAAGAAGCTCTGTTGTAAACTGCTGTACCAACACGTCTTCTTGTCCGTGTTTTAGATGTACCAACATTTTTCCCAGCAAAGAACATCTCTGCAACATAAAAACCAAATCAGCAAGTCAAATAGCGACTTCTAGATTACATATCCCAAGATAAACCTAGATGTTTCAGCATTATGCTAATCGGACTTTTAGCAGATGACCCAGATGTTTGATGATAAAAATCAAGAAATTGGGCATCTATTAATTCTACATATATGAATGTCCATTTACACCAAAGCAATTACACAATAGACAGCCTACAAAGTGAATCAGATATTTAACTAACCTTTCTTGTACAGATAAGTAATTATCCTCGAGAAATTTCTAAACCATGAATACGCAGACACCAATATTAGAATTTTCATCATGCACAAATAACCAAAAAATCAATCTAGTTTGCTAAGATCAATATATATATTTTTTACTTTTGTCTATTTTTTTAGTTTCTTCTTTCATTCACAATCTCATCCAAACAACTAATGCCAATGCAGAATTCTCACAACCACCAAAAATGCATCACATTAACTAAGAGTTAGTATCCGTTTGGAAGAACTTGTTTACTGATTAAAAGAGTTTTTTTAATTAAAAAAACTCTTTTTTTAAAAAAAAAATATGTTGTTTGGTTGTCACTCAGTAGAGATTTTAGATAATTAAAAAACTTGTTTGACGTCTACTTAGAGAAACTAAAATTTTAAGCTTTTCCAAGTAGATCTTTTTGAGTTTTTTTAATAACACTAAAAGTCTAATATAACACTATCATTTAAAATAGTTTTTAAATATTTTGGTAGTCTTACCATTTATAAAAGCTTCTTTTTAATTGACAACCAAACGACCAATATCTTTCTATTAAAAGATCTATTTGTAAAAGATCTCCTCTTAAAAGATCTATTTGTAGAAGCTCTTTCAAACAGAGCTTTATAAAGATACCAATTTGCTTGAATAGATCAAAAAGCATGTAATGATTATATAAACCGATTACCGGCAAGAGAAAAACAACCAAGAACATAATCATAATAAGAAAATACAGTAATTTGAAACCCCAACAATTTGTGGGGAAGCATTATGAAGTTTCTGTGCAAGCCATCTTAAAATGAGTAACTGAAATGGATAGGACCGCAATGAAACTAAATAGACAGGAGTTATTAAGGAAAAAATGAGACTGAAGTGGAAACCGGATAATCTAAACTCAATACAATGAGGAAATTTTTTGGCACATTATAAAAATAAACTGCTTAAGAATCTCCTCCTGGATCACACTGACAAATTTAGGAGAAGAAAAAACAATGTAACCCACGGATTTACAGAAAGATGGCAATAGAAATTAACTCATAAAAATCTGCTCCGAAATTAAATACTGAATATGAGAATAAACATTGTAATTCATCATTCAACTAAGGATCAACACAATTTTTTTTTTAAAAAATAAAGTTAATAAAAAGAAGAAGAAAAAACATATTTGATCTTTACAACGTGCTACTGCTGTAACACGATCATTGAATTCTTCAATACTTAGTGCAGGAAACAAAAAGTGTCTGCGAGCATATAGCTGCAAATATGAGAAACAGCTGGAGTAAGATTTGAAGAAGATTAAAATTCACTAAGATAAAATAAGTAGTTTTGTTCATCACGAGTTATAAACAATCGACAAAAATAATGTTGTGTGCCTTGAAAATTTCAATTTACATACAAATGCTTTAAAAAACAAAATAATTCTTTTCTATGGCATGCATTCTAATATGGAACTCGTGATTATCTTATATAAAGGTCCTATAATCATTCAACACGGGATATTCATTTTCTTCTTCTTTTCTAATATATAGATAACAAAAACACTTCTCAAATATAATTGAATTGCAGGAGATTAAGACAAACTTTAAGTACTGGTGACCAAAAGAAATTAAAGAAAACGACAATCAAACACACCTCATAAATGCAATCACCGATGTATGCTAGTGCTGGTATGCTAGTGCTGCAGCATTGAACACTGATCAAGGTTTCTGAGCTTTTGGTGCATTTGGCAGCCATACGTCGTATCCCATATAAGATTCATCAAAATATGCTTTTACCCATGCATCTAATTCAATCAAACCAATATATCTATTGGTATTTCTAAAACCTATAAACCCAGAATTCAAAACTTCAAGTTTCCACTTATATTAACTCCATTAAACTCATAAGCAAACATATAGATATTTGATAATGTTAAAAACTTGACCTTTTAAGATTTAATAAGTTTCTTTACACATATCTACCCTACTGTTCATGAAACACAACTTCTAAAACTTTCCTAATAACCAAACAGAGCCTTAAAACACCCAGAGAAAATTCAAAAAAGGACCACATAATACAACAAAATTGCCTCAAACCAACAAAATTCACATTACCCACATCACAAAACATCTTCTTTCACTAAATTGTCCGACTCTTCAAACACAAGCACCAATTTTTTTTTAATCTTTCCAAGTCTTCTTCAATCATAAAAACCAGCAAAATAAGAACTACAAAAGAGTGTGTACCTTGACTAGGGCGCTTGAGAAGGTCCAAAAACCGAAGGGTCCAATCGGGTTGAGACAGTGAGAGGTGGTGGTGATGGGGGAGTTAGGGTTATAGGAAAGTCTCTGTTGTATGTCGAATGAAGCTCTTGTCGGAAAAATTCCATCACATGGGGCACACATGTGAATATTAAATGTGTTGTGCTATCTTTTGGTTAAACCAAAATTAAAGTGATCTAATTAAAATTTAAAGTATTAAAACTTAAGGGTATAATTGTCTTGGAATTAATGTGTAGATACCAGAGTGCTATTTCTAATTTGTTGAGGGGTCGAATTAGAAATAGCCAACATATAATAATTTGATTATTATATATATATATATATATATATATATATATATAAAGGGTTACGGTCCCCAAATTACGAGATACTTTTGTTTTCTTTGTATCTCCATCAACAGAGCAAAATAGAATATGGTAGGGTTCATAAAAGTCGTGATAATTTGAAAGATCACAACCCGTTCACAAATCTCCAGCAATGGATTCAGGTACGCTTCCGCTTTCTCGATTTACTCATTTTCTCTTGAATTGACATGGGATATATTATGTATATTAGGGTTTGATTAATCATGATATAGAAACATGTTTAGGTTATTGGAATTAATTATGTGCATTTGCATATTAGTTTTGTATTAATCGAAATCCTAACAAGTGGTATCAGAGTCACCCATGATTAATTCTTGAGAATTAAGATTTGGATTTTGGTTTTAAGAAATAAAAAAAAATAAAAATAAAATGGTTTTGATCTTCTTTTATGAAATATGTTTGAATTTTGTTGTATTGGATTCGGTTTTGTATGATTATGTATATGAGTATGCATTAAAAAAAATGCATGTTTTCGATTTTTTTTAAAGGTTTTTTTTTTTTTGCTTTTGGATCGACAGGTTTTCAGAACCGATCCATTCTTGGATCTCACCCAATCCGGTTTCCATCTCTGTCAACGCCTGGTTTCCCGTGAGAAACCGTGCGTTTTGCGGCGATGAGGACGACGTCGGTGGTCCATCGCGATCTGGTCCAGTTCGAGCCAAAATTGCGTCGCCGCTCGTTCGATCGGTTTGAAAGGATCGATCGTCGTCGATCATCCGTGCATCCTTGGTCGTCATCCTCCGCCGTTCGTCGTTGCCTTGTTGTGACGGCATTGAGGATTCAGGAGGGCGACGATAAACTCTGTTTTTTTGTCAGGCCTTTCTTTTGAAAAATTGAAATTCTTGAGGGACTGTTTTGTAGATTATTTGGGACATTGTGTGATTTTGATAAGTTTCCAAAACTTATAGGGCCTGTTTGCAATTATGAAAAAAAATTGGCAGATTTATAATTATTGAAAAGTCACGGGGTCATTTTGTAATTTTCAAAAGTTTTAGGCCAAATTTTAATTATAAAAAATTAAGGGGACTTTCTGTAAATTTATAAAATAAGGTGCACTTTTGTAATTTTAATAAAATAAAATAATTTATTTTTATTTTCATTTTATTTTAAGGATCAACTCAAATTCAAATATTTGGTGGTATACCTTTTATGATTAAATAAAGTAGTACAACATTTTAAATGGACTAATTAAAACAAGATGTCACCAAAGTGACATCTCTTGTGTAGATTGTTCATGAGGGATGTTGGATGTTCGTGTGTATGTAAATTCATGCGAGTATTTACCGGCCTAAAGGAAGGTTAATACTTGGCCGAATTGTACACACATCTGTGGCGGTAAACATATGATGATTATAAGGTTTTACATGTGAATAATAAGTCGATCCAAAGATATATTTATTAGTTAACGTAAATTATTGTCAATGTTTGATCACTACAAAAAGAATACCACGTACAATTAATATTATTGTCTAAAGACTTGATATTAATGTTGTACTGGGTATCTTAAGATGGGACCGACCATTATTTGGTATATCTTTTATGGTTAAATAAAGTGATCTATCATTCTAAATAGGCTAATTGAAGCAAGATGTCGCCAAAGTGATCTCTCTTGTGTAGATTATTCATGAGGGAAGTTGGATGTTTGTGTGTATGTGAATTGATACGAGTATTAGTCGGCCAAAAGGAAGGTTAATACTTTGCCGAATTGCACACACACCTGTGGTGATAAATATATGACGAGTATAAGGTTTTACATGTGAATAATAAGTCGATCCAAAGATAGATTTATTATTTGACATTAATTATTGTCAATATTTGATCACTACAACAAGAGTACCACTTACAATTAATATTACTGTCTAAAGACTTGATATTAATGTTGTGTTAGGTATTTTGAGATGGGACTTACCATTATTTGAATTTGTTAATCATTGTATTTGGTTATTAATGTAAGCATGTTTGTATGTTTGTTTTGATATTTTTCAAGCTAATGTTTTACTATATCTGCTAATATCAACTTTATACCCATGCTTAATGGGATCAACTTTAAGGATTTAGAAGGAGAACATACTCATTGTTCTCGGCTGCATGGATCTAGACCTTGCACTTCGGGTTGAGCAATCCGTTTCTCTAACGGATGCAAGTTCTCCTGATGATAGGAAGAACTTTGAGAAGTGGGATCGCTCAAATTGCATGAGTCTTATGATCATGAAGCGTGGCATTCTGGAGGCATTTAGGGGCGCGGTATCTGAAAAGATAACCAAAGCCAAAGAGTTCCTAGCCGAAATTGAAAAGCGTTTTATGAAGAAACAATAAGGCATAAACAAGCATGCTTTTGCAAAGCTTGTTTCTATGAAGTACAAGGGAAAATGGAACATAAAGGAGTACGTTATAGAAATGTCTCATATTGCTTGTAAGCTTAAGGCATTGAAGCTAGAGCTGTCTAACAACTTGCTCGTGCATTTGGTATTAATATCACTTCTTGCATAATACATTCAGTATAAGGTCAGTTACACCTGTCAAAAAGAAGAAATGGACTTTTAATGAGCTCATTTCTTACTGTGTGCAAGAGGAAGAGAGACTGAAGCGAGACAGGACCGAAAGTGCTCATTTGGCTAGTACCTCTAAGGATAAGGGCAAATAGAGGAAGAATAATGAAACTGCTAAACACCTTATGAGATTTGGACAAGTATAAAACCTAGTCTAAAGCATTTTCACATTTTGGGATGTCCAGCTGAGGCAAGGCCTTACAGGCCACATGAAAGGGAATTGGACTCCAAAATTGTGAGCAGCTACTTTATTGGCTACTCTGAGCGATCTAAGGGCTATAAGTTTTATGATCCCACACATCGATCAATTTTTGAAACGGGAACTGCAACAATTTTTGAGGATGTTGAGTTTGGGGGGAGAAATAAGGTTAGAGACATTGTCTTTAAGGAAGAATCAGTTTCGATTCCTACTATCGCTTTTGACAATGTACAGGTTTCTATGCCTGTCATTGATCAATAAGCGAATCTGGATCCTCAACCAGATAATGTTGAACAACCCCCCATTCAAGATGAGGTAATTGTTCCTGAGGAACAAACTCAACAACCTCAAGAACCAGTGTCATTAAGGCGATCCACTAGAGAAAAGAGAAATGCTATTACAGACGATTTTTATGTATTTCTCCAGGAACATGAGGAAGACATTGGAATGATTGAAAATGATCCAATCAACTTATATCAAGCCATGCAGGGCTCCAACTCTCAAAAGTGGATTGATGCCATGAATGAAAAGTATAAGTCTATGCAAGACAATAAGGTTTGGGTACTTGTCCCATTACCAGAAGGTGCGAAACCCATTGGTTGTAAATATATATTTAAAACCAAGGGGATTCGAAAGGTAATGTGGAGATGTATAAGGCTCATCTTGCAGTTAAAGGCTTTACCCAAAAGGAATGGATTGACTATAAAGATATTTTCTCTCCAGTTTCAACGAAGACTCTTTTAGGACAATCATGACACTTTTTGCACATTTTGATCTTGAGCTTCATCAGATGGATGTCAAGATGGCGTTTCTCAATGGTGACATTGACAAAACAATTTATATGGTGCAACCAGAAAACTTTGAGTCGGGAGACCCAAAGAATATGGTTTGTAAATTGACAAAATCCATTTATGGACTCAAGCAAGCTTCCTGTCAGTGGTACCATAAGTTTCATCAAGTGATTATCCCGTTTGGTTTTGAGATAAACATTGTTGATAATTGTGTGTATCACAAATTTAGTGGGAGTAAGCACATATTCCTGGTTTTATATGTCGATGACATACTGCTTGCCACAAATGATATATGCATATTGAATGAAACCAAGAGATTTCTATCAAAGAATTTTGAGATGAAAGATCTTGGTGACGCCTATTTTGTATTAGGGATTCAGATACAACGAGATCGTTCTCGGGGTATTCTTGGATTATCACAAAGGAGCTATATCGATACAGTGCTCAAAAGGTTTGGCATGCAGGATAGCAAACTAGGTGACACCCCTGTCGCTAAGGGAGACAAGTTTAGTCTCAACCAGTGCTCTAAAAGTAACCTTGAAGTTAAGGAAATGCAGAAGATTCCCTATGCATCAGCTGTAGGGAGTCTAATGTATGCTCAGGTGTGTGTACGCGTCCGGATACCGCGTACATTGTTGGTATGTTAGGCAAATATTTAAGTAACTCTGGAATGGATCATTGGATAGCAGCTAAGCGGGTTATGAGGTATTTGAAGAGAACAAAAGATTACATGCTCACATATAGGAGATTGGATCAATTTGAGATCATAGGGTATTCCGACTCCGATTTTACTGGATGTCAAGACAGTAGGAGATCCACATCAGGCAACATATACCTGTTGGCTGGTGGAGCTATTTCTTGGAAGAGTGTCAAACAGACACTCATAGCTTCTTTCACCATGGCAGCAGAGTTTGTAGCATGCTATGAGGCATCCAACCATAGAATATGGCTGTTGAATTTTATCACTGGGTTACGCATTCTGAAGGGTGTTGAAAGACCACTCAAACTATATTCTGACAATAAGTCAGCAGTGATATATTCTAACAACAGGAACTCATCTAAGTCAAAGCATATTGACATTAAGTTCCTAGTTGTGAAGGAAAGAGTACAGAGTGGACATATATCCATAGAGCACATTGGGACAAACTCTATGATAGCTGATCCGCTTACAAAGGGATTACCACCCAAGGTCTTTCATGAGCACACTGCTCGTATGGGTGTTATTTTGTGTGAGGATATCACATTATAGTGAGAGTTTGCATAATTTTATATTTTATTGCTCTATATTTTTATTTTGGATATACGTATACATTTATCTATTTGGATATTTTTCTGATCAGAAATAAAGTATTCGGTTAATTACATTATGTTACATCGTGTTAAGTTTTGATCTCACTAAGGAATAAAGTAGGACCAGTTGGAATAGACATGTATAGATCACATTGCATGTAATTTCCATGCTACGCATCCATGATTGATCTATGTCATTTGGTTATGTTGGTATACGTGACCATTGATGAGTTTAGTCACGTTAAATGTGACGAAAACCGCTTTGATCCTATGTTGGCATAATCAATGGACGAGATTGTTCGGATATACCCTAAAATTGTAATAGCAAAATTTTGGAGCTCATGAAGTCATACATATTTTTTGAGTTACATATGTGACCCAGTGGGAGATTGTTGGAAAATTTTTATCATATGGGGCCACACATGTGAATATTAAATGTGTTGTGCTATCTTTTGGTTAAGCCTAAATTAAAGTGATCTAATTAAAATTTAAAGTATTAAGGCTTAAGGGTATAATTATCATGGAATTAATGTGTAGATACCAGAGTGCTATTTATAATTTGTTGAGGGGTCGAATTAGAAATAGTCAGCATATAATAATTGGATTATTATATATATAGGGTTCATAAAGGTTGTGATAATTTAGAAGATCACAACCCATTCACAAATCTCCAGCAATGGATTCAGGTACGCTTCCACTTTCTAGATTTACTTATTTTCTTTTGAATTGATATGGATTATGTTATATATATTAGGATTTGATAAAGTATATATAGAAACATGTTTAAGTTAAACATTCGGATTAATTTTATACCTAAACATGTTATTTTTGTATTAATCAAAATTCTAACTGCTCTTAGTTGCGAGGATGGACACGAACAGAGTGACATTGTGGTGCGGTGAAGAGTGTTGGGTCATGCTACTGTACGACCAAGAAATCAGGTGTACCGTAAGACCCGGTTCCGGAGACTTCAAAGAGTTTGTTTGTTTGTTTGTTTTTTTATATGACGTGGACGACCACATAGACCTCGTTTTAATGACTTGAGTGTGTATGTCACGATTTAAACAGGTTTTATTTGTTGACGTGTTCAGTGACGTTAATACACATTCGATGATATGTCGGTAATTGATTGGGTAACAATGTGATGATTAGTCCAAACCAGACAATCACCTGTGTTCGATCATGTGCGGGGCACGTGAACATTTATTACGATACTATGTGATAACGTGCACAGACACATGAACATTTTTTATTTCCCCCATTTTCTTTCCTTTTCCGTCATTTTCCCGCGACCCAAACAGATCTCACTACAACCAGTCACGACCCCATACCCACTCCCACTCCCGAATCGGAAAACCCCAGAAGCCATTCAGCCCACCAAGACGCCGTCGCTGAAAGAGGCGCCCAAGGAGGGGAAACTGGCGCCACCGAACATGCAAAAAGGTCAGATATAAATGTATAATAATCTTATTAAACTTGAAAAGTTAATTAATTTCTCTTTCGTATTGCAATACCACTAAAATCAAATCCCATTGACTATCAAGTTTTCTTATTAAGTCTGTTTTCTCTGTTGGGTGTCAAACGAAGCTCTCACCCACAGTAAAGAAGGTTACACCGGTCATCTCACTGAAACAAAAGTCTCACTTCATCTCTTCTCTCATTCGACATCGATACATTCTCTGTCTCTCAAATCTTCAATTTCTAGATTTGAAAATCTTTTCATGTTTGCCGAAGGAATTTGGTGCGTAGAATTAATGTATCTCAGTGTCCTGCCCTAGGCATTTTTAGTATATTTTCTGATGTGTTTGGTCTTTGATTTTGTAGGTTTCTGGAATTGAAGGTTGAAGAACAGAGTTTGAAGAAGAATAATTGAGGAGAGAGAGAATAGAATTTAGTTGGAAAGATTGTAATATTTTTCCATTCATTGTAAAATTTGTAATATTTTTCATTCCTTACTTCTTCAAACCTTCGTGGACCTTAACGAAGAGTACTGGAAACGGCGTTGGCTGTCCAGCGGCGGAGCAAGCGCGAAGGGGGGCTGCGAGGGAAACTGCACCCAAATTGCAACCTTGCAATCCCCCGGTTCCGGAGACTTGAAAGAGTTTTGTTTGTTTGTTTTTTTATGTGACGTGGTTGGTCACGTTTAATGACGTGAGTGTGCACGTCACGATCTGAACAGATTCCATTTGTTAACGTGCTCAGCCACGTCAATACACATTTGATGACGTGCCGGTAATTGATTGGGTAACTATGTGATGACTAATCCAGACCAGACAATCACCATGTGTTAGATCACGTGCCCCGCACGTGAATATTTATTCGCGTATTATATGATGACGTGCACAGACACATGAACGTTTCCCCATTTTCTTTCTTTTTCCCTAACTTTCACGCGACCCAAACAGATCTCACTCCAGCCAATCACGACCCCACTCCCAAATCGGAAAACCCCAGAAACCATGCAGCCCGCCAAGATGTTGTCGCTGAAGGAGGCGCTCGCGAAGGGGAAACTGGCGCCACCGAACAAGCAAAAGGGTCAGGTATAATAATCTTATTGAACTTGAAAACTTAAATTATATCTCTTTTGTATTGCAATACCACTCAAATCCCATTGATTATTATCAAGTTAAGTCTGTTTTATATATGATTCCAGTAGCCAGTATCTAATTATTAGAATTGTACCATCTTAATAACATTATGTGAATCTTAGACATCGAACTGTATCTATACCTACACCTATAAAAAAATAATAAACTTTTAAAGTCGGCACTAATATTAATTCAAGTTACAATTGCAAAATTTCTTGTGATCTTTCATGGTTTTACTAGGCAATACATAGATAATGATTTGATCCGAGATTTTGGAATCTTATATATATAGCTGTGCTTCCAACCTTATTGATCTACTGTCTTTTATTGTATTCTTGTTAACAAAAAGCTCTATACTATTCAAAATCTTCTAAAATAACCATCTTTCTTTGCTATAGAAGCTTAAAATAGAACTCCAGTGTTTAGTTGGTTGCTCCAACTAATTAGTCGTCTTTGGCCATATTTAAACTATAAAAAGTTAAGTCTTGGTGCTTCCACATCAACTCCTCTCACAATGTCATTGTTTTTGTGACTGATGATTATTGTAACAGAATGTTTTGATCTGTTGTATACTTGTTTCATTAGTTTTGCTGCTAAAAAATTATAGTTTAATGGGGTTTGTTATGGTTGTAGAGGCAGAGCAAATATTCTTGAAGAAAGATTGGATTGAATTCTCTTTACAACATCAAACACTAAACATGCAATGGTTGTAGAATGTAGATGCTTGAAAGCAAATAAACTGATTTGTCTCTTCTTTGCAGCTTCTCTTGGACTTGTGATGTGTGGTTGTGAGTAACTTAAGTATTGGAATCTTACAAGTATTATTCTCGTACAAGTACAGACCGGAAGCTTCAATCAAACCTCAAAGTGTATATGGATCCAAAAATGTCAAAAACATTATGGGGTCTGCATCTTCAACACGTGTACAACTTCCTATTGGTCCAGATATTCATAATTTATTCAACTTATCAGATATATCCAATGGCTCCAGCACTGCACTCCCTCCATTTGCTTCCTTTCCGATCACCATTTTTGTCGAAACACTCAAATCTTCCAACTTTCCTCCCATTCCTCTCAATTTTTCTGGAAAATATCAATTTCTCTAGCAACCCACCTGAGATATTGAGTCAAGTTTTGGTACGGACGCTCTCCGTAGTTGATTATGGAGAAAGGAATAAAGAATTTGGTGGACATGAAGAAATGAGCAATTCACCAAGGTTTGTTACCGGAAAAATCTTCCAACCCAAGAAAGTGTAGCAGTTAAAGTCACGAAAAAAGATGAGGTGAAGAAACAGGGGTTGATGGAGCAAATCGATTGAGAAATCTCAGTCATGAGGTTGGTCAGGTACCCCAACATAGTTGAACTCAAAGTAGTCATGGCCACCAAGATAAAGATCTTCTTTGTAATGGAGTACGTTAAAGGAGGAGAGCTCTTTGGTTTATCACCGTGACTTGAAGCCGGAAAATCTTATTCTGGACGAAATCAATAGATGAACATGATCAACAAGATGATAGATGAATATGATCAAGAGGAGACTTGCTGCTGTTGCTACTATGCTCTGTTTCGTATCAAATATATATGGTGATCACTTAGAAGTTTTGAAAAATATAACGGATGTAGTTCACATTACTACACTCGAACAAGCTCCCTTTGAAGTATGGTACCATCTTTAGCAAACGTGAATGGTGATCAGCAATGGACATAAATAATGATAAATTGATAATGATGATGACATTTGAGTAACACGGGAGTAGGTCGGTAGTGACATGTTAGAACAATCACGTTTAACAAATTAGCGGTACAATATGGAAATTACATAGTTATATACAGGACAAGGAAGGACCTTCTCACACTTGTATTTTTATATGTAAAATATTGCTTAAACTCCATTTAATAAAACAGAGTTTATTAGACTCGTTTGTATTTCTAGAGCTTAGACAGCTGGTCTAATTATTATAATTTTGCTTCTTTAGCCTAAAGATAAGGAACTAATTATAAATCTTTAAATGTTGTGCATGATAACTTCGATTCTACATTTGAAAATGGGTGTTAATAACATATATATATATATATATATATATATATATATATATATATTATAGATTAAGATGTAATATAAACTATTATCATCAGCCTCATGGGTATTATGTCTTCCAATTCTATCAATATATTAAAATAGCTTCTCTGTGTACCTCGATATACATTATGAAATAAGAAAAAAATAACTGGCATTTTTAACGAGTGTGGACTCTTGTTTGACATGATTTTATTTTACATGCAACATACAATTTGTTTTTTTTTTTTTTAAATATTACAAGAAATGTTACAATAGGACTGTTGAAAACTGTCGAGATCAAACAATACTTATATGATCTGGATACATACTTCCAATAAAAGAAAGGTGATAACCGATTCGAATCCGTAGATTCGCGTACGAATACCGGAAACAAATCCTACTATTAATCTGTTGATCCACACACTAATACCAGAAAAATAGACTTCAAATTCATTGACCCGTGTAGGATACCGAAAATGGACGATAAAAAAGAAACTATTTAATTTCTATTAATTCAATAACTCATTCTCAAAACCTACTGATACAAGCTACTTAAATACTAAAAGTAAACCAAATAGATAGGGATTCTGTTTCACTTGGAATTCTAAACATCGACAAAAAAAAAATCTAAACAAAAATCCAAAGAATCACATATGAAATATCAAATCTCCTTCAAAAAAAGTTTTAAAAAATCCTAAAACATTAAAAGTCTATTAGAAATAAGATTTGATTTAATAAAAAAACAATTCATAAAATAATTAACTACCTGATTAAATATACTATAAAAGAACATAATAATATATATTAATTACAAAATTATTTTTTAAATAAAAAGTCTTCAATAATATCTTTTGCATCAGAGGTGCACAACCATCTCTACTAACAAATTTTATCTTTTGACCGTGGTACAGGTCGCTGTCCATACACCTGTCTAAACCGCGGTCCCAACAGCGATTGGTTCCGGAATGTTTCATGCATAGGAAACCGCAGTTGGTGCACATGCCAGCACAACAGTTGTACCACGGCTGGTGCCATTGTCTGTCTAGCTGTTCAGACAACAAAGTCGTCCAGTGTGTGTGCCGCTATGTTTACCGCTGTCTGGACAATTTGTCAGAGCAAAGTCCTTTACACCTCCTAATTAGATAAATGCTTTACAGATACATTAGTAATTAAGATTACACATAGAAATGTTATCATGAATCCATTATATATACACCAAAATTATTTATTAGGGCTCAAAGGCTATATACATGCAATAACATATATATTAGATTAAGCTTATTCGATCAAAACCGTGATGGTCAAGACGGAAGATGCTGAATCCGTAAGTTGACCGAACCATTTGGACAAACAAGGGAAGTTGCAGCATTACAAATATAGTCACCGGGAAAGAAGCTAGTATAGTAACTGGCACGTAAACCCAATGCCATCTGTCGCTGAGTATAATAGTTAGAGCTGCTCCAAAAGCTATTATCATAGCAGCAATGGCAAAGAAGAGAGAGCCAAGACCTATAATTAACTTCTTTGGTAGTGATTCGAGAAAGTCTTCTACCTCATATCGTGAAGTTAAGATAGCTAAGAACATTAATAGGGAAGTCAAAGAAGAAAACAAACCTAGCGCATCCGAAATGATAAATACCGCGAATGCGTTCGTGCATAAAAAAATTGGAATCCCATTATCATTATCGTTGCCTCCTGGTACTGTAAAAATTGCAGCAAACAATACAGTGGCAATAAGGGTGGCAACAAGCATGCAATAATTGGCAGTATCTTTCATCCATTTCTCTCCTTGCTCAGCCAACTCCTTATGCTCCTTCCTAAAAACATCTTTTGCTGTTTCATCCTCCATATTTTTCCATTTCCTTATATTAGGAAATGTAATATTCTCCACTTCCTACAAAACAAAAGACAAAATTAAGTGTATATATATAACATCAGATAACTATTGCCAGCTTTAATTTGCAATGCTAAACATGAGTAGTTGTAAATTAATTGGACATAATCAATACCTTAAACCATTGCAATTCTCTTTGCATTTGTAAAGCTGCGCCTGAAACTGAAAACAGTTTAAAGGCAGGAGCTAACTTCCCTGCCATAAGTAACGTAGTATTTGATTCCTTAGGAGCCAACTTCCCTGCCATAAGTAACTCAGTATTTGATTCCTTAGGAGCCAACTTCTCTGCCATAAGACACGCAGTATTTGATTCCTTAGGAGCCAACTTCCTTGCCATAAGTAACGTAATATTTGATCCCTTCCTATATGCACACAAAGCCTTAACAATTGTTGGAGAGATCTCTTTTATTATTTTGACTATCTTTTCTTGCCGATACTCAATAGCAGTTTGGAATATGTTTCGTTCAGGCATTGCATCATAGTAAATCAGATCTGGAAAATGTTGCAAAAGGGTTCGTAATATTTCTTCAATCCCACCTTTAATGGCAATACCCAGGACGTAATTTGGACATTGAAGAAAATGCAAGATGTCCTTAAAGCTCTCTTTAGAAAGTTGGGTGCAAACATGATTTATTAATTTAACAGCACATTCATGTTTCAACTTGGTATCTCGAACTTTTTGTACAGAGAATGCTGCAAGTGAAAGTCAGATAAAATATGTACAAGTTATAGAGCGGTAGAAAATGATATATTGGATAAATTTCATTCACTTGCATTTTGACCTTATTATATATATTACAAGCAAATCATGCATGTACATGGTTGCTTACCCTTTTTTGCATTAGCTTTCCACAGTAATCTTTTGAAGAATCGAGGCACTATAAAGAAGAATAAGAAATGCTTGGTAGTGAATACGATTATTTTGATAATGAATCAGGATCTTCTCCTTATCCTTGTTTTTCTTTGATATTTTTCTAGTTTAATTAAAATACATGCTTGCTTGAGAGAAAAAAAAGTGATCAAATTATGATCATGTGTTTTTTATTTTGTTTAGATGTCATTAGATTATGAAAAGTCAAAGAAAAACAAGGTTAGGAGAGATCCTGATCCTTTGATAATATGTTGATTTAAAGAGGTTCAAAAGTAACATTGAAATAAATACAAATTTTACAAACCACGAGTCTCAAATATTGTTGATTGTATTAATGCTGTTTCGCTTTCCGTACTTCCTTTGATATTTTCCATATTTACTGAATGAGTTGGTGAATTTTGTAATTCCACATGAACAACTTGAACCAACAAGAAGAAACCATTAAAAAAAATTCCAATAGAAAACCAAATACTAGTACGTTTTTGATTAATTAGCACATTTTATGTAAAAATTTGTTCAATGGTAGAATACTTACATTTATAGATCAATCTTTCCAAAAATCCAAGATTACTCTGGCTAAAAAAGTGTGAAGGATTTTCTGCCAACCAGAAGAGCAAAGAACACCCATATTTATCGATGGTAATAGCCAACTCAGGATATTTTTCAATGTAATGCAAGGCTATATCTGTTACAATTAGAACACAAAAAAGATTACTAATCATAGAACTGAACTATATCTATAGAGGTTGAAACACAAAAGGACATGCGTATAAATAATATGAGTATATATATTAGTTAGTTCTTACCGTGATAACCTGATTGAATTAGACTATGAAGGATTTGAAGTAATAAAGTTGATTGAGAGTCAACTTTGGTTACCGAACTAAGATACCATGCCAACTCCTTGTTACTTTCACTCCAGATAGAAGTGATAAGTGGCAGATGTCCGTTTTTGTCCGTCATTTGTGGTAAATCAGGGTTCTTTGTAACCAATGCCTTAGCTGTCTTTAAGCTTCCACCTGCTGCAACATAATGAAGAGCTGTGTTTCCATATTCATCTTGCACAGTGATTGATTCTGGAGAAAGAAATTCCAAAAGCTTTAGGACGAATCCCCATTGACAACTTATTGCTGCAACATGCAATGCTGTTTGTGAAAGGCTTGTTATCCTAGACGTCCATGCATTTTGATCTCGACGGGTGAAACTTTTCCAATCACCTCTTTGTGCATCACTGATCAAGGGTAGGTAGCAATAGTAACTCTGATCACCTGTTCATTCGCAATCAAAGTACTATACTAATCATGATCGTAACTATCAAGATTTGCTACTAATCACTACTATCACAAATAATCATGACCACAATTTCTTGGTGAAATAAATATGCACGTCACCTGAGAATTCTCATTTGTACATGCTTATATTAAAAGATAAATCTCTAGCTTCACAAAAAAAAAAAAAAAGAAGTTGAATGTCTATTTAATAAATTTCTCAGGTTCTTAAATTTTCTACCACTCTAAAAATGTGTAATTAAATTAAGTTGGTAACTAGCACCAACTTCATAATTTAATTTTTAATACCAACAAAAATGTGTTTTCCATAAAAATATCCTTAAAACACAATCAACAAAATCAGTCTCATGTTTTTTTTATCTAAGACTTAATTCGGTCTTTCCAAGACTTACCGATGGTAATACAAAAATATAAATAAATAAGTAAATAAAATTGGACAATAAGTCTTATCTTCTTCATCGATCTCGTTTTGACTTCCATTGGAAGTTGAGGTCATTTTGACCTCTAATGGAAGGAGGTTTGTTTGATCCGGAGAATTTTGAAAAAAAAAAAATCAAAGAAATAAATATATATTAATAAAGAATATGGGAATTTTATTTGTCGCCATTATTTAGTGTCATTTAAAGTCAAATTATTAATTTAGTGACAATCACAAAAGTAAATAATTAAATTATCACACAGGAGATCTGTTATGTACCTAAGTAAAAATGACACAATAAACAAATTATATATTTCAGGGCTACTTACTTAATTCGTCATCACCAATCTGGGGTTGGGAATGCTGTGGTTCCTCTGAAATGCCACTGGGAAAACATACATTAACTTCAATATGGGGTTCGGACAACTGCGATTCCTGCTCATCTGAAGAACTTTCATCAAATTCAATATGGTCGGACAACTGTGGTTCCTGCTCTGAAATACCACTGGAAGAACATTCACCAACTTCAAACTGGGGTTGGGACAACTGTGGTTTGTTTGAAATACCACTTGGCACGTTGTCGTGATTTGGTTGCAAAAAGGGATTAACATTTGATTGTGCAACTCCACTCTCATGTTGTTGTGACATTGTGTATTTTTGTACAC
Source organism: Dipteronia dyeriana (assembly GCA_032871835.1). NCBI lineage: Eukaryota > Viridiplantae > Streptophyta > Magnoliopsida > Sapindales > Sapindaceae > Dipteronia > Dipteronia dyeriana. Next base: position 5,908,612 of record CM065298.1, read on the forward strand.
TAGAGAAATAGAGAGAATGTGGTAATGTTTACCTCTTTGATACATTATAGGAAACGTAAATATTAAAAAAAAGGAAAAAATATACATTGAACTTTCGTGTGGGTGTATATATATATATATAATTTTTGACATAATTTCTTGACAATTGGATCTTGTTTCTTTGGATGAACAGGATTTAATCACTTTTGTCCTTACTTATTAAATACAGTCATTGTCTCTCACCTGTAAAATGCTTTATTTCTCCAATATATTATTATTTTATATAATCCTCTCACTTTATTTAATTTCATGTGTTATTTTTTGGAAAAAGCTTAGGTACCGATTAGTAGCTATATTGACCCCCAATTGGATATTGCTACGTGGTAAAAAATTATTTTTTATAATTTTCTCTTTATTTTGGATTACGTGGTAACTAATCATTGGTTGATAAATATAATTGGGTACTGTACCGATAATTATTTTTTTTCTTTTACTTTTTCCTTTACATGTTTCTTTTACTTTACCTGAAATCAAAATATCATATACTTTGACTCGTCAATCTTTAAATTCTTTCATTTCCCTGCCTTTAATTTCTTTCTCTTTCATTGGATTTGCATAAACTAATTTTTATTGTATTTAAAAATGAAAAAAACAACTTGGAATTGAAAGACTTATCAACAGATGTTCATGGTTCATCCGTACAAAAAAATATCTTATTGAAAAGTTACAATATATATATGGCTAATCAGGTGATTAATTATATACGGGTTTTTTTTTTTTGGTGTTTTTGTTATCTTGTATATGTTTGTTTTTTGGTTAATAATGATAAAAAAAAATACCTTTGATAAACCATGAAATATTTTGATTATTCATTTAATTCCAAGTTTATTTTTTTCATTTTTGAATACGATAAAAATTAGTTGATGCTAAACCAATGACAGGGAAATGAAAGATTATAAAGATTGAAGATTGAAAGTTTGATATTCTGATTTCAGGTAAAATTAAAAAAATGTGTAAAGGGAAAAAAAATTAAGACAGGAGAAAGAATTAAATAAAATAATAATATTTTAAAGAAATAAAATATTAAACAGGTAAGAGACAATGACTGCATTTAATAAGTAAAAATAAAAGAGATTAAATCATGTACATTCAAAGAAGTAAGTTCCAATAACCAAGAAGTTATGTAAAAAATTGTGTAAAAAAATGGAGTTATGGATCTTGTACCGATTTAAATTCGTCAGTTCGTTCGTTAGATGTAAATCAATATATTTACATACTTTAACTTAAAGTGTATGTACTTATCAAAGATTTTTCATAATCAATAGCCTATATAGAATGTACGGATAGAAAAACCAATATATATATAATCAATCTATAGAACATTGGAGTACGGCACCATACACATTAAAAAAAACTTATCTGTAATCATAATTTTTTTGACATGACATACTAAGTCATATGTGATTACATCAAACTCACATGCGACAACATTAAAATTTAAGTTATGTTATTAAAATTTAAGTTCTATTTTTCTTTCTTTTTAAAATTGAACTATGTTTTTACTTTTAATCAAGAATGATCTTAATGAAACTAGCAAAACAATTAATGTGTTTCTCAACAAGGGATTCTTCATTCTTTAAAAAAAAAAAAAAAAAAAAAAAAACAAGGGATTCTTCATTGTTGCTAATCTTATTCGCTTTAAAAATTATAAATAAAAAAACGGGATTAACTGATTATATTATCATGGTGAATGACATTTGGATAAACTAATAAAAAAGTTTTGATGAAAAAAAGACTAAAGTCTGCTGCATATTCAGTCAACTCTTTTTAAATAATTATCACAAAATCAGGGGTAATTGAAATTCAATTAAGATGTAATTGTATGATGCACATGACATGATAATGTTAATTAAGTCATTAAAGAAATCAAATAATAAAAAGAAATAGCAGTAACCTGGAATGGAAGCTGAAGGTGTGCCAGAAAGGCAGAAACAAAGTGACTCGACTTCTTGATAGCTTTTTTTTTTTAATCGGGAAAGAAAGGTTTTGTTGTTGTTAGGACTAAGGATTGTCAAATCTGCACATTAAATAGTGCAGACTGAAGGAAAAACACACACTTGCCACGAAATTTGTACAGAATCGACGTTGACTCCCTGCACCAGAGTCCAGACAGCGAAATGTTGCCAAGTTTAAAGGCATCGCCTGCTGTCCAGTTATTGGGAATTTGGCTGTATGATAGTATGATACGCCTTGAACAGTGACCTTATAACCAATGAATGTCCACCAAGTGGCAACCAAATAATAAACAATTTAATGGGACAGCCGGTTTTCCTAAAATATAAAAAAAAAATATAAAACCTAAAAACATAAGTTAAATAATAAAAATAATTTTAAAAATTAAGATTAATTAATTAATTAAATATTTTCATATAATTTATGATATTTTGACTTATAACTATTTTCAATATAATGGTAGCCATTTTGACGGCTCTAATAACTATTTTACGGTATGAGTAACCACTTTTTTATTTTTGAATTTTAGATTTGTAACTATTTCCACAATATTGGTAACTATTTTCACGGCTTCAGTAACCATTTACGGTTTCGGTAACCACTTTTTAATTTTGTATATTATGACTTGTAATCATTTTCACGGCTCTAATAATCATTTTACAGCTCTGGTAACAACTTTTAAATTTTGTATATTTTGACTTGTAACCATTTTCACGGTATTGGTAACCCCTTTTACGGTTTTGGTAACCATTTATACAGCTTTAGTAACCATTTTTAATTTTTTAATATTTTGAATTGTAACCATTTCCGCTGCGATGGTAACCATGTGTACGGCTCCAGTAACCATTTGACGGCTCTGGTAACAACTTTTTAATCTTTTTAAATTTTGACTTGTAACCATTTGTACAGTGATGGTAACCATTTGTACGGCTCCAGTAACCATTTTACGGGTATAGAAACCACTTTATAATTTTTTAAATTTTGACTTGTAACCATTTTCACGGATACAGTAACTATTTTACGGCTCTGGTAACAACTTTTAGAATTTTTAAATTTTTGGTTGTAACCATTTTCACAACAATGGTAACCATTTTAACGGCTCGAGCAACCATTTTACGGCTCTGGTAACCACTTATAAATTTTAAAAAATTTAAAAATTTTGACATGTAACCATTTTCACGGCATAAGTAACCACTTTTATGGATTTAGTAACCATTTATACGGCTTTGATAACCATTTTTTATTTCTTAATATTTTGACTTATAACCATTTCCACGGCGATGGTAACAATTTTTACGGCTCTAGTAACCATTTTACTGCTCTGGTAACCACTTTTTAATTTTTTAAATATTTTGACTTGTAACCATTTCCATGACGATGGTAACCATTTTACGGTTTTGGTAACCCCTTTTTAATTTTTTAAAATTTTGACTTGTAACCATTTTCACGGCAATGGTAACCATTTTAATGACTTCAGTAACCATTTTACGGCTCTGTTAACCACTTTTAGATTTTTTGAACTTTTGACTTGTAACCATTTTCACGGCATTGGTAACTATTTTCACTGTTTAGTAACCATTTTATAGCTCTAGTAACCACTTTTAATTTTTAGAAATTTTAACTTGTAACCATTTTCACGGTATTTGTAACCACGTTTACGGTTTTGGTAACCATTTATACGGTTTTGGTAAACATTTTTTATTTTTTAATATTGACTTGTAACCATTTTCACGGCGATTGTAACCATTTTCACGGTTTCGGTAACCATTTTACGGTTTTGGTTACCTCTTTTTTATTTTTGAATTTTAGACTTGTAACTATTTTCAAGGTATTGGTAACCATTTTTCATAGTTACCCGATTGATGAGAAAAATAAAAAAACAATACAAAACAAAACTTGTTACGCAACTTTCTTTATAGGTGACATATACTTATCCTAATTAAACCAGAAAAGTGAACTTTCAAGAAAATTTTGTTCTATTGACAATAAAGAAACACAAAATGCATGACCTGACCACTCTAAACAATGTTATTCAAATTCCAAAAAACCAAGTGAATTCTACAAAAACAAATTCTACTTACTCCAAGAATAGAACTTGAAAGTTCTAAATTGAAGCGTGACAATTCACACCCTCAAGAAGAACTAACCATATAAAATCTACTAAAACAACATACATAAAAAAAAAATGCAATGAACCATCTAAAAATTACAGTTAGCAAGTTATAATGGGTCCAAAAAGAAGCCAATCAATAGTATACCATTAATAATGGAAATCCAACCAACGTGAAATGCAATAAATGGGGTTACAAGAAAAGGAAGAAAATAAACTTGAAACAAGAGAATGGGATCAGAGTCAGCATTAATGGCTACCCATTTAGATATTTTACATTCAACTACCATTTCTACTGTTGAATGCTAATTTTTTGAGTGAGTCTCTTTATTAAAAGCTATCACCATCGGGATTTTCTGATGAGGCCTAATGGTCCATATAAGAAAATTAATGGTGGGGTTGATTTTATTTAATTTATTTTAAATGGGTGAAAGTTTGGTAAATATCATTTTTGTTTTTCTTTTGGAGGCTTTAATGTTAAACGTACAATTATGAATTTTATTTTATATTTTAAAAAAAAACCCAACATTAAATATTTTGGAGTATCGTTTTTTTTTGTACCAATTTTAGAAAGTAAAACAAATCCAATAGTTGTTCCATTTCAGATTTCTTTCATTCATTTTACACTAACTGAGTTGTGAAGTTGAAAGATAAAGTTCCGTGAAATCCAAATAATCACTCAAATTGTGACAGAGTGGCCTTACGTAAACACATTTGTGGGCCATTATATGTACAACTAATTAATTTTTCTATGTAAATGAAATCAACAACTAATTCAACTATCTTTAAAAGAAAACACGTATAATACAACTACCATTAATTATGTAACATGATTGAATTTTACTTTCTTTAAAACTATGTTACTTATAAAAAAAGTATCTGTCATTATAACACCAATAAACCAAAGTCAAACAACACACAATTTTGGAAAATCTCTTGTTCCATTGCTATTTTGATTGGTGTTTTAAGATTGTTTCCTTGGTGCTTTGCATGTACATTGGTCAACAACGTTTAACTGATGCTCAAACATCAGTAATTTAACATTCAGCTGTTGCGTTTTCCTTTGTCTTAAACATTTAGTTGTTAATTCCTTTGTCTTCAACATTTTGCTCCTCTTCAATCCTCTGTATTTAAGCTTTTGTTCAGACAAATATATGTATTGGACATTCTACTATCTACTCAGTTCAGGTATGTAATTAGCTTGTGTTTAACCTGTATATTTTACATTTCAAATACATATGCATGTTGCATTTAAACAAAAAAAATTAGCCCTTCAACAATCCATGGTTTGTTATGTTGTTGACAAATGAATCCCGACTCATACTTTGGTAGAACCTCCAAATCAAATTTTGATTTGAACCAAGGGGACCATTCTGTTAGGATTTACGATTAACATAAAACCATTCACATTAAAACCATAACATGCTTAGACACAAAATTAGTCTGAATGTGTAACCTAAACATATTTCTATACATATTTAATCAAGCCCTAAACAATCATAACATAAACCCATATCAATTCAAGAGAAAGTTAAATCTAGAAAGCGGAAGTGTACCTGAATCCATCGCTGAAGATTTGTGAACAGGTTGTGATCTTCCAAATTAACACGATCTCTATGAACCCTACTGTGTTCTTGAGGCTCTGTTGATGGGATACAGAGAAACAAAAAAGATATCGCGTAATTTGGGGACCATAACCCTAAATATATAATAATCAAATTATTATATATATATTGGCTATTTCTAATTCGGCCCCTCAACAAATTAGAAATAGTACTCTGGTATCTACACATTAATTCCATGACAATTATACCCTTAAGCTTTAATGCTTTATATCTTAATTAGATCACTTTAATTTAGGCTTAACCAAAAATAGCACAACACATTTAATGTTTACATGTGTGGCCCCATATGATGGAATTTTTTCCAACAATCTCCCACTGGGCCACATATGTAACTTTACAAATGTGTATGACTTTATGAGCTCCAAAATTTTGCTATCACAATTTTAGGGTATATCCGAACAATCTCATCCATTGATTATGCCAACATAGGATCAAAGCGGCTTTCGTCACATTTAGCGTGACTAAACCCATCAATGGTCACGTATACCAACATAACCAAATGACATAGATCAATCATGGATGCGTATCATGAAAATTACATGCAATGTGATCTATACATGTCTATTCCAACTGGTCCTACTTTATTCCTTAATGAGATCAAAACTTAACACAATGTGACAGAGTGTAATTAACTGAATACTTTATTTCTGATCAGATAAATATCCAAATACATAAATGCATAAATATATCCAAAATAAAAAATATAGAGCAATACAATACATAATTATACAAACTCCCACTATAATGTGATATCATCACACAAAATAACACCCATATGAGCAGTGTGCTCATGAAAGACATTGGGTGGTAATCCTTTTGTACGCGGATCCGCTATCATGGAGTTTGTTCCAATGTGCTCTATGTATATATGTCCACTCTGTACTCTTTCCTTCACAACTAGGAACTTAATGTCAATATTCTTTGACTTAGATGAGCTCCTGTTGTTGTTAGAATATAACACTGCTGACTTATTATCACAATATAGTTTGAGTGGTCTTTCAACACCCTCCAGAATGCGCAGTCCAGTGACAAAATTCTGCAGCCATATTCCATGGTTGGATGCCTCATAGCATGCTACAAACTCTGCTGCCATGGTGGAAGAAGCTATGAGTGTCTGTTTGGCACTCTTCCAAGATATAGCTCCACCAGCCAACATGTATATGTAGCCTGATGTGGATCTCCTACTGTCTTGACATCTAGCAAAATTGGAGTCGGAATAACCTATGATCTCAAATTGATCCGATCTCCTATATATGAGCATGTAATCTTTTATTCTCTTCAAATACCTCATAACCCGCTTGGCTGTTATCCAATGATCCATTCCAGAGTTACTTAAATATCTGCCTAACATACCAACAATGTACGCAATATCCGGACGCGTACACACCTGAGCATACATTAGACTCCCTATAGCTGATGCATAGGGAATCTTCTGCATTTCCTTAACTTCAAGGTTACTTTTAGGGCACTGGTTAAGACTGAACTTGTCTCCCTTAGCGACGGGGGTGTCACTTGGTTTGCAGTCCTGCATGCCAAACCTTTTGAGCACTGTATCGATATAGCTCCTTTGTGATAATCCAAGAATACCCCGAGAACGATCTCGTTGTATCTGAATCCCTAATACAAAAGAGGCATCACCAAGATCTTTCATCTCAAAATTCTTTGATAGAAATCTCTTGGTTTCATGCAATATGCCTATATCATTTGTGGCAAGCAGTATGTCATCGACATATAAAACCAGGAATATGTGCTTACTCCCACTGAATTTGTGATACACACAATTATCAACAATGTTTATCTCAAAACCAAACGAGATAATCACTTGATGAAACTTATGGTACCACTGACGGGAAGCTTGCTTGAGTCCATAAATGGATTTTGTCAATTTGCAAACCATATTCTTTGGGTCTCCCGACTCAAAGTTTTCTGGTTGCACCATATAAATTGTTTCATCAATGTCACCATTGAGAAACGCCGTCTTGACATCCATCTGATGAAGCTCAAGATCAAAATATGCAACAAGTGCCATGATTGTCCTAAAAGAGTCTTTCGTTGAAACTGGAGAGAAAGTCTCTTTATAGTCAATCCTTTCCTTTTGGGTAAAGCCTTTAGCTACAAAACGAGCCTTATACCTCTCCACATTACCTTTCGAATCCCTTTTGGTTTTAAATATCCATTTACAACCAATGGGTTTCGCATCTTCTGGTAATGGGACAAGTACCTAAACTTTATTGTCTTGCATAGAGTTATACTCCTCATTTATGGCATCAATCTACTTTTGAGGATTGGAACCCTGCATGGCTTGATGGAAATTGATTGGATCATTTTCCATCATTCCAATGTTTTCCTCATGTTCCTGGAGAAATACGTAAAATCGTCCGGAATAGCATTTCTCCTTTCTCTAGTGGATCACCTTAATGACACTGGTTCTTGAGGTTGTTGAGTTTGTTCATCAGGAACAATTACCTCATCTTGAATGGGGGGTTGTTCAACATTGTTTGGTTAAGGATCCAAATTCGCTTCTTGATCAATGACAGGTATAGAAACCTACACATTGTCAAAAGCGATAGTAGGAATCGAAATCGATTCTTCCTCAAAGACAATGTCTCTAGCCTTATTTTATTTTATTTTATTTTATTTTATTTTATTTTATTCATTTACATGATCAAACAAAACCGAATCCAAATCAACCAAAGTTCATAAAGGAAGATCAAAACCCAAATAATCTATGGATTCAACACATAATATTTTGTTTATGAATTCAACACATAAATTAATCAATAAAACTGAAATCCTCAAGAATCAATTATGGGTGGCTCTGATACCAATTGTTAGGATTTACGATTAACATAAAACCATTCACATTAAAACCATAACATGCTTAGACACAAAATTAGTCTGAATGTGTAACCTAAACATGTTTTCTATACATGTTTAATCAAGCCCTAAACAATCATAACATAAACCCATATCAATTCAAGAGAAAGTTAAATCTAGAAAGCAGAAGCGTACCTGAACCCATCGCTGAAGATTTGTGAACGGGATGTGATCTTCCAAATTAACACGATCTCTATGAACCCTACTGTGTTCTTGAGGCTCTGTTGATGGGATACAGAGAAACAAAAAAGATATCGTATAATTTGGGGACCATAACCCTAAATATATAATAATTAAATTATTATATATATTGGCTATTTCTAATTCGGCCCCTCAACAAATTAGAAATAGTACTCTGGTATCTACACATTAATTCCATGACAATTATACCCTTAAGCCTTAATGTTTTATATCTTAATTAGATCACTTTAATTTAGGCTTAACCAAAAATAGCACAACACATTTAATGTTTACATGTGTGGCCCCATATGATGGAATTTTTTCCAACACCTTCAACTTGGGAAACCCCACACACAACATACAACAACTACTCTTATGGTGGCTCGGGTTACAACACCAACGACCAGGAAGGTACAAGTGACCATTCACTTTTCACTGATCATTTTGTCTCAACCCCACATGTGTGTACTTCAAACATTAGTAATCTCGTAAAGTTATCAGAGTTGGATGATCCGACTGAATTGTCGAGTTTGCAACCTACTGATGTAATTGGGAAAGAGTTTGGTTCTGTTGAAGATGCTAAGTCATTTTACAACAAATACTCCAAGGTTGTTGGGTTTAGGACCAGGAAGGATGAAAAGAGATGTGATAGCCAAGGTGTTATTACAAGACGAAAGTGGGTATGCTCTAAGCAAGGGTACAGAGCATAGAATTATATTCAAAGAAGTGAACAAAAACGTAAACCTATTGTCGAACCAATTAATTATAGTAACTTTTTCATAGTATCAAACCTATGTGGACCGAAGATATGGCAAAACTTATGTTGGCTCTATATTGGGGTCAAAGTGAATGCTTTCATAAGGCAATAACATGTGGTATATTAAGGAAATTTTGTTAACTTATTGAAAATTTATCCAAACCATATATTATCAAGCTTCAGCTTTACACTAGCTGTGGACCGAGTGCCACCTTCATCAGAGACGGTATCCTCACCAACGGTCTTTCTCCTTTTCCGAATTGCATGCACCATTTTAAATTGCAGTAATTAGTTGAAAATGGTCAACATAACATGTTTTGGCAACCATTTTATAATGTTTGAATGAGGTTCACAACTTATCTGGATTTCCTAATATCAGGACTATAAAATGATGGATTATGAGCAGCAATAGCAAGAGCAAGACATCCAACCAAATAATTTAACCAGGCCTTCATACAACAAAAAGATTAAAAGTTACATTAAAATTGCGTATGATTGTAACGAATCCCCTACCAAATAATTTAACCGGTCCGTTTATGGTTCCTCACACGATTTTGGCCACTGGTTCTACTTAAATAGATAATAATAACTACATTATATAGGTATGCATATGATTTTGTCAAATTGATTAATAAGTTTTTATGTTTAAGGTTTTATTTGGTCCTCAATTTTCCTACATAATTTCAAACTTTCCGTAAGAGATATTATATAGGGTTGCTTATAGTATAAATTATGAATAATGAAGAATTTTAAATTTAAACAACGGAGCACATAAAATTGTTAAATGAAACCATTTTCATCTTAATAATGCTAGAACATAAACAATAACAAATCATTCATGTTTCACAAACAGATACACCTTCTCTAAACGTCCACTTCTAGTAAACTATATAATGAGCAATGTGCTTCTGGAAAGTATTGTTTAAACAACATTCCCTGACATTGATGCATCAGAATTTACAATTTTATCAGATCCAACGCCATGCAAACGCTTAAAATGAACTCTTACAAGTTATAATTACTCAAAATACATCACTTGTATTCCAATATCACTTGGAATTTGATCATCAATTCTAGGTTTCATTATTGATTACACTACAATTAATGCTACTATTTTTCATTCGCTTACCTATAAAATATACCTTTGACCGGTACTAATACTACCAAGCACTAGTGTTCTATGTTTATAAAATTGAATCATAAAAGGAAAAAGCAAGCAACAACATAATTAATGGCAGCTACTGTAAGTAAAAACCGAAGACTCAACAAAACAGGCAACATTTCTCGGTAGTTTCAGATATGAACATATGCGAACAACATTTCTCGACCACTTTTATCTTATTTCTCTTTTAGTAACTATTTGTTTGCAATAAAATATCAACACCACTTTGGAAAAAAAAATCTTGTTCATTTATTACTCAGTAATGACTAATGAAGAAGCATGGATATGCTAACGCATTCAAGCTTTGGATTAAAGTATGATAGCATGTCAGCATATCTAGTATGTTGATCATACAAAAACATGATTGTGTAACAGATATTCTCTTTGTTTCAGTTTCACTTTTGAAACCACAAACTATTTATATCCCTTAACAAAGTAAACATCGGAATCTGATTAACACAATAACATGCATAGATGATTTTATGCAATGAGCTAGATAAATAAGGTAGGAGTGCGTTGTAATTTAATATACAGTAACTTTCATGCCAGATATGCTAAACGATAAAGGAATATGCAATGATCTAATACAATATCCATTTTTTGAATTTTGTTTAGTTCGTTGTCATACTATAAAGTAATATATACAAAAAAGAAAGGATATTACTGAAAACCCTATATTTTCAATCTTATGTTGGCCAGTTAGAAGGGATAAAATTTTGGCTTCCCACTTCACCCATTGTTTAGCAAATGTGCTCCATTTTTAAGAGCGATGATGACCTGTTACAAATAGTAAGTCAATTATTTATGTAAAAAATGAATAAATAAAATACACTGCAAATTGACCTTTAGATGGAAAAGCACAAATTTTATGACTATAGATTACAAGATTACAAGAAACAAAAGATAAAGGGAGCATCAAAAATTTTATGATACAAAATTCAGTCTACGAGAACAGTAATAGAAAAATATTTTACTGAGAAAAGACATTATTTTATATATATTTGTTTTGATAATGCAATATATTAAATATTGAGTTTATAAAAGGGAAAGTTTGGAAGTTGAATGTGTCATAATATAATACCATATCACATTCATAAATATCAGTCTACCACTCTAATAATTGATTACAATTGGCTTATACTTTTTTTTTATATATAAAAAAAGTGATATTTGCATAAAGAGCCTATTGGTCTAGATCTAACATATCTTTTTATTTATCTTTAGTCGAGTCTGGCTAACAATGTCAAAATAAATCATGTATTTACCATGGTATCAAGCAATGAAGCAATATTTTCAATGATATAAGTTATTCATTTCAACATGCTACTCTTGGCTAGGCAGTAGCCGCATTACAACCATCCATCTACATTATACTGCTAAGTTAATTATCAATATCTTGGTATTAAGTGTTCTATTTTTTTTTTCTACTCATTTACATGCTCTGAATTTGAGATCTCCAGGATCGATTCTATTGAGCTATCTAATGTACTAGTGACTCATAATTTTCTAAGTTTTTTAAATCTACTCTTTGATTCTTTCTCATAAGATAGTTTTTTTTTTTGAAGAACAAGATTTTATTAAAGGCCAACAAGAGACCAAACAAGGAACACAAATCCGGCCACAAGCCATAACCCAACAGGAGAAGAACAAAACAAAACAAACAACGAACAACAACGAAGCCCCAGCTGGGGCCAAAACAGGCCAACCGACACACACCACAACCGGGAAACAAGATTGGGCAAACCCACTAGAAGAAAAAAAACATAGCAACACAAAGCCCTGATAACACAAACGTAAACATAGCAAGTAGGATAAAAAACAGCAACAAAAGCAGACCACCAAAACACAATCATCTTCACACTGAACCTCTTTTCAAGTTGCCAAACAAACTCAGCTAAAAACACACCCATCTTTGAAATTGCCAATAAAAACCACAATCAAAGCGATACTTGACTCTATGCTTCAAAACCACAAGGTAACACCACAAAAGGCAGTAGCAAGCAGCCTAAAAACACCACAAAACAAAAGACAACACAGACTAAAGCAGACCACCACACCAAACGACCAAAATTTTAAGCTATAAAACGTTACCACAACACATTCTCAACCACTCGGAAGTTATAAATTCAGTTTTAAACCAAACAAATTCATTAAAATTAAATTATAACCAAAAAATAAAGAAATCAGAATCTCGTAACAAATTACCAACTTAGAACTGAGATGAATGAAGGCGATGGTGGTGGCGTTGGAGTTGGTGACAACAGAGGTAGCGAGACGGCGCATGTGGTGAGAAATTGGAAGTGATGGTGGTGGCGTGAGAACTAGAACTCAGAACTCAGAACTGAGAATGGACGTGATGGTGTAGTTCTGCAACCGAGGTGGCGATCAGTCGACGGTGGCCATCTGAAATCTAGGTACCGATCAGTCGGAGATGGAGATCAGTCGGACGATGGTCGGTGCATATTTGTAGAACTGAGGAGAATGAAAGTGATGGTGGTGGTGTTAGAGTTGGCGACGGAGGAGGTCCCGAGATAGCGGAGGTGGCGAGAAATTGAAACTGATAATGGTGGCCGGACAACTGGAACTCAAAGTTGAGAATGGAAGTGACAGTGGCGATCTGCAAGCGAGGTGGTGATCAGTTGACGGCGACGATCTGCAATCTAGGTGCTGATCAGTTGGAGCCGGAGAGTAGTAAGCAACGATGGTCAAAGAAGATTTGGAAGCCCAAGAGAGAGAAATAGGTGAGAAGAAGAAAAACATGTTCTTGAGAAATTCTCAGATCTGAAGACAATGGAAGTCAACCGTGGAATACATATTGCGTAAAGACTTGGAACCGATTTACCTTGTTTTTTAGAGTTTTTTTTTTGTTTTTTTTTTAATTAATGCAGAACCGTTGGATCAAGTTGCTGAATGATCCAACAGACCAAATAGAGTACTATTCATGGTTGTATGATATAGCCAATTTTTGGGTGACTGCATAGCAGCTGGACCCCAAGTTTAAATGAATGACAACTGTGTATTACAAGGATTCAGACAGAAATTTCAACTCATATAATTGATCAAAGTTTTTGTACGTGGACTCCAGTTGTTTCGAGCCTCTCCTCGGTGTATTTTTATTGGTATAAACAAACTTGAATCTTTAAAAATTACCACCTCAATATTTAAGGATGGTTAAAAGTGATGACTGATTTCCTTTGATTTATCATTAGCCAAACAAGATAATATATATATATATATATATATATATATATATATATAAAATATAGGTATTGATCTATTTGTAATGAAGTGACGAATTTTACTTGATTGAAATTTTTAGGGTCGAAACAATGATGAGATACATAAGTAATAGAGAAAAAAAAAGTCACGAAATAGAGAGAAATAATAAAATTACAACAGTTATTTTGGGTTAAGTTTATATTTGATGATTGAAAGGCAATCATTAAATTTGATTATTGATTAAAGTTATTGCTAAATTTTAAAGACTTTGTTGGACGAGGTTTTTAGGATGAGTAATATTACTTTGTCCAAATTTAGTGTTTAAATCTGGTGTCCAAATGATATAGCAACACTCCAGTCCATTCATTTAAATCATACAAATTAATCTAATCCATTTTAAATGAATAGATTTAAGTGTTCATCACCAAATTTAGATAAAATAATATTATTTTTTTTTAGAATAAATAACGATTACACCCATATTTTTTACGGTACCATTAATGATGCTCTTATTTAATTATTCTATGAGTTCCGAGGAAATTGCAAAGTAGTGTCCTAGTAGAATTTTCCAGTGTTGCAGAAGTCGGCGACTAGGACCGACTAGTCGCTCGACGGTGGTCAACCGCCGCGATTCACTTATAGTCGACTGAAGTAGGCGGCTGGAGTCAAAGACGGTCAAAGTCGGATCAAATCGGGTCAAGTCGGAGCAAATCGGACCTAAATCGAACCTGGGTATTCTCTCTTCTTTACCAAATCTTCCCCTTTATTCTTGCCGCTGTCATCCGTAGCCCTCGTCGTCGTCGTCGCCGTCATTGTAGCCCTCGTCGTCGTCACCGCCGTCAAACCTGATCTTCCTCTCGCCGCCGTCGAACTGGTCATCTCTCTCGCCGCCGTCGAACCTGATCTTCTCTCTTGCCACTAGCCAGTCGAACTTGCTAGTCAAATTGGTCTGTTCTCATCACCGTGAAACATGATTTGTGAATTGCAGTGTTGCAGAATGATGAAAAATGTGGTGTTAGTGTGAGTTGGTGTGAGTGAAAGTTGTAAGGTGATAGTGAGTTACACGTTAGTGTTGGTGTTAGTGTTAGACTGTAATACATTAATACCGTAATATGTTACAAGTTGTGACTTACAACTGTTTTTACTTTTAATTTATGCTTAGTTTAATGGTTTATATAAATGTTATATCTAACGTGTTACAACATTTTAATAGATGAAAATATATGGATTATAATGACATTTTAATAGATGAAAATATATGAATTAGAATGACACTTGACTTGACTTTGACTTGACTTGATTCTCAATAGTCAAGAGATTTATTTAATTTGATTTTCTCTTTCAAATTAAATAAATGAGAAACTATATGAAATATTTTGATATTTATTTAATTACAGAAAAAATATCAAAAATACAAATTTCGGTCGACCTCCAACTTACCGTTCGTGGTCGACGGCTAACTTCCAATCATATATCTAGTCCCCAACTAGTTTCCGATTAATCCCTCTAAACGTTAGACGGTGGGTTACCGTCCGACTATCGTCAAACGACTTTTATACACCGGAATTTTCAACTCATAAAGTCATAATTCGTCAAAATAGTACAACGACTACAAGAGGGTATTTGAAGGTGGTACAGTTGAGGTTGACTGACTTGACTCCTAGCAGTTGGTGTGATGACAACGTACTATGTATCAACCACAAACTTTCAACTCATATAATTGATCAAAAAATTTACATATCGACTCAGTCATTCCGGGTCTTTACTCGGTGGTTTTCTTTTCTTCTTCTACTTCTTTAGTGAGTGTAATTTCTATGAATTCCTAGGAAATTGCGAAGTAGTGCCCAAGGATGTCGCCTTTAGAGAAGAAGGGCCTGGAAGGTGGTAGGTTTGCAGCGGATGTTATTAAATAAGTCTTGTCGGTAAGGTCGATGAATCAAATGGTTTACCAAGAACGAAGCTAATTTTTTTAAAGGTAAATTGCATAAACTTAACCTGAAGTATGGTAAAACTCTTTCATATTCAACCTTGAGCCTTAATTATACAAACATGCCCTTAGGTCAGTCAACTACCGTTAAAGATAACGGTTGACCAAACTTTTTAGATGAAATGTCCAAATTGCCCCTACATAAAAAACTTAAAAGAGAGAGTGTGAGGATGATGAGCGTTCCAAATATAAAGCTTAAAAGATTAACGATCCATAATTTTAATGGATAAAAAAATAAATTATTTTTTTTAAAAAAAAAAAGGTCAACGGCAAGGAAGAGATCATTAATAAGTCTTGTCAGTAAGGTGTTGATGAATAAAATGGTTAAATGGGAACATGACTCTAATTTTTTTAGGGTAAATATTACATTAAAGAACGGTAAAAATCCTTAATATTCAACCTTTAGCTTTAATTACACAAACATGCTCTCGGTTGACCGAACTATCCTGCGTACAAAACTTAAAAGAGAGTGCTAGGATGATGAGCGGTCTAAATATAAAGCTTAAAAGTAGATCTGACAATTTGGATCACGATACGACGGGTTGATACAAACCTAATGAATTTGGATTGAATAGGATTTGGCGGAGCTAAATGGATTTGGGTTGGTAAACGGGTTGACCCGTTTAACCCGTTTAATAAACGGGTTCGATCGGATTTCATATACAGATTGACAAGTTGACACGATTAATTTGAAAAAAAATGTATATTTTAAAATTAATTTGAGAAATACTTACAACAACAATTATGGTTCCTTGATAAATAACAAATTTTTGTATTGTTTTAACTTTCATTTTGCAATTATCAATGGTTTATGGAATACGAAATTTGAAGACCTCAACAGTTGAACTATCGGTCTTTATTTATCGTTTTTATAAGTTTTAATTGTTTGGTTTTTTTAAAATATTCTATCATTTGTGGATTGTATAAACTTTATAGTCTTTTTATGGCTCGTCTAAATTGAGATGTGGTTTAGTTGGTTATTATGTTGGTTTTTTAAGGATATATTTAGTTTAGATTTATATTATATTTTTAATAATTATTAATATAGAAAAAAAAACATATTATAAAAAGATTAAACGGGTCGTATTGGATTATATGTTTATTAAATGGGTTAGGTCGAGTTTGAGAAGTTCAACTCGTTTAATAACCGGGTTGACTCGACACGGCCAATTTAATAAATGGATCTTTTCGGGTTTGGTCCAACCCAACCCACGAACCCGTTTTGCTAGTTCTACTTAAAAGATTAATGATCCATATTTTTAATGAATATAAAATTAAATTAATTATTTTTAAAAAAACAAGGTTAGTGGCTAGGAAGAGATCATTGTTATTTTTTTAAAAAAAAAATCTTTTGCTTTTTATTTATTTTTATATAATGTTTATTTTACTTTATTTTTGCTTTTTATTAGTTGAAATTTTGAATCATTCATCATCTTCACCCTTTCTATTTTAAGTTTTTTCAACAAGGGCAATTAGGATTTGTCATCGAAAAAATTTGATCAGCCTTATCTTTAACGGTAGTTGACTGCCGTGAGGATATGTTTATGTAATTAAGATCAAATGTGAATCTTAAGCCTTCTGTTCATACTTGAGGGTAAGTTTGCACAATTTGCCCTTAATATATAAAAAAAAATCCTACCAATTTATCAAAATGGCCCTTGTAAATCATTTTTTTTTCTAAATCCACGCAAAGTTTATCTTTCTACCGTGTGTTCCACCTTTTTTTTCTTGTTTCTTTTTACTCTTTGTATTTTCAATTTGAACTATGTTGGGTGTGCAACCAAATTCCCACATTAGCTAGATATGGGGATGATCTTGGGTATATAAGTATGGAAATAACCTTTATTGGTATAAGGCCTTTTTGGAAGTGTTCCAAGAGCAAATCCGTACGGGCTTGGCCTAAAGCGGACAATATCATACCAATGTGGAGAATGTTGGTTCCGTACTTATAACAAGTGGTATCAGAGCTTTGGGGTAGCTAGATTACTTTTCACACACAAATCTTGGTCTTCTCGAGGTCATCGATTTCGTCATAAAGATGGAGTCAGAGAAGGAAACGCACAAGATTGAGAAATTCAATGGGTCGAATTCAATTTTTGAAAGATGCATATAGAGGATTATCTGTACCAGAAGGATCTACATTAGCCGATAAAAGAGAGACCAAATGATATAACTGATGAAGATTGGGAAAAGAAACGGAAACCGAAGAATATAGATGATGATTTTGAACTCTTAGATCGGAAAGCATTAGGAGCAATTCATCTCAATTTGATGAAATAGGTTGCCTTCAACGTAAAGGATCAACAGAATGTCAAACATCTAATGGATACTCTATCATACCTATACGAACAGCCTTCTACGGTAAGGAAAGTCCATCTTGTCAAGAAGTTATCAACCTTAAAGATGACGGAGGGTTAGAACTTTAAAGATTTTCTGAATCGGTTCAATGAAGTAAAGGATGGGTTGTGTTCTTTATCTATGGGTTTTGATAAGGAGTTTATGGCGGCGTTTCTACTCACTCAATTGCCAAAAAGTTAGAAGACGACAAGCCAGTCAATTTTCAACTCGTTTGGGAAAGAAAATCGAATCTTCAGCAGGTTATGAACATGATCATGACCAAAGAGATCATGATGCTTGAAGAGGGATCAGGGGAGTCTAAATCTTCAGCATTGAATTTATAAGGTGGGGAAGGCAAAAGCAGAAATCAGAACACAAATCAACGGGGAAGATCAAATTCAAAAGGAAAGTCTATATCTAAGAATCAGGTCAACTATTCGAAAAATCAGCAACGAAGCAAAAATGATGTAGAGTGTTGAAATTATGGTAAGAAAGGCCACTTCTCGTATGAATGTAGATCTGAGAAGAAAGATAAGGGCAAGAGCAGTGCGAATTGTGTATCGGATTAGTCAGATGACTACCTTATCTGCTCGTTGGAAGGCAAGACAGAGTCCTGAGTTCTAGATTCGGGAGCGTCTTTTCATGTCACACCACACAGGGAGTTTCTTGAGAACTACGTCTTTAAAAAATTAGGTAAAGTGTATCTTGGTTACGATCAAACATGCGACATTACCAGGAAAGGAGACTTGAAGATTCAACTGTAAGGGTCAGTTTGGAAGCTCGACAATGTGAGGCATATAACGGACTTGAGAAAGAATTTGATCTTCATTGGGCAATTGATGTCAGACGGTTACGTAACGAATTTCACATGTGTTAAGTGGAATATTTCGAAAAGAGCTATGACAATTGCTCGAGGATGTAAGACTGGGTCGCTTTACACAACTACGGATGGTTATAGTTAAGTCGTTATGGCGAAAGGTAAAGATGATCCGAACTTGTGGCACCAGAGGCTTGGGCACATGAGTACTCAGGGGCTGAAGTGTCTACATTCGAGAGGTAAATTGCCAGAGTTAAAATACCTTGAAGTTGATTTCTGTGAGAGTTGCATTATGGGAAAACATAAGAGAGTAAGCTTTAAGAGAACCGAAAGAGTACCGGTAAAGTAGAATCTAGAACTAGTGCACACCGATGTTTGGGGTCCAGCTTCAGTCTCATCAATCGGAGGTAAACAGTACTTCATCACATTCATTGACAATCATTCCAGAAAGGTATGAGTTTACTTTCTAAAATACAAGTCTGAGGTATTTGATTCTTTTAAAAGATGGAAAGCTAGGGTTGAGAATGAGACAGAAATAAAGATCAAAAGGTTGCATTCTGACAATGGTGGAGAGTATGAAGACAGTGAGTTCAAGAAGTTCTACTACCGGAGCAGGATAAAGATCGATAGGATGATTCTTGGAACTCCACAGCAGAATGACATAGCAGAACGAATAAACAGGACATTGACTGAGAGAGCCAGAAGCATGAGATTACATACAGGATAACGAACACAGTTCTAGGCAGAAGCAGTCAATACAACAACATATTTGATCAACAAAGAACCATTAAAGCTGTTGGATCTCGTTATACCAAAAGAGATCTAGACTAGGAAAGAGGTAAAACTTTCTTACCTTAAAGTGTTTGGGTGTGTTACTTATGTACATATAGGTGATCATGCGAGGAGTAAGCTAGACGCCAAGTCAGTGAAGTGTACCTTGGTGGGCTACAGAGAAGATGAGTTTGGTTACAAGCTGTGGATGACCAAAACCGTAAGATAATCAGAAGTAGAGATGTAGTCTTCAACGAAAGGGTCATGTACAAAGACAAGAACACACAAATATTTGAGCCGAAAGAACCAGAGTATTTTGGGCCAGATGATGTACCAGATAGAGGGATCTTAGAACATATTAATCAGAATGATGAAGAACAAGGTGTACAGCCTCAGGTTCAAGAACCTATCCCACTCAGAGGTGTTTCAACGACACAGGTCCAGAATACATTGAGAAAATCAACTCGAACTCCTATACCAAATAAGAGCTATTTGCAATACATGCTGCTAACAGATGCGGGAGAACCTGAGTGCTAGGATGAGGCATGTCAAGGAGAAGATGCGAGCAAGTGGGAGCTTGCAATGAAGGATGAGATGAAGTCATTGGTATCTATCCAAACTTGAGAGTTAGCCAAGTTGCTTGATGGAAAGAAAGCCCTACAGAATAAGTGGGTGTTTCAGATTAAATAGGAACATGATGATTCCAAGAGATACAAGGCACGACTAGTAGTCAAAGGTTTCCAACTAATTGAAGGTATTGACTATTCTGAAATTTTCTCTCATGTTGCTAAACTAACTACGATCCGGTTAGTGTTAAGTTTTGTCGCAGCAAAGGGGTTATATATGAAGCAATTAGATGTGAAAATTGTCTTTCTTCATGGAGAATTGGAGGAAGAGATATACATGAAGCAACCGGAAGGTTTTGCAGAAGTTGGCAAGAAAGAGTTGGTATGTAGGTTGACGAAGAGCTTGTATGGTTTAAAACAAGCTCCTCGACAATGGTACAAGAAGTTTGATGGGTTTATGCAAGACAATTGCTACCTGAGATGCAATGCTGACCACTACTGCTACTTCAAAAAGGTTAAGTCTAGTTTCATAATATTGTTATTTTATGTTGATGACATGTTAGTAGCTGATGCAGATTTATAAGAGATTAACAATTTGAATAAGCAACTTTCGAGTGAGTTCGAGATGAAGGATTTGGGTCCAACAAAGCAAATTCTTGGAATGAGGATTAACATAGATGAACAAGAAGATACATTGAAGATTTCACAAGAAGAATACGTTCGGAAGATGTTACAGAGATTCAGCATGGGAGATATGAAACCGGTGAGAACACTTATGGCTAGTCATTTCAGGTTGTCCAAGTATCAGAGTCTGAAGAAGGAAGATGAGAAAGACCTCATGGCTGGAGTTCCTTACGCTTCAGCCGTTGGAAGTTTAATGTATTCCATGATTTACACAAGACCAGACATCTCCCAAGCAGTGGGAGTTGTGAGTCGATACATGTTAAATCCAGGCAAGCCTAATTGGAAGGCTGTGAAATGGATCACGAGAAACCTGCGGGGTACGACAGAGAGATGTCTAACTTTCAGAAGACATGAACTCAACCTAAAATGTTATATGGATTCAGATTTTACCGGAGAGGTGGACCATAGAAGAAGTACCACTGGATATGCGTTCACAATGACGAGTACCGCGATTAATTGGGTGTCATAGTTACATAAGATAGTGACAATCTCTACAACTAAAGCAGAAAATATGGCTATGACAAAAGCAAACAAGGAGCTGATATGGTTACAAAGGTTGTTAGCTGAGTTGGGATTCGATCAGGTGATGAACGTGTTGCATAGTAACAATCAAAACGCAATACACCTGGCCAAGAATTCGGCGTTCCATTCTAGGACCAAGCATATAGACCTGTGCTACCACTCTATTTGAACGTTAATTTAGGATGGTGTGTTGAAGCTAATAAAGATTGTAGGAACTAAGAATCCAACTAACATGTTAACCAAACCAGTCACTACTGAAAACTGGAGTTGTGCGCAACTTTAGTAGGTTTTCAAGATTAAGACGTAGGGAATGAGCGCACCGTTATTTATCCACTAAGTTATCTAGGAAGAATGGATGATGTCCATTAAGTTTCAGTTTTCAAGTGGGAGATTGTTGGGATATGTGAAGCTAAAAACTAATAGAGAAACAAGTTCCAGCAGGTGGCGTGGTAGAGACCGCAGCATAGACAGGAGCTCAGACCGTGGCACACACAACGGTGTTGTCCGGGCATGACAAGTTGTACAAACCACGGTGCAGACATAGTGCACACATCGCGGTCTATGGAGCGGTGTTCTCTAGTGGTGTCAAGCTTGAGGACCGCGGTGCAGACACATGCTTACACAGCGGTCCAGACAGTGGTAGTGACGGATTTTGTGAGAAATAGAAAATCCTACATAGATAAGTACTTAAAAAGAAAGGAAATATATTCCAATTGGAATTTGGCTAACCCTAGTGCTCCCATATAAATACTACCATTATGTAAAGTGCGTAAAGTGTGTAAAGTGTGAGAAAAAAATGCTAGAGAGAGAGAACAATTGTAGAGAGACTGAAAGGGAGACAGAGAGATTGTAATCAATTCTTAGAAATAGCGGATTGAGTGTGGTGTGCTCTGTATATGTAGGCAATTAGGTTATTAAAGAAATCAAATAATTAAAAGAAATAGCAGTAACCTGGAACGGAAGCTGCAGGTGTGCCAGAAACAAAATGACTTCACTTATAGCTCGAAAACAAAGCTATTTTTGAGCTATTTTTTAAACGGGAAAGAATGGATTTTTATTTTATTTTTTGTTGTTGTTGTTGTTGTTGTTAGGACTTAGGATTGTGAAATTTGCACATTAAATAATAATAATAATAGTGAAGACCGGAGGAAAACACACTTTCCACGAAATTTGTTCAGAAACGACTTTAGACTCATAAAGTTTTTACAGGTTGACTCCAGTCGTTTAGACTCTTTCCTCATATAATTCTATGAGTTCCAGATAGGAAATTGCAAAGTAGTGCCCTAATAGAATTTTCAACGGCGTTCTGAGGACATTTGAAGGTGAGGAAATTTCACAGCCACTGACTTAATTGACTCCCAGTAGTGGCTGTGGATGAATGAGAACGTACTATCTATCGACAACGAACTTTCAGAGAAGGAGGGCCTGGAAGGTGGTAGGTTTGACTGATCAAAAATTTTACATATTAACTCCAGTCGTTTCGTGTCCTACTACTTCAGTGTCGGTGAGTGTAATTTCTATGAATTCCGTGGAAATTGCAGAGTAGTGCCCTAAGATGTCGCCTTTAGAGAAGAAGGGCCTGGAAGGTGGTAGGTTTGCAGCGGATGTTATTAAATAAGTCTTGTGATCTTGTCGGTAAGGTTTTGATGAATCAAACAGTTTACCCACAACATGAAGCTCATTTTTCTGGGCTCGAAAAATTATGGGTACTATTTGAGGGTGTGTTATGTAAATATCATGACTTTATTAATGTGTGTTTACAAGATATTATTCAACGTGATAAGACGAAAATATCCCGAAATATTGAAAAATAGAGAAAATTGTCGTTTTCCAAGTCGGAAAAGCAAGAGTGAGAAAGAAACCGACGATAAGCGTTTCGACGGTAACGAAATCGACATCGAAGTGACCGGAATGAGAGTACACCAGATTTTTACGATCGACAGAGGTAAGTTTAGTTTATTTTTTTTCTCGTTTTTGTTGTTGATAACTTGCATTGCATGTTAGACTTGTGTTTTGTTGATTGAAATTGTAGATTATGGTTGAAATAGAGATCTGAGAATGGTTGTGGTTTAGGTTAGGGTTTGAAATTAGGTTGAATATTTATTGAGGAAGACGAAAATCTAGGTAGCCGAGACTTTTTGAACAAAACCCGAGCTTTTTTGCAGTAGAATCGAGCTTATTTGATAGAGTTTCGAGGATTTTTTTTTTAAAATTAGGTTTAATTAAATCGAGTAAATATATAGCCAAATCGAGTCTTTTTTGAATATGATCGAGCTTATTTTAGAAATGATCGAGCATATTTTAGAAAGAATCGAACATATTTTCCAAATGATCGAGCATTTTATTTTTGAAAATTAAGCATAGTTAAATATGTTCGATTTGTAGCCAAATCGAGCATATTTTTCAAATGATCGAGCATTTTTTTTAAATATGTTTAGTTAAATCGAGTATATTTCATAAAGAATCGATCGTATTTTTGAAGAGAGAAAATCAAAAATAACAACAACTATTATGGAAAAAAAAAATTTAACCACATACGAAAATTTATTTGTTCATAGCCACTTAAAAAAAAAATAGTGTATATCCATACATTATAAAAATACCCCTAAATTTGATTTTTTCTTTGAAACTTTAAAAAAAAAACTTGAAATCATGACTAAAATCTGGAACTAAACTTGAAATCACGGTTAGGAACTTGAAACTTGAAATCTTGTTATAAAAAATAAAATTTTGAAACTTGAAATCTTGACTAAATTGAAAGTTGAAACTTGAAATGTTCTAGGGTTTTAAGTTTTTCGTTTTGAAATTTTAAAACTTGAAATCTTGTCTAAATTGAAATGTTGAAACTTGAAATCTTGACTAAATTGAAACGTTCAAACTTGAAATGTTCTAGGTTTTTAGTATTTCGTTTTCTTTTCTTTTTTTCAGCAGATCTAATCGCCGGGAGCTGGACGACGTTGTTGGACGGTCTTGAAGCCCAGACGACTACACTCCGGCAAACCGTCGACGACGTGTGAGAGAGAAAGGAAAGGAGAGAGAAAGAGAAGTGAGAGAAAGAAGAGAGAGAGCTGTGTGGAGAGAGAAGAGAGGTTGGGTGAGAGAGAGGAGGCCGGCGACGGTTCTCCGGACGCCGGCCTCCGCAAGGATGCCGGCGACGGTTCTCCGGCCTCCGCAAGGATGCCGTCGACGGTTCGCCGACGGGAGAGAGAGATCGGGAAGAGAGAGAGGAAAGAAAAGAGAAAAAAAAAAGAAAATAGAGAAAATGTTTGCGGATGGTTTTTATATGGGGGCATTCAAGTAATTTCTCAAAAAAGTGGCTATTAACAAATAAATTTTCTTATGTGGTTAAAAACAAAATTTTCATAATAGTTGTGGTTATTTTTAGCAATTTCCACATTTTTGAAAGAATCGGGCATAATTTTCAAAGGATCGAGCATTTTTTTTTTAAATTAGGTTTAGTTAAATCAAATATATTTGTTGACAAATCGAACATATTTTTGAAAGAATCGAGCATATTTTTTAAAGAATCAAGTTTTTTTTTGTAGCCAAATCGAGCATTTTTTGAATATGATCGAGCTTATTTTAGAAAGAATCGAGCATATTTTTTAAAGAATCAAACATATTTTTAAAAAGAATCGATAATTTTAATTGATGAAACCGAGCTTTTTCAAGTTTACTTATATATTGTTTCTGTGACATTGCAAATGAGGAATAGGTTGAAGGATTTTTATTAGAACTCCATAGAGAGATTGGTACGTGGGAAACTGACTTGACATGACCATTTTGACTCCCTCTACCATATAGACGACGTACTGAACCGGGTCCCCAAAGATTTTGCTATTGAGGATCGGCGTTGGTTCATGGCATTCTGTTTTGGGCATTTCATGTCGATACACCGGCAGATGGAGTTTTTGGGTGCTGTTATCCATCGACTACTGTTGAGGGAGTTGCACCATACCGGGTCTCGCTACCTTCGATGTGTTCCCATGGTGTGCCCATGTGTATAGGCATTCTATATGTTCATTCAAGTATGCGCTACCCAGGCGACGTGAGGGTCACCAACAGTCACAGGGCGTTGATGTACATACGGTGGAGACGTACAACATTTACAGTCTATCTCATGCCCTGTTGGTAAGAATTCTAAATGACAACATGTACTTTAATTTTCGTGTCGTAAATTTTATGGATTCTTATCGTACTTATCTTTGATGTAGATATTTGTTTTCGAGGTGATCCCTGATCTGTGTCTCCAGTTCGACGCCCGAAGGAATACCGACCTTTCTCCCCGTATTTTAAAGTGGGAGTTGACCAAGCAACCGAGAGGGAAGAAGCTGGTGAAGATTTTCAGTGCTAGAGTATTTTTTAATTTGTTAATCTTTTTATTAGTTACTACTAAGTATACAATGACATTATTCTAACTTATCTTTCAGATGTTTGCGATGACGAAAATCGTGCCCACAACAGTTGAGACGGGGGCACCGTACTTCGTAGGGCTAAACGGGGGTGGAGCCTGTATGTAGCGGAGGACAGGTAGTAGATTCCAGCTTTGGTCCCTGATCACTTTACCATTGGCGGGGGCAGTGAGACAGGGGGTTCCGACCCGGAGGATGGGGGTCGGAGGGCCAGTGAGACAGAGGCTTCTGACCCGGAGGGTGCAGTTTTCATGGTCATGGACAGTGAGGGATGTGAGCTGGATCCTCGACGAGTGAGGTATTGGGTCCGGTTTTACCCCCCCCCCCCCCCCCCCCTCCCGGACCTGCTACATCTATAGGGAATTCCCGTGCTGGCGTTAGACATGATGGGGAGGTAAGTTGAGATGATAGTTTTGTTTTTTATTAACGCCTCATGTTGATTGTTTAGTACTAACAATGTTGACATGATTCAGGCCCCATGGGAACATCAATTCAACGAGTTGCCTGAAGCCCTCCGAAAGAGTGAGGATGATCGACAACAGTAGCACTGGAAGTTGCTGGATATGATCCAAAAGAGCGAGGAGGATCGACAACAGTAGCCCCGGGAGTTGCTCGCATTGATCGGGAGGGTTTAGGGCTTAAGGAAGCATACGCACCGGGATGGTCCACCTGGTTCTGATCCAGACTTTACTCCCGGAGATAGGACATGTGGGTATACCAGAGGGACAGACATGACTGGTGGACGTCGGGAGGATCCACATACCGAGGGGCAGTTTCGGAGAGTGAGGCTCAGCTACGTACCGGGGATACAGGGCCTTTTACACCTACAACAGTTCTCTCTGACCTCTCATCGATCGAGCAGTAGTCGTCCCCTCTACCTCCCTCATTAATTGAGCGGCAGCCGTCCACTCCACCTCCCCCATCGATTGAGCCTCAACCGTTTTCTTCACCTACCCCATCCATTGAGCGGTAGCCGTCCCCTCCACCTCCCTCATCGATGGAGTGCCACCCGTCCCCTCCACCTCCCCCTCCCCCATCGATGGAGTGACACCGGTCCCCTCCACCTCCCCCATCAATCGAGCGACAGCCGTCCCCTCCATATCACCCATCGATCGAGCAACAGCCGTCATCTCCACCTCCCCTATCAATCCAACGCCAATCGTCCCCTCCACCTCCCCTGTCGGTGGAGCACCACTTCCCCATTCCCCCTTCACCCCCTATATCTATCCAGTCACAGAGGGGACAGAGTTCCTTATCGCAGCACACCCCAAAGGGGGGAGTTCGACTCAGAAGAAAGAGATGCGTACACAAGGGCGGTCGGCAGTTGCTCAGCCCGTACACAGATCTCTACCGATCGAAGAAGGTAATACCCCAGACTGCGGACCATGTTTTTTTATCCCCACGGACTGGTGGACGGTAACCAGTTAAAGGCTTGCCAAGCCTTCAAGAGGAACAAAATCGGGGAACGATAAGTAAAATTTGATCTATTTAGATGCTAGTATTTTTTTGTTAAATTAATTAATTGTGTAGCTAATAGAAAATTTATGTAGACGTGATGTGAACGTGTTGATGCTGGATAGTTCCAACGGATGCAGGCCAACTTCATGGAGTTGGAGGACGAGGTACGTGCGTTAGGCAGTTTATAACTTGTATATATTCTCAGCATATGGACGTGTACCTCCATATTCTTCGAAATCGTCAACGAGCATTTTTGACGGTGTACAACCAGAGGATCAACATATTGGATACGTAGTTTTTTATAGGTATGCAATACGTAATGATTACGCATGCTGGTAAATTATTTGTAGAATATTAATAACTTACTGTCCATCAAATGTTTGTATAGTCATTCCCGAAGCACCAGTACAGGAGAATGGTGCATCGTGATGCTCGCAGGGATATCACCATGGTACAGTGGAATGTGTTAAAGTTCTGGTAGTCCGATGAGGACCTTACAACGGTGTGTGGTTGTGCCCCGAGTGGAAGTTGTCTGTGGCACGAGGTTGACATGGTAAGTGTTACTTGGTTTGCAATTTTAAAATAAAAATGTCTTCGTATATCCTAACACCTTCTTGTTATGTTTACAAGTCCTGATGTTGTGCAACATTGGGCGCCAACATTGGCTCTTGGTGACCGTCAACCTCACCATCGGGAAGATGTTTATACTGGACCCCTGGAGACAGAAAGTCCCAGTACATATCCGGAAGCATCAAGTAGCCCTATTGCGCTAGTTTTTACCCTCGATGTTGCACCAGGTCATGTTTCATATTGCGCAACCGGTTGGCCGTGAGATGTTCACCAAGAAAAGTAAGCTCTTCTTTGTCAGCGTGGTGTCTGAAACATGTATCCCCCAACAGAACCAATCGTAACATTTTTTTTCATTAACTTTGAGATTGTGTTATTAAAATTGCTAAAAATAACAACTATTATGGAAATTTTGTTTTTAACCACATATGAAAATTTATTTGTTAATAACCACTTTTTTAAGAAATTACTCGAATGCCCCCATATAAAAACCATCCCCAAACATTCTCTTTCTTTTCTCTCTTTTTTCTCTCTTTTCCTCTCTCTCCCCGATCTCTCTCTCTCGTTTCCTCTCTCTCTCCCCAATCTCTATCTCCCGCCGGTGAACCGTGGCCAGCATCCTTACGGAGGCTGGTGAACCGTCGTCGGCCTCCTCTCTCTCTCTCACCCAACCTCTCTTATCTCTCCCCGTAGCTCTCTCTCTCTCTCTCTCTCTTTCACTCACTTCTCTTTCTCTCTCATTTCCTTTCTCTCTCACACATCGTCGATGGCTTGTCGGAGTGCTGTCGCCTGGGCTTCACGACCGTCCAGCAACGCCGTCAAGCTCCGGGCGATTAGATGTACTGAAATAAAGAAAATAAAATAAAACAAAATATTAAAAACCCAGAACATTTCAAGTTAGTCAAGATTTCAAGTTTCAACATTTCAATTTAGGTAAGATTTCAAGTTTTAAAATTTGAAAACGAAAAACTTAAAAACCCAGAACATTTCAAGTTTCAACTTTCAATTTAGTCAATATTTCAAGTTTCAAGTTTCAAGTTTTAACATTTCAATTTAAGCAAGATTTCAAGTTTCAAAATTTCATTTTTTAAAACAAGATTTCAAGTTTCAAGTTTCAAGTTTCAAGTTCCTGACCGTGATTTCAAGTTTGGTTCCAGATTTTAGTCATGATTTCAAGTTTTTTTCAATTTTAAAGAAAAAATCAAATGTAGGGGTATTTTTATAATTTATGGACATACACTGATTTTTTTTTAAAAAATGGCTATTAATAAATAAATTTTCGTATGTGGTTAAAAATAAAATTTTCATAATAGTTGTGGTTATTTTTTATTTTCTCTCATAAAAAAATGTGATATATCTCACCATTTCCACAATTTTTTTTAAGGTAAATTGCATAAACTTAACCTGAAGTATGGTAAAACTCTTTAATATTCAACCTTTAGCCTTAATTATACAAACATGCCTTTAGGTTAGTCAACAACCGTTAAATTAGATAACAGTTGACCAAACTTTTTAGATGAAAAGTCCAAATTGCCCCTGCATAAAAAACTTTAAAGAGAGTGTGAGGATGATGAACGGTCCAAATGTCAAGCTTAAAAGATTAACCATCCATATTTTTAATGAATAAAAAAATTAATTATTTTTTTTTTAAAAAAAAAAGGGGGTCAATGGCAAGGAAGAGATCACTGCCCTTTTAAAAAAAATGTTTTGCTTTTTATTTATTTTTATTTTATTTTTTATTAATTGAAAATTTGAACCGTTCCTAATCCCCACCCTCTCTATTTTAAGTTATTTTAAGTTTTTTCATCAGGAGCAATATGGATTTTTCATCCAAAAAATTTGATCAACCATTATCTTCAACTACCGTGAGAATATGTTTGTGGAATTAAGATCAAATGTAAATCTTAAGCCTTTTGGTCATACTTGAGGGTAAGTTTGCACAATTTGCCCTTTTTTTAAAAAAATGAAATTATTTCCTGCCGATTTATCAAAATGGCCATTGTAATTCAATTTTTTTTTCTAAATCAACCCAGAGTTTATCTTTCTACCATGTGTTCCACTTTTTTTTTTCTTCATTCATGTTTCTTTTTCCTCTTTGTAACCTAAACTCACCGATTGTAACAAACTAGAGTTTTTATTTATTAACAACTTTCCTTCTCATTCTCTAAAGTTGCTTCAATCTCTTTCTCTAGTTAAAAAATTTGCTCTTCAAACTAAGAGCATCTCCAATGCTATTATGCATTTGGAGAAAATGGAGTGACACATATGATAGATAGTTAAAAAGATAAAAAAACTCTCTCCAATACAATTATCAAACTTCAATATGGAGATGATGTGACAAATAAAAAGTTAGAGATTATGGAGTTGAGTTTCTAATTGTAGAAACTCTCCTAGAAATGCTTACTAGGATTTCTAACTCATTCCACCAATAATATTACAGCTCATTTAATTGTAAAATAAAATAGGATAGAGAATGTAATAATTGTTTTATTATGATTGATCATAAAATGGATGCATATTTAACTAATTGCATTGGAGGTGTAAGTAAGCATTTCTCTAATTTTTTTTAAAAAGTTAACCCATAATAAATAGAAATGTTGATGTGGCACCATTTAGAAACTAAAAAAATGCATATTTACATTGGAGATATTCTAAGTATGTTTATGAATTATATACCTTTGAATTTGGATTTGATTTTTTTATTTTCGAAATTTTATAATTAATCTTACTTTTAGTTTATTAATGTTATATTATCATATTTGGTTCAATCTCTTTATCAATATAAAAAATTTAATCTTCAAAAATAGTGTGTTTTGGGAATTGCATATATTTGAATATTTATTTTGTTTTGAATTTCAGAGTTATTGTATTTTTTTTAATTTATGAAATTTAAGGATTAATCTAATATCAAAATTAAAAAGTAACTATATAAAAATCAAGTACTGATTATTTTGATAAGTCTGCACCCTAAAAAATATACTAATAATAAAAAAATTAATTTCTTCAAATAATAATTTTGATATCATAAATAAAAAATTGAAAATAAAATCTATAAGTAAAAAATTAAAAATTAAACCAAATACATAAATAAAATTCCTCTTCAATCATCATTAATAACATCAATTAAAGAAAAAATAATAAAAATTAACATTTTTTTAAATTAACATTTTTTTTAGAGATATGGAAACTATTAGATCTTCATCTTCTTCTTTATCAATCACCATCAACATTTTCTTCCGAATTCAACGGCATCAATTAAAACCAAAAAAAAAAATCAAAGAAAACAATAATAATAATAAATAAATAATAAAAGTATTGGAGGGAATCAATTATCTTCATGAAGACCTGGGCAGGATAACCAAAAAAAAAACATACAATTCACCAAAAAGAAAAATGACGCTATTTATACCTGATTTTTAAATAATTTATTATTTTATTTCTTCTTTTATCAAAATTACTTAAACAGATATATAATTTTTTTATAAAAAAAAATCTTCTACAAAGTAAATCTAATAAAATCTTACTTTTGTTTTTAAATAATAATAATAATAATAATAAACCCTACTTTCATTGTTTACTGGTAATTTGTTTTCGTGATTTTTTTTTCTAACTCTTAAATCTTAAAATTTATTTCTTACACACATACAAAATAGAGTCAGTGATTTCTACAGCTACTGATATGGTGAGGTGGTCCATAAATAGCCATTATTTTTTAAAATGGTTCAAATTAGCCATTTAAAAAAAAAAGTATCAATCGTTATCACTTTGCCCATTAATTATTTCATGTCCGTTTGCTTATGTCATAATTTGTTAGAATAGATATCAAAACAGTAAAACAAGAAGGGGCCATATTGTAAATCATCAAGTCACCATCATAGGGCATAATTCGACAAAGATATTCACACTTTTTTTTTCATTTTTCATTTCTGTTAAAGATCGATCTCCATTAACACAGGAAAACTCTACAATTATTTTGAACGAACCAGGAGAAGGACGATTGCAAGATATGGATTACAAGGTACTTTTAATGAAGTTTATTTAGTTTTGGAAAGACTTTATATGACTTTTAAATCAAAATTACTTCTTTTATATGATTGCCTTGTTGAATGAATTCTTCACATTAAAAAAAAAAAAAAAAAAGGTCATGCCACATGAACCCTTGTTTCATTTGTTATTCTTGTATTTCACTTTTTCGTACTCTTTCCTTCCACTAGGTTTAATATTCGGGTTTAATTGGCTTTAATATTCTATTGTTTAATATCTGTGTTTAATTGGCTTCCACTCTTTCCTCCTACTTGTAGGAGAAGACGTCAATATTTGGGTTTAATATTGTACTCGTTGTTTAAGTGAAAGCGATTTTCACTTTACAATTTTTCTTAAATTTCACTTTCACTTTATATTACTTTTTAATTTAAAATTCATTTTGTTAGTTCTCTTACCATATGGGGCATTATTATCATTGAATTACAGGAATATTATATCCTTTCATAGATAATTTTTTCGACCTTTATACTATGATTATCTTCTGTGATGGGGTATTTGACAAGAGTAAGGAAAGACAATATATTGGCAAGAAGTGTAAGATAGTGATTGATTGTGACGTCATTGTGATTCCGGACTTTTATGCTTTGGCTAGGAGATTTGGATACCATATAGACTTTGAAGCTTGCTATGTTGTTCCTGGACTTGGTTTGGAAGATGGGTTGGCTAAGATTATTACGAATGATAATATGGAACAAATGAATCATGCATTGAATTCTGATAGGAGAGTTGTTGTGTATATCCAAGGTACAAGAGTTGAACATGATGAAGCAGACCCTTCCAATGTGAATCGGTTTGAGAATGTTGAAGTAGAACATGGCGAAGGGACAAATTATGTTGAAGAACCAGAACAGGGTGATATGGAAGATGATTACCTTGAGCCATATTCTGATAGTGGAAGTGAGAGTGAAGACTTTGACGACGATTTTATGGAACCAGAGTACCAAAAAGAGGAAGAGCCTGAAGTTGTTGAGCATAATAATGTCTTTGTAGTTGATGGTGAAGAGCAGAATGAACGGGAGAATGATGAGTACAAAAATTTTAGGTCCGAAAATGATGAAAGTCAGTTTGATGATGAGCAAAAGGTAGCTTTGAATGAGTTGAGAAAGATGGATAGAAAAAGGGATTTGAAGAAAACCAAAGCGTTCAATTCAAACTTTGAATTTTTTTGATGAGAACAGTAATCTTAGAAATATAAACCTGAGGGTCGGCCAAGGTTTTTCTACAGTGAAAGTTTTTAAAGATGCAGTAAAAGAGTATGCTATAAAGAAGGGTCAATTGATACTTTTTCCTTGCAATGAGACAAAAAGAGTTCAATGAGTTTGCAAGATGAGAGAAAATGGTTGTCCCTGGTCATTTTGGGGTTCTAGGTATGACAAGGACACCACTAGTTTCCTTCTAAAAACCCTAAATGATAGCCACACTTGTCATAGGATTCAGAAGAATAGACTTGCCAATGCTTGTTGGTTTTTTAAGAGGTACACCAAGGCCCTTAAACCCGATGGGAACTTCAAATTTGGAGATTTTAAGAGGAAGGTCAGAAAGGACTACATCTTGGCACTATCTAGAAGCCAAGTGCATCGGGCAAAGAATAACGCTGGAGAGATAATTATGGGAAGCTTATATACATAATATGGAAAGCTGGATTATGTAGAAGAATTAAAAAGGTCTAATCCAGGTTCCATCGTGGTGATAGACACTAAGTTGGGAGCAAATGAAGAAAATATATTTAGGAGAATTTACATTTGCTTAAATGCATGCAAAGTTGGTTGGATAACTGGTTGTAGGCCAATAATCTGCTTAGATACATGCCACACTAAGTCCTAGCAAGTATTTCAACACAAATCTCGACTTATGTTTGCTATTGGAATCGATGCAGACAACTCGTACTATCCAATTACCTGCATTGTGGTTGAGCGAGAAAGCTATGGCACATGAAAGTGGTTTCTGGAGTTTCTCAAGATAGATTTGAACTTGAACTTGTCATTTAGTATAACATTCATGACTGACAAACAAAAAGGCCTTGTTGAGGCTATCAATGAGTTATGGAGAGTCAGTGAACATAGGTTTTGTGTTAGGCATATGTATGCAAATTTTAAGAAGTTTAAGGGTGATTTAATTAGAAACAAAGTATGGCAAGCTGCAAAAGCATCAACAAAGGAAGAGTGGAAGGATATCATGCAGAAAATAAAGGTCATAGATGTTAAAGCTTGGCAATGGATAAATGACAAACCTGCTCATCAATGGACCAATAGTCATTTCTCAATTTTCTCAAAGTGTGACATGCTCTTAAACAATCTGTGTGAGTGTGTCAATGGTGACAAAACCGTTCTTACAACAAGGTATCTTCCAATCTATTATATGTTAGAAATGATTAAGGTGAAGATTATTGAGAGGAGAGCTAGTTAAAGACAAGATATGGAGAAATGGTTTGGGGAAATTGGGCCTCGGATTGCTTAGATTTTGGAAATTGATGCTAAGAACAGTGGAAGCTTAACAGCTTACTCAGGTGGAAATGGTAATTTTCAAATAAATGATAATGATGATGTTGGATAATTTTGTGATAACTCTCATTTTGAGAGCAAAAATTGAGTATGATAAATTCTATAGAAATGGAAGATTAAAGTGGATTCGAATTCGCCTCCGTGAGAACTTCAAAATGGTATACTCAAATTCACAAAATGGTTAATGGGTGAATGAGAAATTGAGTCTCAAAGTGGACCCATTGTGTATGTATTAAAATGAATCTCGCATTGTTTAGGGAAATAATTTATATGTAGTATATAAGTAAATGTGTGATATGAGCTATCAACATGTGTGGTACAGAGGCTCTCTCTCGTGCGTGTAGAGGGGGGTGGTGCAAATAATGGACCCCGAACCTTCGAATGCACGAATGCCGCTCCGATTGAACCATGGGAGTCCAATTGACCTTTTGCCACTTCCCTAAGTCAACGTTTTTTTGATTGTGATGAATATGGAAACCTTTAATTGTTTGGATTCTAATTTCTTACTTGATCACTAAGAATACAGAATCATGTTTTAATTAGAAATAAATCTATTTTCGAATGCATGAATGCCGCTCCAATTGGACCGTGGGAGTCCAATTGACATTTTGTCACTTCCCTAAGTCAACGTTTTTTTTATTGTGATGAATATGGAAACCTTTAATTGTTTGGATTCTAATTTCTTACTTGATCACTAAGAATACAGAATCAGGTTTTAATTAGAAATAAATCTCTTTTCGAATGCACGAATGCCGCTCTGATTGGACTGTGGGAGTCCAATTGACCTTTTGCCACTTCCCTAAGTCAACGTTTTTTTGATTGTGATGAATATGGAAACCTTTAATTGTTTGGATTCTAATTTCTTACTTGATCACTAAGAATGCAGAATCAGGTTTTAATTAGAAATAAATCTCTTTCGAATGCACGAATGCCGCTCCGATTGGACCGTGGGAGTCCAATTGACCTTTTGCCACTCCCCTAAGTCAACGTTTTTTTGATTGTGATGAATATGGAAACCTTTAATTGTTTGGATTCTAATTTCTTACTTGATCACTAAGAATACAGAATCAGGTTTTAATTAGAAATAAATATCTTTGAAGAATATTATCTAATTAAATTATTTCCTTATTAAATCAAAAACGAATTTTCCAAAATAATTTCGAATTAATTCAAAAACCCTAGTGTTTCGGTTTGGGTATTTAATACCTCTAATATTCTGTTCAGCCTACAGAAAAATATTTTGAGCAGTCGAATTCTTTTCTTCTCTGGTTTTCTTGGTAAGTTCAAACTCGGCTTGAGTTCGTTGGTAGTGGATAGTGCTTAGGTCTACCACTGTTGAACCGTTGTATCCTGGGAGACAATCGCCTAATACACATACAGTGTTGTCTGACGAAATTGTCTTAAAGACACCGTGTGAAACACGGGTCTCGGATCAAACTCTGTTTCCTAACGTGATTTTCTCGTGATGTTACTTTATGTTTGCTTTGATACCAGCCAGGTTTGATTGCAAATTACGATTTACAGATGATACAACCCTGGTTGTTGTTGTGGACTTGGCAGTAAAAACTTGTAACTGCAATCAATGGAATCTAACTGGAATTCCATGCATGCATGCTATAAGTGCAATTTATTGGAGGCATGAAGATTTGTTGTCTTATGTACATGACCACTACAAGAAGAGCACTCAAAAGAAAATTTGCCAAAATGTCATTCATGGGATTAAGATGGAAAAGTATTTAAATAAGTCAGAAATGCCTCAATTATTGCCATCGAAGATTGTGAAACAAGCTGGCCGTCCTAAAAAGCTAAGATATAGAGATTTTAGTGAAATTCCAGCCAATGCTAGAAAGTTCACAAGGATTCATAGGTCATATACATGCACCAAATGCAAGCAGCAAGGACATAGCTTCAAAACATGTGATAAGAGGGCTAAGCTTCTTGCAAAGATACATAAGCATGTAATTTACTATAACAATTGTCGTATTATTTAACAATTGTTATGCTTTTATATTATCTAACACTTGGCATTTACATTATTGAAGAATTTGAACCAACAACCTATTGAGAATCAACAAACTGAAACTTCAGTTGATGTTCCAGACATTCAAACTGAATTTGTGAACAGTAATGAAGTTGGTGAAGGGGTATGAGATTCAATTAGTGTACTTAGAACTTGTTTTCTTATGTTGTTTTGCTCTTTTATGAATCTGACATTGACTTCATTTTGCAGATAATGACTCAAGAATCTATTGGGCAACAAATCAGTATGGACAACATTGAACAACTCTTAGTTAATGTTAGGACTTTGAAGCAGCATTATGCAACCAAGCTAATTCCACATCTGCACCCAAATGACCCTCTGCTACACTATTTACAGTCTGAAAACCAAGTTGAAGAAGAACAGTCGTAGGAACAAGTTCAAAAAGGAAAAAGTAAAAAGAAAAATGTTGGTGGCCTGAGAAAGAAGCAGAAGACAAACTGAATTTGGAGTATTTTAGTCTAGACAGTTTTATATTGAGTTTGGATAGGTTCTTGAACATATTAGATAGTTTAGAACATGTTTTGCATTGGTTTTATGATGATAGTATGGAGTACAAAAAAGTTCTTTGAGGTGCTTATAAATAACAGCAAGGTGTTGTTTATCAGTACCGTTTTCCATCTTTCTCATTGAGTTGAACTTTCGTTTTCTCTAGCCAAACATAATCAGGAGCCGAAATTCTGACGGTGATAGAGCCTTTAGCTTTATTCAAAATTAAGAGTGATAAATCTGAAGAGTCTGGAAAATCAAAACAAAATTAAGATCTAGAGTTTCCAATGCAATAACAAACATAAAAATGGAAACATAAAAGTATATATCATCAAAAATTACATATACAATTTATACTTTTCAGTTTTATAAGAATATTGTGCACAATTATGAGTATCATATGTCAACAAAATTTGATAAGGTGATCAATACATCAAACAGCTATCTACCCAACAAGTACAACATCATTGTCGTCTGTCGACTCGAAACATTCTTTAAAAACTTATCTTGCCTTTATGAACAAAAACTTCTATTACTCTTAGACATATTTTAACAAAAATTCTTTCAACCAAACAAGGAAAACACCTAAAATAGTCACACACAAAAAATGCTTAAAAGAAAAATCCCATTGAAAGGAAGCGATTATCCATTCCCTGAAACTCTCAAACAAGCAACGAAATTTTTGTCCTTGTCCGTGTACTTATTAGACGAATCACAACCAAGAAATTTAATCTTTGACAGTAAGAAA
The DNA here is from genome assembly GCA_032871835.1 of Dipteronia dyeriana. Lineage (NCBI taxonomy): Eukaryota > Viridiplantae > Streptophyta > Magnoliopsida > Sapindales > Sapindaceae > Dipteronia > Dipteronia dyeriana. Next base: position 5,946,475 of record CM065298.1, read on the forward strand.
CCACACTAAAACCCTAACTCAATCGCTAAAAAATACATCAAAGACAATCAATACCACCCTCTCAATCTACCATCAATAATCCAATCGACTACAAAAAAAAAATATACATTCAAGATTAATGGTTTCACCATGAAATAATATGAAAAAACAAGTCCTGCGATGGAAATGAGAAACTGTATATAGGTTAATCCAAAAAAAAAAACCGTAGAGATGGAATGTATTTTTATTTTTATTTTTAAAAAAGATGGGGTGTAATTAGTTTGAAAAATAAGTAAAAGGGTAATTATGAAAATAAATTAAAAAAATTAATAAAACATTTAATTTTATATAATTAAATCGAAAATTTTAAAAAATAAGACAAATAATTCAGTAGAGGGGTGCTAATAGCACAGCTCAAAAAAAAAATTAGATTGCAAAAGAATTGCCTAATTTTACCATATGCAGACATTTTCCATCATTCATAGTTCACACCATTTATAGTATATCCACTCTCTTTCAATCAACATATGATTCGAGTCTCTGAGCTGAGCAGCCAAAACCAAACCCCGAAACAAAGGGCACCAAAAATGGTGCTGTTTTTGCATTTATCGACTTAGCTAAGTTAGCTAAACATAGTGTTCATTGGCACATTATATAAATGCATTTTGGTAGTAGTTGAAGTACAAAAAATGAATTATGAAACTCATTATATAAAAGGCAGATTATTCAAGTGCTTTTTACAATCATGTGCTCACATAGACTTGAGAGATGCAGAAGCTAGCATGATTGTATTACATAGAGAGATGCATGATTGGCCTTGAACCCTTCCATCTCTGGTGCACAGAATTACAACCTCCTAAATAAATGATTTTCATGAATAAAACATTGAGGATGACTTTGCCTGAATATATATAGTCCTTTGTGGCAAGCATTTGAATCTGGTTCTTGACAGTATGATATTCAGCACAACAAATATACTTCGGCATACTACACTGTTGTTAACTGACCATTTGCTTGCTCTAAAATCATTTGGGTAGAAACACCGGTTGAGAATCCCAACTTGACCATGACTTTTTCCAAACGGTTTGCATTTGTTAGGTAGAGATAACCAATCTACAAATAAATAGTCAGTGGGTTAGAACAAGCCAAGAATAAGTTCCCCAGGTTAAGAACCAAGTAAGCAACTCCAACAATCCAATACAATAAGCAGATGCAAGGATATGACTAAAGGGACCAAAGTACCCGGTGAACTGAAGGAAATTGCATGAAGGATTTCTTGCACTAATAAGATCATATTTGCCCTATTGTAAGTGTAAAAAATGCACTGATGACATCCAGATTATTTGTTAGGGGTGTCTGCCAGATTACTTGTTAGGATGCCTGAGAGAGCGTAAAACACCATGGTGAAAATATAAGTACATTTGGACCAGGGTACTTACCAATGTTTCTAGTGAAGAAGCTCTGTTGTAAACTGCTGTGCCAACACGTCTTCTTGTCCGTGTTTTAGACGTACCAACATTTTTTCCCCAGCGAAGAACATCTCTACAACAAAAAAACCAAACCCGCAAGTCAAATAGCAACTTCTAGATTACATATCCCAAGATAAACCTAGATGTTTCAGCATTACGCTAATCAGACTTTTAGCAGATGACCTTGATGTTTGATGATAAAAATCAAGAAATTGGGCATGTATTAATTCTACATATATGAATGTCCCAGTTACACCAAAGCAATAGACAGAGCCTACAAAGAGAATCAGATCTTTAACTAACCTTTCTTGTGCAGATAAGTAATCATCCTCAAGAAGTTTTTGAAGTAGTGTATCCTGAATACGCAAGTATCAATATTAGAACAATCGGGGAAATACCGAAATACCAATTATAAGATTTTTCATCATGAATAAATAACCAAAAATTCAATCTAGTTTGCTAATGTCAATATACTCTTTTTTCTTTTCTTTTTTTAATTTCTTCCGTGATTCACGTCTTTATGTGATCCGAATAACTATATACTAATGCAGAATTATCATAAGCACCAAAAATGCTTCACAATAACTTAGATTTAGAAAGAAACTAATTTGCCTGTACAGATCAATAAGCCTGCACTGATTATGGCAAGAGAAAACAACCAAGAACTTAATCATAATAAGAAAATACAGTAATTTGAATGACAATTTGTGAAGAAGCATTATGAAGGTTCTGGGCAAGCCATCTTAAAATGAGTAACTGAAACAGATAGGACTGCAACGAAACTAAATAGAGACTGAAGTTATTAAGTAAAAAGTGAAACTGAAGTATAAACCAGATAATTTAATTAAATACAGACTGAAGTTATTAAGTAAAAAGTGAAACTGAAGTATAAACCAGATAATCTAATTAAATACAGTGAGCAAAACTTTTGGCACAGGTGGTAGAACTTAACTTTTTAAGAATCTCTTCCAGGATTACAACTGACCAGTTTATGAGAAGAAAAAACATTGCAGCTAACAGAAAGATATCAATAGAAATTAACTCTTAAGCATCTGCAGCAAAATTACATGCTGAACATGAGAATAAACATAGTGACTAACAGTAAGGTCTGTAAAGAAGAATATACAACTACGGCCATGAAAAGGAAGCTCAGATCAACATAACATAAAAAAAATAATAAAAAGGTAATAGGAAACGAAAAAACATACTTGTGCTTCACAACGTACTACTGCTGTTACACGATCATTGTATTCTTCAATACTTAGCGCAGGAAACAAAAAGTGTCTGCGAGCATATAGCTGCAAATATGAGAAACAGCTGGAGTAAGATTTGAAGAAGGTTAAAATTCACAAAGATAAAATAAGTAGTTATGTTCATCACAATTCACAAGTTAGATTTTAGAAACAATTACCCCAAAAAAAAAAAAAAAAAATCTCCGTGCCTTGATAGTTTCAGTTTACATACAAATTCTTTTCTAAGGCATGCATTCTAATAAGGAACTCGTGATTATCTTATATAAAGGTCCTATAATCATTTAACATGGGATATTCATTTTTTTCTTCTTTTCTAATATATAGATAACTTGAGTTGCTAAAGATTACGAAAAACTTGAAGTGCTGGTGACCAAATAAAATTAAAGAAAGCGGACATCAAACAAACCTCGTAAATGCAATCACCGATATATGCTAGTGCTGCTGCATTGAACACTGATCGTGGTTTCTGAACTTTTGGTGCATTTGGAAGCCATACGTCGTATCCCATATAAGATTCATCCAAATTTGCTTTTACCCCTGCATCTAATTTCAATTAAAACATTATATCTATTGGTATTTCTAAAACCGATAAATCCAAAATTCAAAACTTCAAGTTTCCACTTATATTAACTCCATTAAATTCATAAGCAAACATATAGATAATGTTAAAAAGTTGACATTTTAAAATTTAATAAGTTTCTTTACACATATCTACTCAACTTTTCATGAAGCACAACTTCTACAACTTTCCTAAAAACCAAACAGAGCCTTAAAACACCCAGCGAAAATTCTAAAAAGGACCACATAATACAACAAAATTGCCTCAAACCAACAAAATTCACATTACCCACATCACAAAACATCATCTTTTTCATTCAAAATCTTAAATTCACAAAATTGTCCAACTCTTCAAACAGAAAAACCAACAAAACAAGAACTACAAAAGAGTGTGTACCTTGACTGGGGCGCTTGAGAAGGTCAAAAACTGAAGGGTCCAAGCGAGTTGTGAGAGTGAGAGGTGGTGGTGGTGGAGGTTTAGCTGTGGAATCAAGAGTCTTCTTGGGGTTTTTTGGGGCGTTGGGGTTGTAGGAAAGTCTCTGTTGGGTGTCAAACGAAGCTCTCACTCGCAGTGAAGAAGAAGAAGATGGACACGAAGTGAGTGACATTGTGGTGAAGTGAAGAGTGTTGACACAAGGCATTTTTGGGGTTTTTTCGTGGAAAGATTTGTGTGTGTAGGAGAGGAGAAGAGGTGGTTTTTTTTTTTGGAAATGGTGGTTGGGCTTGATAGAATTTCATGGATTTGGGCCCCAAAATGGGTTTTATAAGCTCAAATCACATTGGATAGGACCTATTTCGATTAGGTACCTTTAGCTAAATACCAGACTGTTTTACCGGACTGTTTATACAGTTTTAATGTCGTCGGATTTTGATAAATTCAGACCAATGTATTCTATCTAAATTTTATTGTACGTACATATTTACCTTTAGGTATGTTTATTAGTGAAGAAAGAAAAAAGGAAAGATAAAAAATTTATAGGGATAGAAAATACGAGGGAAATAAAGAAAAATATTTTTCTCTTTAGCTTATTGGTAAACATGAAGAAAAGAAGATTTGATGGAAAATATTCTTTATTAATTTTACTATTTTACCCTTACATTATAGTTTACATATTATATATTTTTATATTTAATAAATAAATGTAATTTAAATAATATTGAATCCAACTTTTTTTTTACAAAATGACTTCAAACGTTGTAACCTATTATATATATATATATATATATATATAAATTAATAAATTATGTTTTAAAAAGTTGTTTTAAAATTAAATTTTAAGTAAATTTAAAAAATGGGTAAATTTATAATTTTATTTAATTCAAAAGCCAAACAACTTTTCCTCTAAATGGGAGGATTAAAATTTGTGGGTCTCACCCACCCATTTTCTTTTTATTTTTCTCTCCATATCAAACACACACTTCCACATTTTCTTCTCCCTCTTCTTCCTTTTACTTCCTACCAAACATACCCTTAGTCCCTTACTCATAGCAAGGTGGTTGGCAGAGGATTTGATCTATTTCGATTAGGTACTTCTAACTAAATACCGAACTATTTATATAGGTTAATTTCGTCAGATTTCGATAATTCACAATAGACCAATGCATTCTAGCCGAATACTATTATACGCACATATTTACCCTCAGTACCTTACTCTTAGCAAAGTGGTTGGTAGAGGATGTGATCTATTTCGATTAGGTATCTCTAGCTAAATACCGAACTATTTATACAAATTAATCTCAGCAGATTTCGATAAATCCACAGAAGACCAATGCATTTTAGCCAAATGGTATTTTATTCATATATTTACCCTTATTCTTAGTAAGGTGGTTGTATACTTCTGGTTTTTTTAAGAATATAGGTTGAGTTTCACTTTTGCTCGTAAAATCATCAAAGATGATTAGTATTTATTAGATCCAAATATAATGATGGAAGGAAAACAAAATTCTTAACAATAAAAAATTGTATATAAAATAAGCATAGACAAAGTTGGTCGGATTTGTACAAAACTTGCAATTTGTGTAGATTTTTTTTTTTTTGTTAATTACAAATTTTATAACTAAAATTGAATATTAGATGAAGAGTTGACCACTGTACAATCACTAATTTTTATAATTTTTTTTTAATTTAACTTGTCTGTCCTAGTTAGTGGTATAAAAATGGACTGGCCCGGTCCATTAGGGACGCCCTGGCCAGTCCATTTCTGGAAACAGGCTCGGCATGGCACGCCGGCCTGCCTCAGGCGGGCCGTGCCTGTGTCTTGTGCCAGGCCGGCCCGCCGGGCCCCTCTGGAAGGGCCGGGGGGGCCAGGCCTAACGGGCCTGGTCCGGCGGGTTAGTTTTGTGGTTCAATTTTTTTTCCAAATTACGTTTTTTTGGATTTAGGGTATAGGGTTTAGGATTTATAATTTATGGTTAAGGGTTTAGAATTTAAAATGAATGAAGAGAACGAACAATTATTAGGATTTTAAATGAATAAAGAGAACGAACAATTATTTAATTATTTATTTATTTTTCACTTATGGAATTCAGTAATACATATCTACATGATTGCCTCATTAAAAACCTTACCAAGAAAAACCAGTGGGATAAAAACTTGGTAAGGGAAAAATAGTGCAACCGTTTTACAACTTACAAGTAAATAATAAATACATATGTAAAAGTATAACCTAGTTCTAGCCCTGACCACTACCTGAAGGGTCATCAATATATAGATTGTCGAAATTTAGATTAAGTTCTTTATCTACAGTTAGATTTTGTAACCTTTTTTTAGCATGCTCCCAATCCCGAAGGCATGTTAATACCTCCACCATTTATGGAGACAAACAGCTTCTTCTTGGTTCAATTATATGTCCACTGGTACTGAAAGCTTGTTCTGAAGACACCGTTGACACTAGAATAACCAGTACGTCACGTGCTAAGTATGATATAACTGGATACCTGTACGTATAGGTCTTCCACCATAACAACAAATCAAACTCTTCCTTGTCTTCAACAGCATCGAATTGTGCTTCAAGGTACCTAATAAGTTCGGTACAAGAAGATGGGCTAGATCTTTGCCCTGAAGAAGTACTTGCTGATTTGTCTTTTTTTCTTCGTTTCAGAAGGCTCCAACTTGTTTGCTTCGGCTCTGTTTCCGATCGTATTGATTGGGGGATGTCAATGTTGCCAAACCTGGTCTCATAAATATGAAAAATCTCGAACAACTTGGTTCGAATGTCAGTAATTTGTTCTGAATAATCTATTGACAAATTAATACCAATAAACTCAAGCAAAACTTCTAAACCAGATCATTTAACTCTGGGATCTATTATAGCACTTAAGGCATAAAGTAGGGGAATGTTAGCCCGATATTTTTTCAACTTTGTCTCCATGACAACAACTGCAGCGCCTAGATGTTCATCTTCTCTATAACTGTTTAACAGTTCAGACATTTTCACTATCTGATGGATTGCCTGGGAAGATGTGGGGTAATATACCCCGGAAAGAGTTACAGTGGCATTGTAAAAAATCTTTAAAAATTGAACAAAAATCTTTGACACATACCAATCATTTGTGGAAAGTAATTTTGGACTAAGTTGTCCTGTTTCGGTCAATTTCATGTTATAAAAATATGTAATGGTTGTATCATATTCCAAACAATTTTGCAACATTAAATAAGTAGAGTTCCACCTTACCGGCATATCAGTTTGGAATCGTCGGGGTTTGAGACCGTTTAATTTACAATGTCTCTTGAATTCACTGAATCTAGGATTAGAACTGCAAATCCAAGAAATGGCATCTCTGATGCGATCTATTTGGTCGCTTACCTGCTTTAAATCAGCCTGTACAACTAAATTTATAATATGGCATGCACACCGTTGATGGAAGAAATAACCTCCATCTTGCGGGATATTTCTTGCAACAAACAATGCAATAGAGCTAGTATTTGCAGTTGCATTATCAAATGTGATTGAAAGAATGCGATGCGTGATTTCATAAGTTTCTAAAACTTCCATTATGACATTAAAAATGTTTTCTGCGGTATGTGCAAAATCCATAGGACGAAAACCAAAAATTCTTTTTGTTATCCTCCAATCAGAATCTAAATAGTGTCCCGTGACACATAAATAGTCCTGTTTGGAACATGCATTCAAAATATCAGAAGTTAATGCAACAGAGACACTTAAATGTTGTATTTCAGCAACTAAGTCATCCCTTTCGGTTTCAAACAATCGTATCAAATCATTTCTAGTGGTGGTTATAGAAACAGGTTTATATTGGGGGTTATGTGCAGATGTGATTAATTCTTTCTAAAATGGACTCTCACCAATACTAATCGGTTGATCAGTTTGTGCAATGTATCTTGCCAAGCACTCTCTAGCGTGCATGGCGTTGAACTGCCACGACGTAACGGACCCGTCTGGGTGCCGTTGAAGCTGTGTTTGGGTTGTAGTATCTACCTGTCCATGTGCATGCATACATTTGTGCATATGCCGTCTCAAATGTCCGGTTCCCGTTTGAGAGTGTCATTTAGACTATGTTGAAACATTGCCACACATCTGATGTTAATTTTCTAGGACGTGATGTTGGTGTAACGCCGAAACCAGAAGGTCCCGCTTGAGTATGTGTCGGTTCTGAAATATCAAATTCATCGTTGAACATATTCAAACCGTCCAGAAAATAAGGCTGCTGGTTAGGATCCATTATCTGAATAAAAATATGAACACTATAGTAGTTAATAGTTAAATTAAAAATCAATATTTACTAACAATAATCTTAATTTACTAACAATAATTACTATAACTAATACGATACTTACAATAATTTATTTACTTAAAAAACAAATTAAATAAACAAAAAAAATCATAATCTACTAACATAAAATTTTAAATTCACTAGTTCATTACTACAAATAAAATTGATAAATTTACTAATATAAAATTGATGATTTGAACCACTACTCTTAAATTTACTATCATAATCTACAAATGAAAAATTTTAATTTATGAAAAAAACAATATCAAACGTAATTACTACACTTAACATTCATCATTTACTTATTACAAAAAGTAATTTCAGTAATACAAATTAACTTTCTAAATTTATTAATAACAAATATTAAAATTACTACTAAACTTAAAAATCTTAATAAACTAAACAAATAATATTAACATTAAAGCCCAAAAATTGATAAACTAACTAACTAAATAGATAATGTTTTCATTAAGTAACTCAAATCTAAACATAAACATATAAATTTACTATGAGAATATGTTAGACCAAAAGTAATAACAAAATTGTACCTTTAAAATTTGGTGTGTTGGTGGAAAACGTAGAGAATTTTGTAGAGTGAGTAATAACCGAAATGAATGAAAAAGTTTAGAGAATTGAAGAATATATTAGAGATTGAGATTTGAGAGAATGAGAGATTGAAAAAATGATAGAGAGAGTTAATGGAAAATGAAATGGATGGAAGTATTTATAGAAAAATTTGATTTGTGGGTCAAAATATAATTTAAAAGATTGTAGGGGGGTTTTTGGTAATTTTAATTTCCTCCAACGGCTGGAAATCAATTCCAGCCGTTGGAGGTTTTTTGAAAAAAAAATAAATAAATAAATTGGGCCGAACGGACCGGCTGATCGGTCCGTCGGGCAGGCCTGCCGGGCCTCCTCCTAGCGACCCGGCCCATTTTTACACCACTGGTCTTAGTTAGATATCAAAATCCAATATATGTGAACACATGGCATCTTTTCATTGGATCTTCCCATCAACTCCTCCAGAGCCGCACACACACTAAAAAAACGAGGAGTTTCTTCTTCTTCCAGCTTTTTCTCCAATTAATCATTTTTGTTTCTCTTCACAGGCACAAAACACACTCTCTTAAAAACCCTATTCGCTCAAAAACCCTAATTCAAAATACAATAACAAACCCAGTTTCGGATTTTTGAATTCCTCAAGAAAAAACACAGCTTTTACAATCCCTCCCTCACTGTGTACCGCGTCACAGACAGACACACAGCCACTATGAGCCGCTACGACAGCCGCTCCGCCGACCCCAGCTCGTACCGCGACCGCCGGAGGTAACCCTTCATCTTTATCCGCATTGAAATTTGGTTTTTGGGTGTATATAACATTGATGCATTTAGCAATTTGTTTGGTCATATAGTTTTGTTTGGACTTTTTGTTTAGTGATTCTGGGTTTTGGGTAGGGTTTTGTGTATAATAATATCTCAGTTGTGTTAATTTTGTGACCCAGTAGCTGAATTTGGTTGGTTTTGTTAGAGGAGTTGTTGCTAATTTTGTGTTTAAGTGAATGTTAGCTGAATTTTGTAGCTGCTTAGTAGTGACACGTTACAAAATCAAATCAGTAGAATTTATGAATAAGTTTATTTTATTCATTAAATATCAATAATGTCCTTGATATATCCCCAATGATCTCAAAATTTTGGGGTAAAGATATAAAAAATATTACATGTATCATGTATGATATATCCCTGATATTTTGCTTACATGTAATATTTTGAAGATATTGGCTATTTGGCTATGTTTCCATAAATTTGGACCCTTCCGTATATCAACCAAATCGATATTTAGTTACTCGGTGATGAAAATATCGGTCTTGTCCAATGGGGTAGACTGAGAGCCAAAGCCTGTTTGAATTTGGAAAAGTAAATTCTTAATTGATTTTTCATGAATATTATGAATGTTGAACACAAAATACTGATTTGGGTCTGCTATATATTTATTGATTGTGAATGTTGTGTTTGTTTAGTGATTCAGGGTTTGGTGGGCCTTCGGGTTATGGCAGCTCAGTCCGCTCATCCTCAAGCAAGAGGGATTATGATGTTGCCGAACCTCCAAGGAAGTTGGATTTGGATGGATTGACTCCTTTCGAGAAGAACTTCTATGTCGAGTCTCCATCAGTGGCTGCAATGTCAGAGAAGGAGGTGGAGGAGTATCGACTACAAAGGGAAATCACAGTTGAAGGCCGAGATGTTCCCAAACCTGTCAAGAGTTTCAGTGATGTGGGGTTTCCTGGTACTTCCTATTGAATTTTTGAGAAATTTCTATATGTTTATTTTTTAGCTATTGCAATTATTTTGTCACTGTATATTTGAGTTAGGAGAAAGTGAGCTAGAGCCTTGAGGTTTTTGTTTAAAGTTGCAGCTGACTTGTTGCAATAAAGAGTGAGCAGTTGCATTTGCTGAGATTCTAGGGTTAAATTGGTGGATAGACATTTTGACGACTCTTGGTTTTTATTTATTGTTTTTGGGTAATAGAAATCTGAAAATAGTCATTTAGTAGTTCGTTTCGAAACTTAACGGAGTTCACATCTTTGATGTACCATTTGCTGCCTCTCTCATGAGTTCATACCTAATATTCTTTAATGTCATAACCTTGTAGGTTTATTCACCCATTTATTTATAAGTTAACATGAAGCAAGCTTAACATTGGTTTATTGGAATATTCATATAAATTTTACTTTCCAGAAAATTTACCTTTGAAACTGTTTTTGGATCTGAGATACTCTTTTTTGTTCCTTGGAAGTAGATATGCTTCGTATATAAACTTGATGGTAGGTAGGCATTGGACAATTACAGTAGAGTCTCATGCTGCAATTTGTCATCATATGATCGTTTAACTAAACTGCTATTGCTGATGGCTAAGAGTGATAAGATGGAACTTGACTAATCTGTGTTGTTAACAGAATGTCATTTCTATTGTTAACAATCGTTGAAGTGACTGACAGATGAGCCTTTTTTTGTTGCTTTAGTACATATCCTCTTTAAGACAGTGAAATAGGGTTCATCATGAATTGTTGATTACTTTGTAATTATATAATCCATTAGTTAATTTGCACTTTGTTAAAAGATTCATTAGGATGGTAGAATTGTTTTCTTATTAGACTCTATTCATTGGAATGTACCTTCTTGATTGCAGAATATGTTATGCAAGAAATTGCAAAAGCTGGCTTTGTCGAACCCACAGCTATACAAGCTCAAGGATGGCCTATGGCTTTGAATGGTCGTGATCTAATCGGAATTGCTGAAACTGGGTCAGGAAAGACAATTGCGTATCTTTTACCTGCTATTGTCCATGTTAATGCCCAGCCGATTTTAGGTAAACTTGCAATTTCCTAGTTATTTAAATAAATTGTATTGATTTTATTTTATTGTACATTTTGGTTGTTGGATTGGTGTAAGTTTGGTCATCTTCTATATATTTTCAGCTCCTGGAGATGGTCCGATTGTACTAGTTTTAGCTCCAACACGTGAACTTGCAGTTCAAATTCAACAAGAATCAACTAAATTTGGTGCATCATCAAGGATTAAAAGTACATGCATCTATGGTGGAGTTCCAAAGGGACCTCAAGTTCGTGATCTCCAAAAAGGTAGGTGACTTACCAATTAACTTTTTATGGAACTTCATGAATTGGCTATTGTTTTACTTAGATGTTGATTAAGTTTAAGATGACGTTCATACACTTTTACAACTTTAATGTTTCACTTGTATTCTCTTTTAGTAGCCTACAGTTGATGTTATCATTGTTGATGGTTGTGAAAATGTCATTCTTATATTATTGTTTTGGTTCAGGTGTTGAAATTGTCATTGCCACGCCGGGAAGGTTGATTGATATGCTGGAGTCTCATAATACAAATTTGCGAAGGGTTACTTACCTTGTTTTGGATGAGGCTGATCGAATGCTGGACATGGGGTTTGAGCCTCAGATACGGAAAATTGTTTCTCAGGTATGTTTTGTTTTTCCTGATGGAATATTTTTTTTTTAGTTATACTATCTGTTTGTGAAATTGAGGATGTTGAATCATGCACATAATGTTACCTCCTGGTCACTCTTTTTTTTTTTTTTTTTTGCAAATCATATCCTGATTTCTTCAATAGTTCTGGTGCCATTACTGTTCTAGTTCTTTAAGAACTTGGAAGAATTATCAAATGCCATAACTGGTGTACTTAGAAGAAAAGAACTCTTGAAGAGTACTGACCTTTTAGAATACAGTTGATTGAGACATTAATCAGTAAAGAGTACTCTTGAGACTAATTGCCGGATCACTTCAAAAAATGAGCAACTGTAGAGGTCGATGTAGAAAGTTTTCAAGTTTTATATTTCATAGAATTCTATGAAAATACCTTAAAAAGTGATTTTTAGTTATTGCATATTTGCATGGTTGTAGAAGTGAGCTTTTAATGTATAGATTATTTAAGCTGGCAGTCATTTTGTGCAGGGATGCTAGATCAGTTTAAGTTCGCATCTCTGAAGTTGCAGAAGCAATCACATGATAATGTGTTATAGATGTTTGAAAAGCTGATTGAAGTTTGAGTGCTAGGATCAGTCACAAAGTGACTAACCCTGCCCAATCGCTTCATATGTCACTGACACTTGTTCAATTTATTCTCCCATTCAATAGACTCCTTGTGTGAAATAATGTAGCTATTCTATTCGTTTTACTTACATTATCTGTTGTTTAATATGTAAGAAGTCTGTTGAAAAGGAGAATAAATTTGACAGATATCATTGACATATGGAGTGACCATGCTGGGTCAGTCATCAGGCAATTGAACCTAGCACTCCTCTTCAAGGTTTCTTAACAGTCATCAATTAGCGGCAGTAAAATGAGCAACAACCAAACACTTTTGAACACATCAAAATCTGGACCACCAACAATTGGGTTTAATAGTTTCAGTGATGCTTGTAATGACAAATACTTAAGGAGTGTTGCACAGGCAAACACACAACATGCATGCACATACTTAGACTCGAAATAAACACACAAAAAGCTCCTTTTCCTTTTTCTTTTTTTTCCTATTGCTTAGCTTGCTTGATGTTTCCTTCTTTGCAGATCCGGCCAGATCGTCAAACTTTATACTGGAGCGCTACTTGGCCTAAGGAGGTTGAGCAACTAGCACAAAAATTCCTTTACAATCCTTACAAAGTAAGATACAGTATAATTCTAGTAATATTTGGTTGGCCTCTTCTGTTATGTTGCTTCTTTTTCTGCAATTGATTTTCAATTTTACCATTAATGCAATTGCAATCATGATATGCTATCTCATTTTGTTTTTGGGCTTTCCAGTTTTGAGGCACTTGACCTTTTTCTGGAGATAGTGAATAATTATGCCCATAACATGAAGATCTTGTTTAGTTGCAACTATTCTTTGGTTGCTTTGGGTTTTTGAGATTTCAGCTTAATTGTTAGGGATCATCTGTTACTTATTCAGCTTTCCTTGGATTGAACACAGGTCATTATAGGTTCGGCTGATTTAAAAGCTAACCATGCAATACGCCAACATGTTGATATCATTTCTGAGAGCCAGAAATATAACAAGTACGTCATATTTAGATGTGGTTCTCATTGGTTTATGTCTTTCTCATCTCCCAACATCATATTGGGGTTGCTATATTTGTATTATTTATGTGCTTTGATATTTCAGATTGGTAAAGTTGCTAGAGGATATAATGGATGGTAGCCGAATACTGATTTTCATGGATACCAAGAAAGGTTGTGACCAGATTACTCGACAGCTTCGCATGGATGGCTGGCCTGCTCTCTCAATTCATGGAGATAAAAGTCAAGCAGAAAGGGATTGGGTCCTCTCGGAGTTCAAATCTGGGAAAAGTCCAATAATGACAGCAACAGATGTTGCAGCTCGTGGTTTAGGTATGCATTGTTCATGCATCATTCTTTCTTTACTTCCCCTTTTTTTTTTTTTTATCTTTGGGCCCTCATTTTGATTTGACTTGGTAGTTTGAGAGTTGCATGTTTTCTTAATCATGTGAATTCATGTGCAACCTTCATTGTGTATAATTGTATACATTTTACCTGTGTCAAAACAACCAACCAATAGAATTTTGTTGAAAGAAACAATAATCTCCATGTTGTGATTGTCGTTGCCCATGCTCAAGTTTTTCCTAAATCTTATTGAATAGGATTGTGATTATCAATTCATGTATGGCATTAGCAATGTTTAAGCATTGATGGGCGGTAGCTATTGCATTCGGTATTCCCTAGCATTTTTGTGAAATCAACTGTCCACATTCAAGTGGCTGCTGGTTTATATATCGATAAATTTATTCCTTTTGATATATTATTCAAAGAAAATAATGATTATTATTGTCTTACTGTGTGACATGTAGGTCACTAGTATTCTTTCCATCATTTTTTGTGGTTGTTACCGTCACATAGATTTTCATCTACTGTAAATGGTATTCTTTTGGTTGGTGGCAGATGTGAAGGATGTAAAATATGTGATTAATTACGACTTCCCTGGGTCCCTTGAGGATTATGTTCATCGGATTGGTCGAACAGGAAGAGCTGGGGCAAAAGGAACAGCATACACATTCTTCACAGCTGCAAATGCCAGATTTGCCAAGGAACTGATTACCATACTTGAAGAAGCCGGACAGAAGGTCAGTCCTGAATTGGCAGCAATGGGGCGTGGTGCACCTCCATCAACAGGTACTTTATGAGTGAACAATTTTTTTATTCATGTACATAAACAAATTTTGTTTTGCGTAGTATTAGAAAATATCAATGCAAAATGTGGAGGACATTCAAAAACACAATTGTCATTGTTACCGCATTACGTAATGTTACAAAATATAAAGGACATTCAGAAACACAAGAATCATTACAACTACATAATGTTACTTGATCATTGGTCTGGTTTAGTAACTCGGATAATTTGATCGAGTTCAACATGTGCACTTCCTTTGGTGATGATTGCCAGAGTTGCTTTAGTGGCTCCATTCACAGGGAACTATCAAAATTCCAAATTCTTGAATTGCTCATTTTTGACATTTGTGCTATGAATATCAGAATATATGCATGCATACTTTTTTCTGTCTTTCAACACTCACTCATTAGAACCATGTTCTGTATGTTTGCAGGTCATGGGGGTTTTCGTGATCGTGGAAGGGGTTACGGTGGCGGCCGTGGATGGAGCTAATTGATGAAAGGTGGAATGTTACGCGTGAGCTTGATCAATGGCAGACAATAGAACGAAACCCGGGCTTTCCAAGCCTGCACATAAGAGTAAACTGATGACTAGAGGATAGATTTTAGGTTTTTGCCTGAATATTTGACTACTATTTTTCCTTCTGTTTACTTATTGGTAACAATTGCCTTTGTAGAATTAGAGGGAGGTAGTATTGCTATGCTACCAGCTTATGTAAGATAAAACCTGTCAAATTGTCACACTATGCACTACTCTTCTGTACAATATTCTCTGTTGAAAAAGCATTTTGTTTTTCATCAAATGAATCTTTTACCCCTGGATCTTCTATCATAATTTTATATCTAATTCATCTAATTCATCTCTATAAATGTGTATGGAAAATGCTTGGGTGGGGGTGCAAATGAAACCCCGGAAATAAAATAAATAAATAAATAAAGTCAATAAATGTTAAATGGATGACCATTGCATGTTATGACAAATTGAGATTGACTTAGAGTTTTCCATTTAAAACTTAACGAGTCTGAATCATAATTATTAAGTTGTTTTGTTTGTTTTGTTTGTTTTTTAAAGTAGTCAATAA
This sequence comes from Dipteronia dyeriana, assembly GCA_032871835.1. Lineage (NCBI taxonomy): Eukaryota > Viridiplantae > Streptophyta > Magnoliopsida > Sapindales > Sapindaceae > Dipteronia > Dipteronia dyeriana. The sequence continues at coordinate 5,962,267 of CM065298.1, forward strand.
ACTTAAAAATCATAAAAATCAACTTAAAATAAAAAGTAAAAAATCATGACTTTTCACTTAATTGTAAATCACTAAATTGTATTAAATATAATCTTAAATCTTTTTCTTCCGATACTATCCATCATATATAACATATTTCCAATTTTATCAAAATTACATATGGTATATAAATCTTTATTTTAATATATTTCTTATTTTAAATAACTTTAAAAATAAAAAAGAACCAAAATCATTGTTCATATTGGTGTTTAATATCAATACTTTATTATGATGTTATGGTGATGTATTTTTATATATATTTAAAATGTTTTGTGTGAGTTTTCCTGATGTCCTTTTTATTTTTTGAAAAAAATACATTTTTCTTTTCTTAAAAAAATAAAGTTTGTTTTATATGTGTTTATATATAATTATTATTTTTGGATTGTTTTTATTCCATATTATATGTATAATTGTTTAACATAGGTATAAAGATGTGAGGAAAAAAAAAACATGTCATTTAGATTCAGATTTCAGTCTCTATTCAGTTATTAGAAAAATTCAGAACTATTCAGTATTAAGACAAAAAAACAAATGATCCCTTAATATATATGATCCTTATACCTATACCATGAGATCGGTTCCTTAAGTTCTAAATTATTGTAATGTTTTATTTATTAATTATTGTAATATTTCAAAAATAAATGCTCCAACTTACAAGCATTTCATATAATTTATATCTATTTGATAAACCTAATGAGTATAAATTTATATTCAAAATATGTTTCAAAAAAAAAAAAAACAAATGATGATGAATTTATTTTCTGACTTTAAGTAGCATTTCCCCCGGTCAATCATTATATTAACTAAATAAACTTCTCTAATCCAACTGTTTTAAATTTGTAAGTATACCCTATTCAAATTAGGGAGAATCATATATACTCTCTAACTTTTGATCAAATATAAAATCAACCCCTCTAGTATAAACAATCAATAGAAAAACCCTCTTATGAGTTAACAGATAGTTAACTATAATTAAATATAATTATTTAAATGGTTTTTTTGATAATTTAACAAAAAAATACTAAAAATAAAAAATATTTTAATGAAAATTAAATATATGAAAATATATTATAACAAAGTAAGAAAATCATTATAAAATTTAAATAAAAATATTAGAATTATTGTTATATGACTGTTAACTAATAATATATGTTTTTTTATCGATTGTTCAAACTAAAGATTTTAATTTGATATTTAATCAAAGGTGAAGAGTTATTTACGATCCTTCCTTTAAATTAAGATAAATATATATGTGAGGTTATTTTCTTCCGAGTCTATCATGTTTGTTTTGTATAAAATGCTACTAAATAAATATTTTTATAAAAAAAATTGTAAATATATATAAAAAAAAAATGGAAAATTTTACAAGCACCTCTGATTTTAATCAATATTGCACCACAGGGTTACTCTTTGCCAACAAGTTTAGTATTAATTTAATTAATTACGATTTGGCTAATTATTACTGTAACAGATAGAATCATAGAACACACAACTGAGAAAACCAGAACTGAGAGAGAAGAGTGTTTCTCCAGTAAAGATGAACGAAGCTCCAAAGCTCTACACCAACAAACCCAAGAAAGGTCAGATTTCACAACCCATGTTTTTGTTTTCGATATTTTTCTTTAGAAAACACTTATTTGCTTGTTGAAAACAAAAGGATAAAGAAGAAGAAGAAGAAGAACCATCACTTTCCTATACAGCGAAGCAAGAATCTTTTAATTTGATTATTATTGTGTTTATATATATAATAAATATAATTCATTGGTTTCAATGATTGATTGAAGTTTTGATCTTTGATCTTGTTATTGCTAAAAAAACAGCACATTTGAAACAATTTCAAGAACAACATAAAGGAAAGGACGTTGCCTTTTCAATGCCGCCACCATCAACATCATCAGCAACAGCCGCAGCGGCTTCATACACAATGGGGTCAGGTTCTTCAGCTCCGCCTCCGCCGCCTCCCAAGCAGTCATTTGCCAGGCGTTATAGGTTCCTTTGGCCTCTTCTTTTGGTGGTCAATCTCGCTGTTGGAGGTCATTTTTGTTCCTTTTTTTTTATCTTTGCAGTACATATACTTATAAATATATGTGTGTGTGTGGATATGTATGCTTTAAGTTGTGTTAAATATTTGTTGATTGGAGTACTGAGATGGGTTTGTACATTTTAGCTTAAGAATTGATTTTTTTTTGTTGTTGTTGTTGTAGTAGTAGTTTTTAGTGCTTTTTCAATACTGTGATTGGAGGTGGTTAAGTTGTTGATTATTTCTGGATTTTGATTATTCCATTTGTAATTCCAATATTGTGTTGGAGGGTTTTTCATGTTGTGCCTTGTGAGTTAGAGGGAGAGAAAGTGGAGGAGGGATTGAACTTTTTGTCTTGCATGAATAGATTACGCTCTAATAGTGTTTGTGGATAATCGAACAAGTGATTATATGACTGGGACCAAGGATTGGAGGCTTTCTGAAGTTAGAGAATAGCTCTCAGTGTTTGAGAGAAGTATTATCAAATTAGTTGAAATTTTCAAAGATGGACTATTAGGTTTAAAGCAAAGGAAATCCGTTATAGCCCAAACAAACATACTGCTAAGTCCCCTAAATGACAAATTATTGGAGTTCCAGCAGATTATTGTTAATTGTTTTCACCATCCTTTTTGTGAGTTTTTTACTTAACCATAGACGAAAGGTGGTTCGACATTCTAAATGTTATGATTGTTAAGGTTTGGCAAGGACACTCAATTTTATTTTTCATAAGCTATGATCTGTCTAATTTTGATAAACATACAACGATACTTTCCTGTGATTACAATTTCCTTGTACTTGTTTAATACAGTGTTTCGATGGACTTCATATGAATAGGTTGAAACATAGGTGGAAGGATAAATTTGTTTCTTGATGATTCAAAGGGGTAACAATTCTTGTTTGTATTTGTGGGGCTCCTAGCAAATAGCATTTGGATATTTTTGGTGTGAAACTCCTTATGATATCTCGGGGGTCCTAAAGTTGAAGAGTTGTGATTTCCTTGGCATGCTATTGATTCCCTCAAGTTGGCATTATAGTAAAAGATTTTTGGGTGGTTTTAAAAGTTTTAAGAGATGACATGCTGTTTTTTCCTATAGTTGCATTATAGCAGCACACCAGCACATTATTGCGACTGAACTTGTTTGTACACAATTGAATGTAGAGGTATAACCTGTAATTTATAGTTGTTAGGTTGATTATAGTTAATTTCTTGTACTCCCGTGCTGCATAACTTATACTAACATGGTATGCAGCCATTTTTATTTATGAGATATAGGAAGATTAAGAAGATATGCAGACATTTTTACTGAGTATAACAAGAAGACTGTATACAATTTTAGTGGAATAGATAATTTGGAGACGTGCTCCATAGTGACTTCTTTGTAGTTGAATTGAACAACTAATTGGTGTGTCAACATTTAATTTCAGTTTTTTAACTTATTTTTATATTTGAACTCTATAATCAACTTCTAGTGATCTTTTTTCCAATAAGACTAGGCTTATGGATAGGTCTAGAGGTTTTGTTGCATGGGCGCCTTTCTAATTTTTAAAGTACACTTGTTAGGCTTGAAAAATATAAAGGTAATAAATATGTGTCTGTTGAACCTTATTTTGAACATATATCCATCTAACAAATGTGTCAAGGAAAAGGAATGGTGGATAATTGTCAATCGATTTAGGTCCAGTAAAGTACTTTTCTAGATTATTAGTGAAGTACCCGTATAAGGCATGCTGTGTTAAGCATGCATTCAGAGGCTTTGAAGGAAGAAATATGGATATTGGTAGATTTTTACCATAACTTTTGTCTTAAGATTGGGATTTGGATGAATATATTACATGTCGTACACCCTTACCCAATTATCTCAAGGTACATATGACAGAATAGATGTTTACATCTTTGCTTGTTGTATTTCTTTCTTATATTTTAGAAAAACTCAATTCCTCAAAGCCATGGTTTCAGTAACATTAGGCTGGCTGCTGGGAGTGCAATTATTTGGATTTAGAGAAATGATATCTTTTTGTCTGCATCTTGTCAGCATGTTCGCCTGCCGCTGCTATGCATGCCTTTGCTTCTCCTTGATGTTTAGATTTCCTTATCTCTATGCAGTTCAGTTAATGGTTTTTTTTTTTTTTTTTTACTAACCTGACTTTCTTTCCTATTTATTCATGTTGTTGGGTGACGCATATCCCAATTATTGTGTTCTTTGTTGGTTTTCTTTGGTATTGTAGTTTGACAAGTAAGACATGCTTAACAAACCAAATTCTATGAAATGGAGAAGGAATTTTTTTTTCCCAGTCCTTTTCTCTGTGCACTTCAATTAAGCTTTTTTTTTTCACTAACCTGACTTTCTTCTCCTATTTATTCATGGTGTTGGGTGATGCTTATTCCAATTGTTGTGTATCGTGTTGTTTGTCGGTTTTCTTTGGTATGTAAAACACGAATAATTAACCAAATTCTACAAAAATGGAGAAGGGATTTGATTTTCCGTTCTTGGTCTTTAGCGTAATGGTGGGGTGGGGCAGGTCATGTATGCAAACTGAATAACCAAGATGAGGAAAAAGAAAAGACCTCTCTCATTATGGTAACATTACAACTCAACTCAACTAAGTCTCAGTCACAAACAAGTTGAGATTGGCTGAGTGAACCTTTTCCTCCTTTTGCTTTTGTCCAATACTGTGATTATGCGAAATTTTGACATTGGTGTTTTATGTTCATCTTGTTCTGTGAACATGATAGTGATGGGATTTGCTGTAGTGGTCTTTACTAGTGATAAACTAGCTTGTGCATTTACATTATATGTGGCAACTCAGTCATTTGGTCTTTATTTTCTTTACAGGATTAAAATGGACATCTGAAATAGTGTTAATAACTTTGCAAAACAAACCTCTGAAATTTCTTACAAGCTTTCTAGAACCCTTTCTCAGTTTCAGGTTTATTTGTTTTTGTTGTGGATTTTCTCCAATAGATTCTTAAGTAATACAAATTTTCACGAACCATTGTTACATGTGGCAGCTGCTAGTGGTACAGACTACAGAGTGATTATTCCCATATTGTCTTTGAACCAATAATAATTGTGGTGAGAAAATAACCTTTGTTGATCTTAAGTTCCTCCAACAATGCAACTTTCTTGGAAATTTTCAATTGGTTTTCCATGCTATATATGTTGTGATGATGAGCTTTCAAATAATGATACTCATATTAATGGTTTAAGAGATGATAAATGAAAGTGGACAAGAATTGTTTGACGTAAAGCAATTAATTTGTGCCGTAACATTGTCGATGAGCAGAACTTGATTACTTGTCAGTGCGATTCTTTCATAATTACCAAAGTGAGTTGGTATTATTACCAGTTTTTGTGCTTTGTTGTAGATCTATTAAATTGTCATGGTTGAGGTAATCATACTTCGTTTCGTGGTCCAAGCGTTCAATATTCATGCTTCGGTTTTTTTTTTTTGTCCGGAGTCTGATCTTTGCAATTGTTAAACACATATCAATGATTCAATGCGGTTGCTTGATAATGTAGCAAGTGGGAATCATTGTGACTGATTTATGTATAATTTATGTAGGTTACGTATTGGTGAGGACAAGGAAGAAAGATACAGTAGTAGAAGAAGGGGAAAGTGATGTTCCTTCAACTCTGGTTTCTACTACGGCTGCTACAACTGCTCCAATCGCCGAGAAACGCTCACCCTCCATAGTACAGCCTGTGATGTTGCACGATCCCATTCCTGTGGATCAGCAGCGCACGCTTTTCAAGTGGATATTGGAAGAGAAAAGAAAGGTGAAACCAAAAGATCCTGAAGAGAAGAAACGCATTGATGAAGAGAAAGCGATTCTCAAACACTTTATTCGAGTGAAATCTATCCCGAATATCTAATCAAATCACATGTTTATCAAACACTGTGATTATCAGAAATGAATGATGGGGTCTCTTATTGTGATTAAAACAGTTTGTTTTTAACCCTTTTGTTGAATGCCAAATTTGTTTTTGTTCAATACAATATATGCCTTGCCTTCTTGGTTTGGTCATCTCATACACATACACTCTCAAACTCTCCAGGATTTTGCAATTATTGTAACTTTGAACATGGAGGAGGAGGTACAAAAGTTGTACATACAGACAGTTGCAGAAGCCACATTTCAAATGACCAAAAGTGAGACTTGAAAAATGCCTTCATAGAAAAGCTAAATTTGGAGGCCTCTCCGATGGGAATGGGAGATGCGGATGCACCATGTATCCCTGCTACGATTTTGATAAGTGCTAAACTGCATCATGCATCACCCATTAAGATCTTGTCATATGACGAAATTAAACCTGTGGCAATATCAGCATTCTAGCTTTTGTCCTCTAATGGAGAATGAACCTTGACACAAATTCCTTACAAATATTGAGATTCAACTCTAGGTTCTATTTTGACCAAAAAAAAGAAGCAATAATGAATTAAAATAAAATGGTTGCCTTATATTTTTAGTATCTCCACAAGCACATCACATGGTGGTATGAAATACTTGGTCTTGTTTCATTCTCTAACCTTTCTTATATGAAAAGTTATTATTAATATTATGAATATTATAATTATTTGATTCCAAACTCTTTCAAAATTTGAAGCATGGGGAGATGAAATTTTGCAGAAATAAACTCACCCCATATCTGTCTTTTTTGTCACATCTATTGGAGTCTTGTTTTCAAACACCATTTTCATGGCATGGGAATAGAATTTCAATCCAATTTAATTATTAATACTAAAAATGAGCATATTCCTTCTCTAACTTTGAAGTTGTTTGGAGAATTCACATGGTCCTCTAATTCCTAATGGAAGTATGCACAATTTCCAAAATGGATGTGGACACAACACCAAATTTACTAAAATAACCCCCACAACAGCTTAAAAATCTAAACTAAATAGGTTGCTATTCCAAACCCTAATTAATTATTTCTTATCCCGTAGATATTTAGTCATTTTTGAATTAAAATGAGACAACATAAAACTCATATTAAACGTTATAATAACGTTCCCATCAAAACTATTCAGATTTACACTACACAAACACAAGTTTAACGTGAGGTTTCTGAACTTTAAAGCTAAAGTTGCAATATAGTCTGTATTTACCAAGAATTACTTAAATAAACTTTCATAAAAATGTAATAAAAAGAAATAAAATGTCCTCCAAGAGATCTCTAAAATTCAAACTTTTTAAAGAATATAAAACTATATCCAAAATATTCTCTTGGATTCTTAAAGATATATAGTATAAAGAGCCAAAAGATGAGCCGAAAAATTTGATGTAATGATGATATTTAATTGAAAAAAAAGGATTAAGATACTTAATCATAAGTTAGGAAGTTTGAAACAAAGAGCAAAAAGGAAAGCTAAGGAACGGAGCTCGACAATAAAATAAATGAGCAATCAAGAAACGGGGGGCCATTCTTAGATTTACATTATTATTTTAGAAAACAGTCAATGAAACAGTTTGATTCAAAATAAATAAATAAAAAGGTTGGTATTCTTTTAAAGTTTCCATTGTCACTATTGAAAGAACAAATCCCCACCCATCTCACAACTTTATAAGGTGTGTTTATGAGTGCTTTTGTAAAAAACAAGTTGTTTTTAGGTAAAAACAATCGAAAGTTTTTTTTAATAGAATAACGGTTCAACAAAGCGTTATTTTTATGTAATACAATCTAGTAATGTTACACATCTCATTTTTATATCATATTTATATTTAAATTAATGATACGATAATTAAACTCATATGATATAACATGTGATAACTGAGATAAATCTTTCATTAGTTGATTAGATACAAAAGTAAGATACCAAAAAAAAGTAATACTAGACTCTAGTATTACTCTTTTATAAAATATATAATACATATAAAAAAAAAATCTGATCTAAAAGGTATATTATTTAAAAGTTACATATCATGTATTTCGCTAAAAACAAATTAATAAATAAACAAAATCAAACACTGTTTAGAGAAAAATGTACAAGATACTTTATTAAACAAACATTTTTATACTAGAATTATTTCATTGTTAAGTACATTTATAGAATAATCGATTATTACATGTAGTTTTTATATACAAAAAATTTTCAGTCAAACTTACAAACTAAACATAAAAGTATATATTTTTGATAATTGAAAATAATTAATGTTTCTAACAATATATACTACTACTGCTGTTAAAAAAAAACAATATATACTACTACTACTACGTACTAAAAGCATTTCAATTAAATAAACATTGCTTAATGATATATGATGACAATAATGACTACCCGTTACCTTATTAATTACAACCAGAGAATGGTCAAGTGTGTGTGAGAGGCTCATATAATTTAGAGTATTTTTGATATTAAAAAAGAGAGAGAGAGAGGGGGAAAGAAGAATGAAACCACACACATGCATGTGGCCTTTCTTCTATATATATAAAAATGAGAAAGAAAAAAAGAGAGATGGGAATGAAAGTAACATGAGAGGTTTTGGCAGCTGGCCTAGCTAGAGAGAGAGGGAGATCTAGAGAGAGAAACATATAAGAAAGAAGAAGATTATTAATTTTAATGAGTGTTGTGTACGTGTTGGACTGATTGAGTGATCTCACATGAAAGCACGAGGCCATATGCCACCAGCTGCTTCAACTGCAAATAGATGGGGGGGGGGGGGGGGGACATGGCACACATGCATTTTTGTGGGGTTCACAGTTCTCTTTTGTATATTCTACTTTTGAAACAAATAACTTGTCATAATAATAAGCTTGGAGAGAGAATCAATTTCATATATATAATTTCTGATAAGTAGATATATACATGCATTTTCATATCAATTATATATATCAAACCCCACCCCTCCTTATATATATCTTTTAATTTACATCGTGTATATATACTTTTTGCCTTGTAAGATGATTTGATTTTAACTCCATTCGAATCTAGATAATATAATGTTTTTATCTAAATATCATGAACAGAGACGGAGTTAAAAATTCAAATTTTGGAGGGGGTCATTGTACAAAAACAACAGATTTTGGAGGGACAAAAGTAAAAAGAGTTTAAAAGTTTTGTAATAATTTGAATTTTTTTTAAGGGAAAGTATCATTTTACCCCCTAACGTTTGTCTTATTGTTAAGATGAGGACATAGTTTGGTCGTATTGGCCATTAATCCCCATAAATGAAAAGAATATATATAATATACCACTTCTCTCATATTTTCCATCCAAAATCATGTTGACCACTAAACTCAAAGGGGCAATTTCGTAAGTGGAAATGGTTCAAAATGTCACCCTTTTTTATTACTTACGATGATGTCACCATATTAATAACTTATGTTTCAAAAACACTTATTATGGTGAATTACCAAAATTGCCTTTAAAGTTGTATTTGTGCTTTCATCTTCGGTTTCAGAAAGATAAGTTTATTTCTCTCTCCAAAAAAGTAGTGTGTTTTTTAAATCTGCAGGTAACTGATTTTTGTGATCTCCCTAATGTTTTGTTATGCTTTTACGAGTGATTTAAGATGTATGAACATTTAGTCTCCAGAATATACACTAGGTTTATTTTCTTACTTTTTGAAAATATAGGTCGAGCTTGTAGGTTTGTTATAAAAGCTTGAGGTTTTGTAAAAGCTCAGGGTTTTAAAAAAAAGCTCAGTCCGAGCTTATGAGAGTGGTCCAAGCTTTTATAACAGCTGCGAGCTTTTAAAAGTTCGATCCGAGCTTTTATAAAAGATATGAGTTTTTAAAAGCTGCATCTTTTATAAAAGCTCGATCCGAGCTGATATATAAAATCTCGCAGCTTATATATAAACGCTCGAACCGAGCTTTTATATAACAGCTCTGAGCTTTTATATAACAGCTCTGAGCTTTTATAAAAACTCGGGGCTGAGCTATATAAAAACTCGATCTGAACTATAAAAGCTCGATCCGAGCTATATAAAAACTCGGTCCGAGCTCTTGTACTATGCTTATCCGAGATGTTATTGTATTGGATCGAGATTTTATTTTGCTTTCCTGAGATTTTAGTGTATTGGTTCGAGCTTATACTTTGAATATCCTAGTATTTTTTGTTCCGAATGATTTTTTTTAATTCCGACATTTGTTATTATTTTTGAGCTTTTTTATAACATTAATTTGGTTTTTTAATTGTTATTTGAAATTGAATTTAGATATTGTTATTGTTAATAATGGTTTGTGATTTTGTTTTTGATAGGAGAATGAATCGGGTGAAAATAGTCATCTCTTACAATGGTCGATGGGAGCAGTTACCCGATGGAAGTCAGAGGTTTTTAGGTGGTGATAATCAAGGAATGTATGTCTTAAAGAGTATGACTTACCAATAGTTGGTGTTGATCGTGGAAATTGTTGTGAAGTATGATGTCGACAAATACAGTGTTGATCTACTGTGTATATCAATGGTACATGAGACTACATGTCGCACGTTTATAAGAAACGACGACGATGTTCAGTTTATGTTGGAGAAGATAGGGTGATCCCTCAAGAATGTGTCAGTCTAATTGAAAGGGAAACAGTGGTGAAGAAATCCCTCCTCGTGATAACACCTAACAATTTAGATCTTCAGGCGGAAGCAACCAGTTGTTCACAGAAAGAAGTTGGAATAACGGTAGGAAAAACCTGTGTGGTGTCCCACCGGAAGTAGCCGACCAGGGTGAATTAGTCGGTGGCCAATTCGACGATGTGTTTGGATGTCAAATTGAGATGAATGATGGGTAGTTCAATCACCATTATAATGACTTCTACAATGACATAAACAATGAGCAGAACATTGAACCGAATGTTGGGCTGACACAACAGATGGATGATGAGGAAAATTTGTATCTGGTTGATAATGTAGCTAACAATAAGGAAGGGGAAGAGGCTGTCAAACCGGAAAGATGTGCAACACGTGTACAAAGATTTACTTGCAGTGCAGCAGATGTAGTTGGGAATTCCGAGATCCGGCCTAATTTAACTACAATTGATTATGATAATGTTAGAACGTGGGTTATTCCATAAGCGCAATCATACTCGTTTGGTATTGGTGGAAGCAGGAACTCGGTTCAAGAAGAACCTACAAGCATGATATATAAGGGGCAATTTGTTCCTACCTAAAAGGATTTGAAGAGACTCGGAGGGCATTTTGCAATGCGGCAGAACTTCGAGTGGAATGTGAAAAGGTCAAATAAGACAACGTTACATTTGGTTTGTTTGATGGACAACTGTACGTGGAAATTAAGAGCGGTTAGGAGAGATGAAGGGACATACTTCCAAGTAAGAGGTTTTGTGAACGAACACACATGTCTTTTGGAGGAGATTCACCGCTGTCATCGATAAGATAGTGCAGTCATAATTGGAGAAGTGGTAGTACCTAGACTTCAACAACAAGATGGTCGACTAATACGTCCGAAGGACATAATCGCCGACATGAAAACAATGTATGTCATCCAAATCTTGTACAATAAGGCACATCAAGCCCTGCAATATGCGTTGTCATTGACCTATGGAACACATGAGGAAACCTTCAAACTACTGTCATCATTTGGCTACGTGTTAGAGCAACAAAATCCAGGGACAATAACTGACTTACAATGCGACGAAGATGGTAGATTTTTCTATTTTTCATGTTATTGGGTGCCTCACTCATAGGATTCCGGAGGTGTATGTGTCCAGTTGTTGCTGTAGATAGTACCCATTTAAAAGAAGTTTCGGAGATGTTTGATGCAACTGCACAAGATGGGAACGAACAGGTGTATCAAATTGCATTTTGGGTACGGTGACTCAGAAAACAACTTTTCATGGGAGTGGTTTTTAGATTGCTTGAAGGGTGCCCTAGGCCATATTGATGATTTGGTTTTCATTTTGGGTTGGCATGCAAGCATTGAAGCTGGGATTTCAAAGGTTTTTCCCGATGCAACCCATACGATATGTTGATGGAACTTTTCTAAAAATGTGAAGAAGCGATTTCACATAAATGATGTAGCAGCCATAATGGATAAAGCATCTAGATCGTACACTGAATTGAAATATAACCGCCACATGGAAGAGCTACGTAACCTGCGCCATAATGCATTCAATTATGTCATTGAAGCTGGTCCACACAAGTGGTTCCATGTACATTGTCCAGAAAGAAGGTATAGGGCCATGACAACAAATGTTGCTGAATGCATAAACTCATGTCTCATATTTGCACGACAACTGTTCATGCTGACACTGACAGAGTTCATTACGAATATGCTACAGAGGTGGTTTTATTATCATCATCGTATTGCACAGTCCATGCGTCATCAATTGACCGACGTAGCACATCTTGTGATCCTCAAACGTGTTGAGAAATGTGCTTATATGACCATCAATCCAGTTGACTAGAACATATTCCCCGTCAAACGGTCCAGGAAGCAGTGGACTGTTGACTTAGCCCGGAAGACTTGCATGTGCAACAAATTTCAAATGGACAAATTTCAGATGGGACTATCCATGAAGACGGATGGATAACAGGCATAATAGGAATCGAGTACTAATCGATGCGTACTCGGTTCCTATTATGCTTGTTGGCCATCCGTCTTCATGGATAGTCCCCACTGACATCGCCGATCGTGTGGTGTTAAATCCATTGTCGATGAGGCAAGCAGGACGTCCGAGGGGGGGCCGACATACCTCATCTTCGGAAATGACAACCACTCAATCGTGTAGAAGATGTGGAGAATCAGGTCATAATGCTAGACAATGTCATAATCCACATTTGATTAATTATGGTCCAAGTAGAATTGTTCCACCAGAATATCGGTGTAAGTGTAGCATCTTTCATTCAGCTGGACACAACAAACAGACGTGCCCTGATAATGGACCTACCGTAGTATGACTGAGCGCATTTGGAAAGAACCTATATTTATTAGTTGTAATTGAATGATGTGAAAATGTTGCGTTCTTATTTTCAGATTAAATAGGGATGATAGTTTTTAGTTTCCTATTGAAGAACGGGATGTAAAATTTGTTAATGCTAGACGATGTCATAAAATATGCATAATTTACATAATTTAATGAATGAATATTATTATATCATTTAATGAATGAATATTATTACATAATTTAATGAATGAATAATATTATATAAAATAATGAATGAATATTATTACATAATTTAATGAATGAATATTATTACATAATTTAATACAACTCCACTACTGTACAACATTCATTCCTCATATTTATGGTTGGGAGTTACAAAACACCTTCACTGCCATCTTCTCCCGTATGGTGGGCATATCGTCTTCTGTCCAATCGTACTGGATCCCATCTGCCAGTATGTACTCTATCAACCTCAACGTATACGCCCCACAGTTACCGATGCAATGCACGACATAGACAAGTGTTACAAAGATAATAATTTTTATTGGATCGTGTGTACGTACTATTATATAATAATACCTTTGTTGTTGTTACGGCAGAGCTGTTTTCGACAGCAGGCTCACCCCAAAAGCCCTATTCTCCCTCTTGAACTTCTCCCTACCGGGTGGCCTGTCATCTTGAAACCCGAACTGATTCAACATGGAAGGGAGAAACCACCTGAGTGGCTTATGTTGACGGGGACCTCTTGTCTGAATGGGTCTAGGAAATGTATCATCTCAGCAATCAAGTCCATGCTGGCCACAAGCCAATGCTGGCGTCCGATGTTGTAAAGAATAATAACCTGTACCAAGGAATAACTCAACTTATGTTCACCACAATTATGGGAGAAACAAAATATGGAAATCATTTTATTACACTTACCATGTCAATCTAGTGTCAGGGCCGACTTTCTGCCGAGAGAAATCCATGTACCGTCATAAGGTCTTCCGCAGATCACCTGACCTGTAAGACCTTCCACCCCAGCGTCTTGACTTCACCATCATCATCGCGAGACATTATTTTCTCCCACTGGTACTCCAATAATGGTTGTGGACAAATAAATTGTCATTGTGAGTGAGGATCAATTCATTGATAAATAAGTACACACAAACCAACAAACACTTACAAAGAACTGAGTTCCCAGAATGTTTATCCTCTGGTTGTAAACATTGGGGTATGCTCGTTGACGCTTCCGTAAGATGGTCAGGTATGCGTCCATATGCTGTAAAGAGATTTGGAAACACTATTACAATTCAAAAGTAAAAAAAGTCAAACCCAAAAACATTTAGTTGCCTACCGAGACAAACAACTCCATGTAGTTCTCTTCGAATCTGTGGAACCAATCCATGTCTACCGGCTCCATGATATCAACATCGCGCCTGTATAAACCAATTTTCTAAATATCAGACAAATTAAACAAATTAACGTTGGTGCAGAAATAAAGTAACACATCTGATACTTACAAACCCCATGTTGAATTGTTCTTCTTATATGCTTTGTAGGCCTCCAATTGCCCAGCATCTACCAACGATGTAGAATTGTATGTATGCTCTGATGCTACCGGTATTGTCCTAGGCCTCTTTGGGTGAGTCGGGTCAGTGTATGGGTTGACCAGATGCCACCCACACTTACGCGCACGGGGGATACGGAAGACGCGGGTGTGTCGGTAGAAGGAGGAAGGATATCGTGGGATGAACCTGGTGTGATGATGGGAGGAGGAGGGATCCCGTGGGATGATGCAGCTATGACAGTGGGAAGAGGAGGGGTCTCATGCGGTGTAACTGCAGAGCCAAGTCCGGTGGAAGAACCCCTAAGACGACGATTTCGTTCGGACGAAGTCTCCTGTACCTCCAGAAGTAGGGGAAACGCAAATGTATTGTCCGTACGATTCTTTTGGTGTCAGCAAAAGCCTTCAGTGTCTATATTGATACCCTGTGTATCAGGTCCGGTCACTTGTGTATCGGGTACAATACCATATGTTTCTGGTTCGGTACCGGGCATACCACCTACGGCTCTGGCTGGGTCTGTCCCGTCGACAGGACTACATCCACTTACGAAGTCGCTGTATGAATTATCTCGATCATGAGACTGTGGGCCCTCTCCTGCTGTTTGTGATGTCGATCCTCTCAAAGCTTGGACTAAGTCCATCAGCTGCTGATGCTGCCTGTTTCGTTCTTCATCACTTCTCCGCAGATCATCCCGTAAAGCTAAGACTGAACCCTCAAATGCTTGGATTCTAAGCTCCAGCCGGTTCTGAAAACAAGTACACAATGTCAGTCATGCACACGCACATGCATTTGAAATAAATAAATGCAGAACAACAATTTTAACATACCTCGTGCGCCCCTACACCGTCTCCTCATGAGCAATCTACATCATTGTGTCCCGTCATCGTAAATAGTATGCGGCGTTGCCTCTAGGGTCTCTCACAGGGCAACTCTGTATCCGTATGCATCTCTTCACTGACACGACGTTGTTCTACCTCCGGTATAACATCCTGGTCACTCGGACTCACCCTCACTGAATTCGGTATACCTTCTTGTCCGTCACCCAAAGGATCCGGTATCGCCTACGCTATGCCCGCATAATAGGGTTCACCCCTTTCAGCTTGGGTGGCCACCAATTCTGTCCTTACAAACATCTGAAAACGTTGTTAGAACGTTGTGTAATTGAATTTAGTTATTAACATTAACAAGTTAGACACTTACATGATCTGTGAATATATGTAACAACCTATCCCCCCTCGATTATATCTTTAACGCCCACTTTAGAATTCGGGGATATATATCGGTAGCCACCAGAGTCCCGAATTAGGTCCCAAGCTCGGGGATCACCTCGAAAACAAAAATCTACAAATAAATATTTTTTTTTTCCAAATTTCGTATAGACGATTACAAACGTAAATGATTTTATTCATAAAACGCTTACTAAAAGGACGTAAGATAAACCATAAATGTTGTACGCCTCTACCATATGTTTGTCACGTCCCTTTGCTTGTTGGCATCTCTGGAACCGCTCCCGTCGCCCATCAAGCGCATGCTTGAATGAAATTATGGAATGACTGTACACGTGTGCACCCCACGGGAACGCGTCAAAACCGTCCAGATCATCCACCAGTCCTAACTGTCAAACTGGAATTTTGACTCTCTCGTCCAACCCTATAAGTATCCAGTTCAGCATATAAATGAGATATAGTTTCACATTATTGTATGCCTGCTGAAACTCACCTTGCCTTAGGACATCTCTCAACTCGAAGGACGAAATCTCAGTCTTACCACCAAAGTACCGGTGATGTAGGTCATTATCCATGCTAACATAGCTGCTCGTATCCGGTACTACTCCGAACCTTAATCCGGTGATTAGGCAGAATTCTACCTTGGAGAACCTCACCTCATGATTGCCTAACATAAATCATATATCGTCTACGGGCCCATTATGATACACCTCCCGCAGAAGTAGCTAATGGATAATACCACCCAAAAACTTCACCGGGCAGGGCATGGTCAATAAATGCCCAAAACAGGACGCCCTTAACCGACACCGGTCTTCCTCAGCCCATTTTGCAGGGACCCGATTAATGGCATCGTCTATCTGGCCAAGGGCATTGAAATGGTCATGGCGAGTGACTTTCCCTTCGTACCACTCTTCCGCTGGAGTTTTAAGCGACTCCCTCAACCGATTCGTCATCTGAAATTAAACAACAACATAATTAATTTTTTGTCCCTGTGAAATCATCAGAAATAACAAACGCTAACCTTAACAAAAGCTCGGATCGAGCCTTTGTATAAAAGCTTCCGAGCTTTTGTATAAAAGCTTCCGAGCTTTTGTAAAAAAGCTCGACGCTTTTATATTATTAAAGCTTCGAGCTTTTATATTATTAAAGCTTCGAGCTTTTATAAAACCTCGATCCGAGCTTTTGTATAAAAACTTTGAGAATTTATACAAAAGCTCAGATTAAGGTTTTGTAAAAGCTCGGATCGAGTTTTTGTACAAAACTCAAATCGAAGTTTTATAAAAGCTCGAAGCTTTAATATAAAAGTGTCGAGCTTTTATACAAAAGCTCGAAAGATTTTATACAAAAGCTCGAAAGCTTTTATACAAAAGCTCGAAAGCTTTTATACAAAAGCTCGAAAGCTTTTATACAAAAGCTTGACGCTTTTATACAAAAGCTCGGATCGAGCTTTTGTAAAAGAGCTTCGAGCTTTTGTATAAGAGCTTCGAGCTTTTGTATAAGAGCTTCGAGCTTTTGTATAAAAGCTTCGAGATTTTATACAAATGCTCGAAGCTCGATTTAATCTTCCTCAACAATTTTTTTACAAATACAAAACTCTAACCTAACCCATTTTTATTCTCAGATCCACAAATAAAATCTAATATAACATTTCATTCAATTAATCAACAACCAAAATGATACAAATTCAATGCTCATCTAACCTCGATCAATTGTAATATTCTGTTCAACGATAAACTGGTTTCCAAGTTCCGGTACTGTCGCCGTGAACACTAAGTCGTCAATTCACTTTTTTTGTTTTTATTTTTTCTCTCTTTCTTCACAACCAAAGTGATGGCATGAGTATTTTGGTCTCCACACTTTAAATGGTGCATTTTAAACATGATTTATTAATGTTGTGCTATTTACACAACAGTCCCCCAAAAAGGTGCCATTAATTTTTTGAACCCATTTCGTAATCTCATCGGTGTATAACCAAAACCTAAAAAAAAAAAATACATTTCAACAAAAAAAAACATAAAAAGTTTAAAAAAAAAATCTTATCTCATCGTAATCTCTTCAACACCTAAATTCATCATCACCATCTATTCATACAAATCACATCTATCTCACCCAAATTCATCATCACCGAATCACCACCACCAAATTCTTCTTTCTCTCAATCTCGCTTGTCTCTCTCTCAATCTCGTCTGTCTCTCTCTCTCTCTCTCATGACGCCAATCTCTTCTTATAGAACACATCCATCATCATCTAACTCTAACACCCAAACACCAACCCCAGCCTCCTCCACTCTCAAACACTAAACCCTAGCCACCACCCTAAATGGACCAAAATCGACGTCTGATCTGAGAGTCAAGAAGATCGTTGGTCAATCTAGAAGATCGATTTCCTCTTGACCGCCTCAACGTATATCTCTCTCTTTTCTCTTTATTCCCTCTTCTCTCTCTCTCTTTCTTGCGAACGATTTGGGGCTTCTGATATGAGTTTGGTTTGAGAATGGGGTTTCTGATATGGGTTTGGTTTAGTAGCGGTGGTGTTTGTGGGTTTTTGGGTTTGTTTGGTAGAGAATAGTGTTTTTTTGAACACGGGTTCGATTTCAAGTTCAATTTTCTTCTTCGATGATGGTGGTGTTTGAGAGGTTGATGTTTGAGAAGGGATAGTTTTTTTCTGGATTTGATAAACTGATGTGACAGTGGGTGTTTTATTTGGTTTGGGGGTGGTGGTTGATGGTGTGTGTGTTTGGTTTCTGGGCTGGAGATGAATTTGAACGAGGTTGGTGTTGATGATGAATTTGAACTGATGTGATGATGACAAATGTGGATGGTGTGATGAAGATCAAAGATGAATATTGTTGTGTTTGATGAAGATTTACAAATCTGAAACTGGAGAATAAACTGAATATGGAGAAGAAAGTTTTAAAAAATCTGGGTTCGAAACTAGGTTTTTGCAAAACTGGGTTAAAAAAAAATCTTGATTTTTTTTAATAAAAATCTGGGTTTGATTTTGTATATCAGTAATAAATTTTAGTTTAGTGATTTTGATTTTTGAATTGAATGAAATTTTCTCTTTAAAAAAATTGAATGGCATTTTCGTTTGTTTCTCTTAAAAAATTTCTCTTAAATATATATATTTATTTTGAAGTAAAGATTTATTTATTTATTTGTTTATTATTAAATTTAAATAATTCTGTTTTTTAATATTTTTTTATTTAATGAATATTTTGAGGGTTAAATTGTAATTATAAAGAGAAAACTGAAGGATAAAATGGTCATTTATTTTAATTTTAACGGTCAAATGGGTATATTATATATTTAATGGATGGAAAAGGTAACAAAATGGGTTTTTTTTTAACATTTATTTGATTTCAGAGAGAAAAATAGTCAATATGGTCAAACCATATTCTCGTCTTAACAATATAGCAAACATCAAGAGGTAAAATGATATTTTCCCTTTTTTTAATATAGATTTTAAAGTTTATTTTTTAAGGAAAGGGGCCACGCACCCCAGGTAGGGGTCCGTATAAAATTCATAGATGAGTTAGAGAGTTTCTCTATATGAGATGCGATCAGAATCAATATATGTCTTGAAATCATAAGAAATATTTTTAAATTAATAACGGATGGAAAATTTTCTTAGCATGATCCATGAATCTCATTGTCTACTTATCCATCAAAGTTGTCCATGTCTTTAGGCTTTATGCAAAACATGGCCATGGTAAATTCAATTTAACCCAAGTTGAATAAACAAATAAATTAATCTCTCAAACTACATTAATTTCTTCATTAAAGATAATAAGAACTTCTTATCTATAGACGTACGACTGGTCCACTTATATTTATCCACGTATTGTAAACAATTAATTGTATCCAAAAGTTCATACCACGTGGCGTGATATGAACAAGACGGGCCACATCTTGTAATTCCTTTTCCTATTTATTAATTACTACCCTTTTGATCCCAATGTTTTTTTTTTAACTTTCTTAAAAAGCAGCATGAAGGAGAAGAGAAGTAACCCATTAGCCATCATAAAAACTACTTAAAGCCAATCATATTAGATGCTTTACACCATCCCACTCCACATACAAATAATATTCTCTTTTTCTCTCACACATCCCTCCAACTTTTTAATAATCTCTCTCTCTATCTTTTGTCCACATCCACGCGTGCACGTACACATGCACATTCATATATATTTCCACCACCATAATTGTGCATATATAAGAGAGAAAGAAAGAGAGAGATCATCAATATTGCTCGTGCGGGGTTGAATTGAGAGAGAGAGAGAGAGTTTTTATCCAATAATGGACAGCTTATTTTGGATTTTGTTTGTCATAGCAGTTCTCTTGTCCAGTACTACTACCATTATAATTCTCTACAACAGAAGTAGGTTTACTTCTCTGAGATCATCACCATCAACAAGATCATCATCATCATCATCATCATACAGAAGCAGCCAACTCCCTTCTGGCACCCTTGGATGGCCTTTTCTTGGAGAAACCTTAGAGTTCATCTCCCGTGCTTACTCTGACCACCCTGAAAGCTTCGTGGACAAACGTCGCTGCATGTAAGTCTGTACACAGTTTTATTTATATATATATAAAGACATGTAGTTTCATGTAATATTTCAACTTTATTTTGATTAAAATTTAAAGGGTTGTTTTTAGAAATTATAATTAATCAGGTTTTGAAGAAATTATATAGTTTTTGAGTTTATAATTATATGATTTTGAGGAGTGATTTTTAATGGATTTTTTTTTCCAGGTATGGGAAGGTGTTCAAGTCACATATTTTTGGGACACCAACAATAGTTTCAACAGATGCAGAAGTGAGTAAAATTGTCCTACAAAGTGATGCAAAGGCTTTTGTGCCATCTTACCCCAAATCACTGACTGAGTTGATGGGAAAATCCTCCATTTTGCTCATCAATGGAATCTTACAGAGGAGAATCCATGGACTCATAGGAGCCTTCTTCAAGTCTCCTCACCTCAAAGCTCAGATCACTAGAGACATGCAAAACTATGTTCAGAAATCTATGGAGTCTTGGACAGATGACCAGCCCATATACATCCAAGATGAGACCAAAAATGTAATCTCTCTCTCTCTCCCTCTCCAAGGTCTTGTGTGAAGTTCATGAATTTTATTAATTCTTGAAGTTTGAAGTTATCTACATCTCTCTCATATGAATCTAAATTTAAAATTAGTTTCAAGAATAGTTTCTGTATAACACATACGGAAAATAAAAGTCGTTAAATCTTTCGTAATCTTCACGTGTAGACTGTTCATACATTGTTTTATTATAGATATTATATCTCAATCGTTAGATAAATCTAAAAATCTAAATATTTTCTTGTCTTTATGTACTATTTTGAGCACAACAAGATATGTTTACATAGAAATTATAAAAGTAGTCCACACCTGATAATTTCCGGCAAATCTTTCTTAAGCTTTCTCTTTCAGGCCCCTACTACCACATATCCCTAGTGAAAGAAATCATTGAAGTTTGAAATTTATATCTCTGGCTTCTACTTAGATTATATAATATGATTTTGCTGGAAAGTAACTCACAGTTGTGTAATGGGGTTCACAATAATTCGAACATTAATCATATTGTCTTTAAAATTTTGATCCATATAATCATTATGTTACCTAGTCTTTTTTTTTTTTATCTTTTTGAAAGTCACTGAGAAAGAATTTTCCCTTTTGTACATGTGTCTCCAGATTGCCTTTCAAGTACTAGTCAAGGCATTGATTAGTTTGGATCCAGGTGATGAAATGGAGTTCCTCAAGAAACAGTTCCAGGAATTCATCTCAGGCCTCATGTCTCTACCCATTAACATCCCTGGAAGTCAACTTTATCGGTCGCTACAGGCAAGTTAAAAGACGTGCATTACGAAAAATCAGAGATGACGAAATCAAAATAGACTTGAATTTTAATTAAGTGCCCTTTTTTGAATTAATCGAAATTCTGTTGATTTCAGGCAAAGAAGAAGATGGTGAAGTTAGTACAGAAGGTAATTGAATCGAAAAGGGATCATGATGGTGGCAATTTTTCAACTACAGTTCCGAAAGATGTTATCGATGTGTTACTAAACAGTACTACTACAAGTGATCATCAACAATATTTAACAGATGATTTAATAGCAGATAATATGATTGATATGATGATTCCAGGGGAGGATTCAGTGCCAGTTCTAATGACTCTTGCCATCAAATACATCTCAGATTGCCCTTCTGCTCTCCAACAATTAACGGTATGTATGCCTTTTTCTTGGAAATATTTTCCAGGAAAATCACATCCAAACACTATATATGATTGAGACTTTTCTTCTAACCACATTTAGTAGACACTAGGGTTTGTCCACACTATTGTGGCTACATGAAAGAAACCCTTCACCAGAAGAGAACAGATATTAATGGCCTCTTTAATTATCCACCATAAAATGTACAATAATTATCCAAATTAGGAAAATTAATAATTGAAATCTGTGCTGGATTGATTGTATAGAAATTACTCTCACATTCTTAATTTGGTCAAAATTAGGGCTAGATATACGACCTATTGATGTGTGGTTGCTTAGCATGAAATTATTGTTGATTTTTTTTAATCTATTTTTAAAATTTCCCCTTTATATATATATATATTTTACAATAGTGAACTGTGTTTCAATAATTATTATATATTAATTCTCTCAGGAAGAAAACATGAAGTTGAAGAGACTAAAAGATCAACTTGGAGAGCCATTGTCTTGGAGTGATTACTTGTCTTTACCTTTCACACAAAACGTAAGAATATTTGACTTTATATATATGTGGTATCTTAAAAGAATAAACATGATTGAATCGAATTTCTTATAAACAGGTCATTACAGAAACCTTAAGGATGGGAAATATAATAATTGGAGTGATGAGAAAGGCCGTGAAAGACATTGAGATAAAAGGGCATCTAATACCAAAAGGATGGTGCTTTTTTGCATACATTAGATCAGTACACCTTGATGAAAGTAACTATGATTGGCCTTACCAATTCAACCCATGGAGATGGCAAGTAAGTATAGCAGCAGCTAGCTAGAGGGGGCCCTTTCTTTTTGGTGTCTTTTTTGTATTTTTATGTGACTTTTTTAGGGTTAATATGGATTTAACTGGTATATTTTGTCACAGGATAATAAAGACATAAGCAATTGTAATTTCACTCCTTTTGGAGGTGGACAAAGACTATGTCCTGGTCTTGATTTGGCTAGGCTGGAAGCTTCCATTTTTCTACACCACTTCGTTACTCAATTCAGGTAATTAATTTTGTGATATAATTACTTAGATTTTAGGTGTGAGATCCTGCAAGATTTTTTTATACGATAATCTTTAAATTGTTGTCTGCTCCAATTAATTTGTAGCTTATTTACTTCTTTATTACTTTATGAAGAAGCATGAATTAGAAATTTATGAAACATTGAAACCTGTTATATATGTATGCATGCCACAAATTTGAAAATATTTGTAGTTCATTGAACCGTTTTAAACTTCTTTTTTTAAAGCGCTTTTGACAATATATCAAAGAGGATGTTTTCAAAAATACTTTTTGTGAATTTCAATATTGAGAGTGACATCGAGACAAATCTTTGAGGAAAGGAAAACCGGGGTATTGATTTGTTTTGAGACAAACCCTACATTATTTCTTCACTTTCACAATAAGAGCAAAGACAATTCAACACATGAGTACACCAAACTTTCTGCCAATTTTGGCTCACTTGCTTTTTTATAAGACACATAAATCACTTTCACATACTTGCTTCCAACCACCTTCATTATTATCTGATATATATTTTTATAATAATTATTAATGTTTATATGAATATGATCCGATATAACTATTTAGATCCATAAAAACTAGCTAGATTCCATAACTCTTTCACTGCATTATTTCCTTTTCTAATAAGCTGGTCAATTCATCAGTAGAGTAGGAAAAAAAAATAGTAAATCTTTAACCTAATCATATAGAACAAACTTTTTTAACACAAGTGATAGTGCATTTCCTTTTCTATATTATAATGGTAAGGGAGTTTGAATCTCATCGTATGTATTTTATAAATATATATGAATAGATTGAAATGAGTTTTCTCTTCAATCTATATTATCGAATATATATTTCTTATTATGAGAATAGATATCTAATCTGAACCGTTCATATAATGTTTAATCTCGGAAATGATTAAGCAAAGAATAGCCACCCATTTTAAACCATCTATATTGCATATTGCATATATAGGCCAAGTCGTCAAGAGACACTCCGTTAAATTGCCAAGACCAAGAAATCTTGACAAGTCAAATGCACTGTATAAAAAACCAACTAGGGTTGGAATGTTGGATACTACAAAATCATTTACTATAATTAAATAATTATTATTATTATAGGATTTCTTTAAATTTTAGGCTACATATTTGACTGCTTTTACATTAAGAAAAAAAAAACTATACCTTTTATTCACACACCCAAAAAAAAAATCTCTGCTTGTTGTATAGTATCTACACATATTTTCCATTTATTCTTTCTATATATTTATTTATTGATTGATTTAATTAGCATAAAATATATATTTATATGCAGGTGGGTGGCTGAGGAAGACACGGTTGTTAACTTCCCCACTGTAAGAATGAAAAGAAGAATGCCAGTTTGGGTCAAAAGGAGATCCGACCCATGAGATCAGATAAATCTGACCCATCAAAAAGCTTACACAAAAAATTTCCATTATATAACCTGATACAGTCAATTAATTAATTATATATTAAGATATTCAGACCAAAAAAGTAATAAAAATAAAAATACGTGGGATCAGAATTGAAGCTGACATATTATTGTTGTTGTTGTTATTAATAATTTATCATTTGTCATCTTTTATATATTTATATTATATATAGGCAAGGTTAATATATATTAATATTATTCTTGTACATTTATTAGAGACAAGAGAAGAATATTATGTTTTTTTTTTTGTGGGGATTCATAGAATATTTCCCTTAATATTTTTATTTTATTTTATTGTCTTCTTGTGTTTTCACCTTACTTTTTAACATGTAATGTACTACAAACTTTAATAAAAGGTCACTTGATTATCAAGTAAATTAAGCAATTTTTATCTTAAATAATGAATTTTTATTATTATTGTCGAGGCTAAACTTTAATTGAAGTTCATGTGTAAAGACATGTCTTGGTCTCAAAAAGCAACTGATAGTATAATTCTGATTCCTGAGGAAAATAGAACAATGTTATGCATGAAGATATGTTTATCAAAAACGAATTGATCCTACATAATTCCTACAAAGGATAAATAATAAATTGGAGATGAAGTAAATATAATCAAGATGTATTAATTAATTTGACTCGTGCATGTTATATTTCAAATTCAAATTCAATTGATAATTTAATATGTATGATGGGGTTTATTGTATGACCGAACATCATTTACCATCAAGTTACCTTAGATGGTGGTTTTCATAAATATTTTAAAAATAATATTAATAAAAAATCCAATAATGTAATTTCTATAAGAGGTCCACCATATTGGTCAGTGAAACCTTCATCATATAGAAATGGTCCAAATGATGTTCATGCACATTCATCAATTATACGATCTTGATGAATTGATTGATGCATAATTAATTTATTTAAAAAATAAAAAATATAGTGGATGCCAACTTTTTAGGGTCATCCATGTGGTTGAAAATTTGAAATCATGATTATTGATTAATTTAATTAGGCTATTTTGAATTTTTTTAATATAAATTATTTTATGAAGAAGTGCAATATCTTTTCAGTGGAATATGGTTTTCTTAAAAGATCAGTGCAAAAATTAAGAAAGGTAGAATTTAATTATGTATTTGAGTTGGACTAATCATTGAATAAGCAGTGGATCTACTGGAGAAAATAATTAAAGTAGAAGAAACTAAATAAGAAACTAAAAAGAAAAGTGAAAAGTTACACACATTTTTGTGCAATAATTCAAGTTTACTGGCTGGCTTCCCATTGAAAATAATGAAGTTGCAATATATGATGTGATGCAAGTATCGATCATCTCTCTCTACTAGAATCTAGTTCAAGGGAAATATTATTTTTAAAATAATAGATTAATAAGGGTCTACTCCTACTTTTTAATTTAGTAGGCAAATATGAGATTATAATTTATATATTATACCGGGTTTGAATCCAAACAGTGCCACTTTATTTTAAAATCTTCAATTACCAAGTCAATAGACCCTTGATAAAAGGATATATATATATTAATTAAAATTGTGTGAAAAGTATTTTACTACAATTAATTTTATTCTTTTTTGAGGTCGTTTGAGAGATATATAAACATGTTTTTAGTTTTTTAATCCTATTAAACGTTTTCTAGTGTTTAGATAAAATAAATTGATATTTCTTTTGAGTAATAAAATATTTAATTTACCTGTTAATATATTTAATTACTAATGTTTTGAAATATTCATACAGAAAGTAATTTAATTAAAATTGTATATTTATAAATTATCGTTTAATTACTATGTTGTGATGTCAAATTGTTTTTGCTCTACATATTATGACAGCAAGAACTTGTTAAAATCAATAATCATTATGTGATTTGGACATTTAGAATTAATTTTCCATTAAGAATAGCACATTATCTAATTAATTAATTAAAAATAATTATAAAAATCTCAATTTCAAGTTAAGAGTTCTAAAAACTAAAAAAGACAAAGGTTAATGCATATTCATATCCAAAATTAAATTTGCTTCTCCGGAAAATGTGCTTCCTTTGGATTTGCATCAATCACTTTTAGAGACAAGTTTAATATAAATAATAATTAAATCAATGGAGATGAGCTGCCAAACATATAATTAGGACAATGATAAGTTAATTAAATATGATTATCTAAGAGATTAAGCAAAACATTATTGATATCTTTATCCTAATCGATCGTCGGTCATTTTTATTGTCATTATCATTATCAGTATCAAACATTTGTTATTGTTAATTGTCATTGTCATGAATTATAATTCGTCATTAACCCTTTGTGATATGATTAATCATTAATCATATACAAAATATTCTTTGAAATGAAAAGTTGTGAGAGGATAACTGATCGTGAGAAATCTAAAATTGTAAAAAATTTAAATATAAATTTTGGTTATGGAAGAAATGAAAATATTAGTCGAAGACCAATAGTCAAACCCAGACTGAATTTGATACTGGATTGGGCTTAACTTCTCAATGTTTTGAGCAATGATATGCCCATTCTATCCACTAGTTTTCTATTTTCATTTTTCAACGGCTCTTTATATCTAATCTTAATATTTAATCTCACAAGTCACAAACTCACAACAGCAGAAATCTCCCTCCAGAGTCTAGTCCTCCACGATTAACGTGGAAGATGGTACTATTATATATGTTAAAAGGTGATAGTACTTGTTTTTCCATGTTTATAATATTTATTAGTTGTGATTTTGTCTTGTTAAAGGTTTTGTATATCGATCTATTTCGATAGATCTGTATAACCTTCAACTGTTCAGTTGTTTGGTGTAAAAAAAAAAAAACAAATCCTATACGCAATCATATATTATTTACTACGTTTTTTGTGCGAATCCAGTTATAATATGTAAGTTAAAAATTCATTTCACATTCATCAATTATCATTGAATCATTATCATATGTAAAAGTTAAAATTAATCTAAAAATAACTTATCATCGTCAATTATTCAATTGCATTATTATAATTGTACCTAACCACTTAAAAATACCGAAAATACAAATCTTACACGATAAAAATAAGGGGTAATTGCCCTGGTGACCATCAACTTATATCACCGCTATCAAAATGGTTATCTGATGGTAAACTGATTTCAAAATAAATATTTTTAACGAACATTGTTACATTAATGGTCATTTCATCCAATGAGTGGTATTTTGGTAAATAAGGGATGACATTAATTTATTTTAGTTTAGTTTTTTTAAAATAAATAATTATATTTAATGTGTATATACGAAATCTAAAAATTCTAAAATATATATTTAAGATAAGTTTGAATATATATATTGAGAAGATTAAGACTATAAAATCTAAAAATTATAAAAAATATATTTGAGATATGTTGAAAATAAATAAATATATATATGTTTGAGAAGATTAAAGCTACAAAATCTAAAGATTCTAAAAATTATATTTGATATATGTATATATATATTTGAGATATATACACACTAAATATAATTATTTGTTTCAAGAAATAAAAATTGATTTTCAAAAAATATCTAAAATAAATTAATGTCATCCCTTATTTACTAAAATGTTACTCATTAGAATTGGATAGAATGACTATTTTAAAACCAATTCCACATCTGATGACTATTTTGATAGTGGTGACATAAGTTAATGGCTACCGGAGTAATTATCCCTAAAAATAATATAATTTTTTTTTTTCGTTATTTTTTGTTTGGTTAAAGGAATTTGAATTTTAGACCTCAACAATCAGATTGTGTCTAACAAAAAAAGAACTTCAAAATTTTAAATAACATTGTAAACATATAGTTTGAGGAACATAATATATATTTTTTTGAATTAATTTCATGATCTTTAAAAAAAAAATCTCCTAATTATATTAAAAATTAAATTATAAATATATAGCCATTTTTTTTTATTTTTTTTTTAAATATAAATTTCATTTTTATATGTAATACTTATTATTATATATATCTATGAAAATAAAAAAAATGAAAAGAATTAAAATAAATTAATACTTAATAAACAATGAACCTCACCTCCCAAAACGACGTCGGATTTTTGTGTTTTCTTAACAAAACCAGCTGAAGGCCTGAAACCAGAAAGACAACCAAACAAGATTTTCTTCTTCCTTTTCGTATTTCGAAAAATACCTATCAAGCCCTTGCACAAACCCTAAAATTTCATCTGTATCCTCCTTCACAGGTTCGATTTATTCTCTTCCAAAATTTGCTCTCTCAGTTAGTTTTTACATTTGGATTGAAAAAAACCAGCGAATTCTCGCTCCAATTTATCAATTACGACCCCGTTTTGATGTAGCTGTGTGAAATTAGGGTTTTTGGGACTATAGTTTCGATCATTGTTTGTTTCTATAATGGAAATTTCAGATAGTTAGACGATTGGTACTTTGGTAGTTTAAAGTTTGGTTAACTATTGGAAATTTTAGTGCTTTTAAGATTCTAAAGTTTCTTTGTAGCAATACAAGTCATGAGGGTTTGTGTAAGAGATTTTTTTTTTAGGTGTTTGGATGTGTATGTGATGTTAATTTTTGGATTTTTTTTGTTTGTTTTTATTTGGGATTTTGTTAGAATGAGAAAATGTTTTGTGGGTTTTTGTGTATTGTCAATTATTGTCAATAGAAACCAATAAAAGTAAGAACTAGTTTATATGTACCGTTCATTGGAGGAAATAACTGTGGTATGCTTAGAATAAAATTTGGTTTTAGTGGTGTTTACTTCTGGGGTTTTATGATTAAAGTAAGACTTCTTTAAATTTTTTTTTGTAAACGAACATGTCAGTCATTCAAATTGTTGTATATCAAGATAAGTAGAGTTGAATTCTTTGTATGGGTAGTAAATCATGACGGTTTTTTATTTGGATGCCACACATTTGGTTGGCAGAAATTTCTTCATTGCCGCAAGATCCTTTTGCGACTCAGCTATCATGAAAGTTAGGAATGGATACATGTTGCTTTAATATTTTCAGCTTCTTTTGATTTTTTACCCTCTTCCTTTCAGTTTTGGTGGTCGAATTTGATTTAAAACATCCAGTATAGTTTTTTTTTTTCCAACTGTTTTTTGTCTGAATTGTAATTTGAACATGGGGATACCAGATACATAGTAAATTTTGTAAAAAGGTTCAATAAGATTTGGATTGTTAGATTACTTAGAAACATCAGTATAGAAATGGCATATTCTATTGTTTCACTCGCTGAATTTATGCAGGGTATCTAAAATGGCTGGGAGAAACCGCATGCCTCGTGAAGCTTATACTGACCGACGTGGGTTCCCTCCTGAAAGACCTTTCATTCATGGCCCTCCTATGCCACGTCCACCTCCCCATCCTGCTTTGATGGAGGAAGAACTTGAGATGCAGCATGCTGACATCCAGAGACTCTTGGGTGATAATCGTAGGCTGGTTGAAGATCGTATGGCCTTGCAGCGGGAGCTGAGTGCTGCTAAGGAGGAGATTCATCGAATGAATATTGCCATTTCTGACATTCGTTCAGAACAAGAATTGCATGTTAGGGGGCTTGTTGAGAAAGGGCTGAAGCTAGAGGCAGATCTTCGTGCTACTGAGCCTTTAAAAAAGGAGGCTGTACAACTGCGTTCCGAAATTCAGAAGCTGAATAACATTAGGAATGAACTCACTGAACAAGTTCAGACCATGCAGAAAGACTTTCCAAAATTGCAAGCTGATAATCAACAGATTCCCCTTTTAAGGGCAGAGATCGAAGGCCTGCACCAGGAGCTTATGCATGTTAGGTTTGTGATCAAATTTCCCTTTGTTGAATATTGTATTTGATTTTTATTTCCAAATTTAAATCTTTCCTACTGTGTATGAAGTGCTCTAGACCACGTGACCTCAATCTGGTACTCGATCTTGATCTTTTGTGGTTGAGAAAATATTATCTACATAAATGCTAAAACCTGGATCTTCTTTTCCAGAGCTGCTGCTGATTATGAAAAGAAGGCAAACATTGAGCTGGTGGAGCAAAGACAAGCAATGGAGAAGAATTTGGTTTCCATGGCTCGTGAAGTTGAAAAACTACGTGCAGAATTGTCTAATTTTGATGGTAGACCATGGGGTGCTGGTATGTTGTCTGTCTTATGTGCTTCTCATAGAAGTTTGATTTTTTTTTTTTTAATTTCCTTTCATTGTTACATTTTGTTAATTGTTGTTGTGATATGAATAGGTTTGTTGCATTTGCAATTTCTTATCATAAATGTTTGGCGCTTGTCAATGCTTGTTGGATATTCTGATGATTTCAAAATGCCTTATCTTTTGTCACCATTGAGGAGAATCATTTACCCTCTGTTAGATAGCAAATTGATTGTGTTCTAACTAAACCTAACTGAAATTAATTGGTTTTTGGTCTATACGAAGCTCTCTTTTTTTGGATAGTAGCTCTCTTGTTTTGACTCAACTATGCTTGTGCTCTCTCTAAATGTCCTTAATAAGGAATAATTTAACTTCCTCATTTTGATTTTGTACCTTGTCATCATGCCATGACTCATGCTATCTATGGATTCAACTTGAAGTTCAATTATATTTTAACTTGAAGTTCAATAATAAGTTTTATGGCTAGGATGGGGTGGTGGCCTGGTGGGTGAATAGGTGTTTTATAATCACCTAACCAATTTTAAAACCAGATTAATTAGAGTAATTAATTGTTGTAATCAAATCTGAAGCTAGTTAAAACTTCTTGATTAGGCTTAAAGTTCTTGCTAAGTTTATTAGTTGATAAACTGTTGCATCTTAGCTCTAAAATATCAGAATATATTTTAAAAACACGCCCATTATACCTTTGCCGCGTATTTAATAAAAACAGTTCAGCTGTCAGGTGTGTACGTGGATGTAAACATGATGTGAACATCAATGTGGACGTGATTTGTACATTAATGTGGACATGAAAGATTTACTTTACGCAATAAACATCTAATTGAAATAGAATCGTTTCATAAGAAAACATTATTAATAAGAAGGATTTTATTCTAATTAAGAATAATAAATGCATATCTAAACTAGATTTTAAATTTTTAATATGGATGAGCTAACGTTCTTGTAAAAGATAAGGAGTCACATTGCTTATATGTTAGGTTAGTGTTCTTGATCTTGATTTCTTCAATGCCTTCAAATTACCCACTTAATTTAATCCGAGCAATGAGAAACCTAGGCATGTTTTGGATTGGGATTTGCCAATTCACAACTCAGGGAACAACAAATATTTTTTATTGGTCCCGATGTAAGGTTATTTCATTGTATAATATATCTCTATCTCTTTGCCTTATGGCTGTAGGTGGATCGTATGGAATGAATTTCATCAGACAGGATGGGCTTTTTCCTGCTCCGTATGGAGATGGATTTGGAGTTCATCGAGTATGCTTCATTCTTTTGAAATTTCAAATGTTGTTTTATTCTTTTGGACTATCCTGCTGTAGATCTGTAATGTTTCATTCTGTTCACATGTTGCTTTGTAGGGTGCTGCTGACAAGGGTCCTCTTTATGGAGCGGGACCTGCATCAGGGGAAAAGTCTCGTATGAATCGTCGTTAAGATCTGGATGATTGTTGCTTGAATTGAAGAAGGAAAAGTTCCAATTTGGCTGCTCGTTATCAAGTCCGAGTCTAAAGCAGAAAGAAGTATCTATCATCTATCTGTTCATTCCTCATCAGTAGTCTTTTATATGAATGCATTATAGGCACCCAAAACTGATTTACATAGGATCCTAGTGCTGTTTTACTTTGTTTAGCAGAGACAATCCTTTTACTTTATATATGCATTATGATATCTATTTGGATTTCTGTGACTTTTTCTCTCTGTGGCTGCTTCTGATTATTGTGTCTTCCTTTGTTGATTCCTTTTATTCTGCGCAATTTTTTTTTAACAGTATAGCACCTTGAACTTTGCATAGAAGCTAGTAGCTCTCAAATAGTTTGGTCCTCTGTTTCTTGATGCGGATTTCCATTGGAAATGTATGGACCCTCAAAATAAAGCATTTTGGTCATAGTTTTGGATATAAGCCTCTTCTCAGGACTCAGAGGAGGTTGGAAGCATATACAAATGATTTTAGATTATATGAACTGTCCAATGAAGTATCCAGAGTAAAAACCTCATCTACTGAGAAACATCTACGGTGTGAGGATTATTTAACTGAGAGACTTCTGGTTGAGGATGTTGCTTTTGGAATTGAAGATATATCTTAATATTTTGAATGCATGGCGTTCTTGGTGAGATCAAAAGATTAGGAGTTCTCGCTCATGGGAAATTATAGTGTTATATTAATCATTACATTGCACCAGATGGGTCACATTTCGACCAGATGACTTTAGTTATTAAGAATTGTATCATCCCATAGATTTAGTACTGATTCTGCTGTTCTAAATGTGAACAAAGCAGTGTGGGATTGACAAATTTTAAAGTTGTGTATGTGGTCAGAGGGGTGTAAAAGTCGTTTGCACATATAAATTAATATGTTTAAATTTGTCACCTCCGGTCATAGGGATAGGAGGACTTTTTGCTCACCAGGAGGTGGACATCAAAGTTGTATATATGAAGTTTAGTTTAGTTTAGTTTAGTCCTAGTCATAGTTGAGGGATGATTTGATTTGGAGTTAGAATCTATTTACTTGAAGAAAAGGGGTAGAATATTACTGGAC
The DNA here is from genome assembly GCA_032871835.1 of Dipteronia dyeriana. Taxonomy (NCBI): domain Eukaryota; kingdom Viridiplantae; phylum Streptophyta; class Magnoliopsida; order Sapindales; family Sapindaceae; genus Dipteronia; species Dipteronia dyeriana. Next base: position 5,995,337 of record CM065298.1, read on the forward strand.
GTTCGGATTATCTGGATTATGAGCATCTTGATAGTATCTTTATAGTTGCTTCAAAAAGTATGTGGAAATTCGGATGTAGTATCCCAACATTTGGACATTCAATTGAAGTGTGTACTGTGGTGGCATCCATGGTAAAACTCCTTTTGTCTAGTTTATGGTTATGTGGTTCCCACGAAACCATGTCTGATCGTGTAAGATTCCTACAACTCTTGTTTTGGAGCGGATCATAAAATTCGTCATTATTTTTAATTCCACACTATTATTTAGTGGTCAAGATATCATGACCGCCTATAGCAATACAAGTTGCTCTTCATGTCTTGAGATTAGCCTGGAGTTCAGATGGCGTGCAGTGTGACGAGAGGCGGACTTCTGATCTGTCCTTTATAGGCAAGTATTCTGTACCTACTATATGAGTTTTATGGATCTGGATTTGATGTTTGTTTTATGAACTAACTTTTCAAATCGACATACGCTGATTTGGTGCTCCCATAATTTCATACAATGATGATTAAAAATTTAGCTTTCTTTGGAGTTTGGATCATGTTAATACTCAAATCGAAGTTAATAGCTGCTCATTCATTGTTACAGTCTACTGTATTTTTTTGGACTAGGAAAGTTTTAGTAAGCTACCATGGTTTCAATTACTAACATCTATTTGCATAAGCTTTTTCCACTAATCACTTCCAACCAGGTTTTTTTGTATTTTTTTCTTTTACCCTTGGCTTAGTTATTTGCATTTGCCCCGCATGTGGCTTTGATTATGCTATACAAAAGTCAGTTTAAGAGATGAGCCTGTAAATACGCTTTGCAATTAATCGCCAATGTGCTGTTGATTCATGCACCAGAATTAGTAAAGTTGGAATAGCACTGGAAATGTCAGCTGTCAGGGACAATATGAGATCTATCTGGGTAGTCTAATTTTGGTCCATAGATGATTGGAGATTTGCGTTATTTCACTAGAGAAATGAACGAGGATTTGTTATCGTATAGTATATATGTTTTCGAAGAAGGGAAAGTTGGTTGATTCTTCCTGAATGATGAGGAATATTTGGACTTAATAAGTAGGAGATGTTCTGCACAAGTTACAGAGGATTATAATTATCCATTGTTTTATAATTTACAGAGCCCATAATATTTTGGGAAAAATTAAGATAAAGTAGATGTTGAAAGAATTGTTGGCTCTCTTTTTTCTGCTCAAATTTAGTTGTAGTGTGTCTTTTAAATGGTTGTGAATAAGATTAGATCTTTAATCATCTTAAGGTATGACTCAAGATCCTGTAATCTATGCAGTACCCTTCATCTTGATGGTCTGATATTTGCACGAACATAGAGAGTTTTTATTTAATTGTGCATGCCTAGTCTTTGACATTGGATGGTTTAGTTAGCTAATAACTTGTAATGTTTTAGATTGTTGTGGCTCTGAATTTTAGTTCAGAGTGATGGCTAATTGGTTTTCATGGATCACTCGCAAATTAAGTTTAGAGGTGACTATTCTTTGGTCATCTTAGGCTTCGGAAGTATTAATCAGTGAAGTTAAATGCAGCGGCCTCTGATCATATGAAGGTTACTATGCATCGGTGTTGCTGAAGAATATTGTGGTACTATCAGGGTAATCATCCAAAGTGGAGAATTATTATAGAAACTTTTGGGGTCATTGATGTCACTTTATTAGGCTTCACTTTGGCACTTGGCATAAGGGGAGGCAATGAAGACTTTAACAGTTAGTCTAATCGCCTGCTGACTTGGTGAATTAGAATCAGGTGGCCCTAACATGACTGTGAGACGGGAGGATGAAGTGTCAAACCTGGGGTGCATTATGTATTACTTATATTTGCTGCTACCACCAGTTAGTACTTTTATAAAAAAAAAATCTGTATCACCTTGATTTTAAACAAGTTGTTTTATGCTTTTAGTTTAAATTTTGTATAATCATTTTCACATTTCTACTTCAAAGATTGCTCCTAATTATATGTTTTCAATGTTCTGCAGATGAGACAGACAGCTGAACTCCTTTGGCGAATGAGAGTAAAAGAAAATTGGGCATAGGTATCTTTTATCACATCAAAGTAAAGCCGCTAGTGAAGTACCTGCTCTGTCCAGCTTTAGTCCGTGGTAGTGTAAACATTCAAAGGACTCAGACCACAAAAGTAAGTAAAAAATAAGTGATAATGGTTCAACCGAAATGGCCTGACCCAATTCTAAATTATTTTGAAAATTGGACTTCATTGCCATAGTTTTTTATCTACTCATATGCTATGAAACTATGATGAGAGGAACAAAAGTGGAAAATTTACTTGGTGGATAGACTTCTCTATTTAGTTGTAAGGATCTGAAGTGTCTGAATTCTGAAATCACTGGCAGTAAGAACGGCTGACATTTTAGTAGGAGAGAGAAATGTCCCAAACTCAGTAAGTGCAATTGTAGACGCTTACGATATCTTGAATTACCAATATAAGCCACACACATTAAAGAGGTATCGATGTCCATGATTAATTGCCGCAATCATAGTAATCACCCCACACTGAATTTTGAAACACAATGGATAGCATGTCATGCATATTATTATCATCATTTGCTAATTAGCATCAGCATGTACTTGGAGTAGATGTTTTCAATGGAATCTATATCCTCTTGAAATTTTACTTCATCCAAGAAGTTTAGTTGTATTTTTGTTTTAATTGTTTCGCGTACGATTTGCATTAGATTCTTTCTTTGGTTAATCCTTGCAATATTGTGCTTAACTTAGAAAAAATCAATAATTAATATTGGATTAATGTTGATGTGTAAGTGGCAATGATTCAAACCCAAGTGATTTCAACCACTGCTGAATGTGGCTCTATGGTAATGGGTAAGACCGGTAATGTCTCAAATTGAAGTTGATGTTGATGCCACCAGATCTGTATTTATATATTAAAAAAAAAAACCCAAATGAATCTTTCTGTGTCCTTTTTTTTTTACCATAATAAGAAGGGATATTATCATTTGAGTCTATTTTTTTGAATTATCAGTTTTTTATCCATTTATTTATTTTTTACTGGATTGATCCTATGTTTTTTAAAACCATTCAATTTCATCTTTATGTGAGATAATCGTTAGTCTAATTAAAATGTTCTAAGGGTATTTTTGTCTTTAAACAATAGTATATCATGTGTTGACACATAAATAAATATATATATAAAAAAAATTAATAAAAAAAAAAATTAAATTTAGATGGAAAGATTTAGATTGGATCTCCACCATCCATAATATTCAAATGGAAAGTGGAGATCCATATTTAATAAATAAAAAATTAAAAACAAAACAATTAAAATTGAGAATTTTTTTCATTAGGTGGAGTAATAAAAAAAAAATCGAGTAATAAAAAAAATAATCAAAACTTAAAAAAAAAAAACAAAATTCATCTTCTATTGATCTCGAACAAAATTCATCTTCTATTGACCTTAAAAAAAAATCATTAAAACTCAAACACTAAACCAACCGATGATCTTCAACAAAAATGAAACCCAACCGCCAGTAAAACCTAAACCAATCAACATCAGAGTCAATAATCTCTTTCTATTTCTCAAACCTAAAACCAAAAACCAAATCATTCAAAATCCCTCACTCGCTCTCTTTTTTCCATTCAATAAAAATGAAATCCAAAAGAAGCTACTCGAATCCATCTACCATCAACCGTCATGAACCCTAGCTGCCCCTCCCATCACCAAATCGAACCGAGTGGTTGGTTTTGATTCTTTTTGGGGCGTTAGAGATATAGAGTTGTAGAAGCAAGAAGTTGGGTTGATCCTTGTTCTTTTTATGTCCATCGCCAGTGATTTTGTTTTGATCTGGATTCATTTTGGCTAGGAAGCTTCATGGGTTCGATGAAGCTGGGTTGTGCAGTGGCGACGGAGCTGGGTTGGTCGACGATTGGGTTTCAGTGGCAAATTAAAGTAGTGGCAGGTTTGGGTGACAGCGGGTTTGAGTGGCTAGGGTTTGGTAATGTTGTGGGGAGATGAATGTTGTTGATTTTTTATATATATAATTAATATCCGGTGAAAAATGAAAGTTGACTAGGGTTTGGTAATGTTGATGTAGGAAATGGATGTTGGCTAGGGTTTGATAATGTTGACGTGGGAGATGGCTGTTGGCTAGGTTTTTTTTTTTTTAAAGTTAAAATTAATATATAATTATAAATAAAATTAATAAAATAACGGTTTTTATTTTATTTTAAAATGTCATTTTATAAAGAGGGATCAAATTGAGTGGTTTTTAAAAATAGGGATGAATCCAATGAAAAATGAATAAATAAGTAAAAATTAGATAATTCAAAAAAATATAGGGACTCAAATGTTAATATCCCTAAGAAGAATGTGTATTCTTTTTAGATATAGTTTCTTTCTTAAAGGTTTGAATGAGTGTACCTTTCCACCAAAACCATATTTGGGCGGTGGTATTATAATTCTATTTTAGAGTCTTACTGCTACTAAAACACGCGTTACGAGGGATTGATAACTCAGAGTCTATGATTTATAGCCTTAATAATCGATTGTGATGCATATTATTATCAGTGGCATTTACTAAATATTCCATAAGACTTCAAACTTTATGAGTAGTTATACCACCACCTACTATGTGGCTTGGTTGTAACTGTCTTTTAGTCGGATAATTTTCCAGATTTGAGATTTGAGTAGGTGACACCGCATTGTGTTATAAAAAAAAACATATAAAGATTATTGACAAAGATTTGTACGTAGAGAGGGCATCAAGACATCCATTGAGTGGAAAACAGATTCATCGACTATAATTTGCTTCATAATAATAATCTACATGATGGCTCTTATGATACCCTGAAGTCAAAAACAGTTTTGGAAGTGAACGCATGCTCTATTGGCATCCATCTCCAGAAGCACTTCTGTACAATTGGCCTGAATAAACATTGCTTAATTTCCAGATTCTCAGTCATCAACTTCTGTGTTGAATATAAAACTTGGAAACACTGTGGTGATGTCCCTAAACAGATAAAGATCATAAAAAAAGTGTCGATAATAATAATTAATAACAAATTACGGGTCGCGTTTACAAATGGGGAATAGAGTTTCCTTTCTATCAGGAATTTAATTCCTGATTTATGTAGCATTCATGCAACCTAATTCCCAACGGTTCGTTTTTAGTTAACACTGAAATCAGAATTAAGTTGCATTTTCCTCAATATTTAATAAACGCACCCGTATATATCAAGAAAGTGAATGCATTAGAGGATGTGTATATATGTTACTTTAAGCAAGGAAGAGTCATGTTCTTCAAGAGGGTAGGGTGCCTCAAAACTAAAGCTTTCCATTTTTCTTTGTTAATTTTACCATCCTTGTCAGCATCAGCATCAGCAAATGTCTGCAAAGAAACAAGTGATCACTTGGTACACACATATATATATATAACACTTCAAAAGACATTGAAGAAACAGAAGAGGGAAAAAAAAGGCTTGACAAGAAAAATCCTTGCCTTATCAATGATAGCTTCTAGAGATTCATCTGAAAGCTTCATGCCGGATTCCGATAAGATGGCGACTACCATTTGCCTTACCTGAATTGGAAAAAAAATGAACCGGTATAAATTTCAAGGATCTTTCCTCACCCGTATCTCTACAAATGACATTTATCGAAACTTGTTCATAATCTCAACACATCAATATATATACTCACTTCTTCTGGCTCGATATATCCGATCTGTCTCAAATCATACAGTCTAAATGCAACTGTATCATGAAACCCAAGGGAGGAAAGAAATCAATGTTTTTTAACACAAATTTCTCACATATATTTATGATTACTACTTACAATCAATTTTTTCCTCCACCGGGGTACAAGGATGGAAGATACTGAACGCGTGCACAAACTCTTCGAATTCAATGACCCCTTGTTTCTTCTCATCGAAAAGATCGAATACCTGTAAAGAATAGTCTTCCAAGAATTGTAAGGAAAGCAATGAACATATATAACACAGGTTTCCTGAACTTTATCGATTAACAGAGACTCTAGGCAAAACTCTAGACTGTAACTGTTGCTAATTTGAGTATACCAACTATGGAAAAATAAATTATCAGGTGCGAGATCACTAATATGTAGTATTACGAAACTGATTGACAATCAGTGATCCCGTGTGAGAATTACATGCAGGGTCCTGCACCTGAAAAGCCTGCACCAACTATTCTTGGTGAATGCTTATATCCCATCATTCAAACAAATGAACCAAAGTATGGCATCAAATATATGAAAACATTGATTCAAGGAGGACAAAAAGAGTAGAAATCGTTGCCAAGATTATATGTACCCTATCAAGGAAAAGATTTTCGCCAGCCGGAGTCTTGAGTAGCGCCAACCGGAGCTCTTCCTTCAAATCAAATACAGAAGAAGCAAAAACATGAGGTTGAAGGATCACTTAGAAACATTAATATTTTCTCTGTTATCTCAAAAAAATGTGCACTAATTCATGCTAATGGACCTATTATGTAATATATATATGTTTTGCATCAATATATATAATGTAAAATTAACATGTTCACATTTCAATTTAAAACAAAATCACACATGATCATACAACTATATGTCTATATTTTACAACGTTTTTAATGCCGGGAGAATATGAATTTTAAAGATTCGACAACATGAACACGGATTTTTTTTTTGTTACCTTGTGAACGAGCCCATCATCAAAGATAGAACTACTCAATTTCTTGAATAACTCGTGCAACGCCTCCACTTCATTTACAGTAACTGCATCCATATCACAATTCACACATTGATTACCACAACCAGTTTAGAACATCAAATTCCAAAACAGAACAACAAAACAACAACCAAAAACAAAACATATAATAGAGTGCGTTTTTGGTATCGTAAAAGTGTACTTGTATCAATTTTAAAGTGTTAGACCGAAAAAAATAACAAAAAAGGGATTTTCGAAGACGAAATAACAAATGTGATTATAAGTGAAAAAAAAAGACCATCGTAGATACTTTTCTAGAAAATGCTTTTGATGTATGTCTATTTCACTCAAGAGCACATTCTAAAAAATAGCACATACCATTATTACACATTTACATATATGCCTATACATGTGAATGTACACAAATTTTCAGGTGCAATCAGTATCAACATGAAAACATTACGAATTTAGTGGAATATCTTTCGTGCTAATAACCGTGAATTTTATATATATATAGTCATTTTTCTATCGGTACGTACTGATGGAATTATATAAGGACATTAAATATGAGTCACTCATTTATAAAAGAGTTTTGACAAGTGCAAACATATCAAGTCAAATTATATAAATGAGTGACCCACATTCAATGTTCATATATAATTCCATCAGTGCGCACTTATGTGAAGATTTTCGTATATATATGTGCATATGATCCTATATATAAAAGAAATTTAAGCAACTAATTAAGCGAAAGGTGATACATGTACATACATGGAGAATTGTTGGCAAGTTGAAGAAGATCACTGAAAGTGTAACGATGCTTAGGTGGACGGTGGAGATGAAAGCAACCAACCAATCTGAAAATGACATCTTCAATGATTTCTATGATTGGCAAGAACACACCACACACTTTGCTGCTTAATATTGTTGAAGAAGAAGAGCTTGATTGCTTATAATAATTTCCAAAAACATTCACAAAAAAGGGAAAAGTTAAAATTGTATATATTACAATAATATAATATCACTGCTTAATTAGTTCCTGAGAAAAACTCTTGAACCTTGATCGTGACTTTTAAAAAATGTGTACTGTCTGGAGGATCCAATTAAGAAAGAAAGAAAATGAAGAGTCTATAGTTGTAGTTTTGCATGAGATGTGTGTTTTTCTCAGGAACCAAACAGAAGGCAAGAAAGAAAAAGAGAGAGAGATTACCCAGGAGAAAGTGAAGGAGTTGATTGCAGAGTCCATTTTTTGTATTGTAATAATAATAATATTATTAATAATGCTTCACATACGATTATATGAAGATTAAATGATTGAATTTTGAAAACGTTTCTTTTTTTTTTCTTCATCTCAAATAATTAAAAATTATTACTTTTTTTATTAAAAGATAATTAAATTGTTTGTATAAAATGGCTCTCTTACCGTGTTAGTTTTATTTATTTATTTATATTAAAGATACGTACTTTATCGAATTTTTGTTTTCCTTCTCAATTCCTCAATTGTTGGATTATTATTATTTTTTACCTATTCAACATCTTATAATATTTTGAAGAAATATAAATGATTTTTTTATTATTTTTGTTTTTGTATTGAGTACTATAAATTATTGACCGTACTATGTAACTATATAGGAAAGTGAATTTAATTTGTTTGTACACTTTAAAATGTCACTCATTCAGTCGGACAATGTTTCAAGTTTGAGTTATAGATACGGTATGTAGTTTATATATATAAAAAAAAAATTGGTAGTTAATTTTTTAAAATAAAAATAACAAAAATTTAACCTTCTATTATTACATATCAATAGAGGGTACAATTATGAAATTATTTGTTATATACTTTGGCATCTAATCTATTCATAATGGATGACATACGGTTGATTCGATAGTAAAACCCCTCATATCTACGTTACGAGGTTACAGTTCAAGTCCTCTATATTTCTAAATTTCTTAACAATAACAAAAAAAAAAACCCGAATTTATATGACGGTGCAATACTTAAAAAAAAATCCCTTCACAATGGTCCACACGTGTATTAATTTAAATAGTGGTGGTTACAATGTTGATAATGTTACTTTTTTTTAATGATTAACAATTGGGTAGTTTAGTCATGATTATCCTTGATTGATTGAAATAATGCAATTTTAAAAAAAGAGTCCATGTGGACAAGGTGGTGGATCTGGTGAATGGTCTTGTCATTGTCAATGAGAGTTGCTTGTTTTGTTTGAAATCATATATATTTGAAGAGATGACTAAGCAAACTATGCATTACTATATACAATAATTGCAGTTGATAACCAATAATGTTGAGTATAAATGTTGGGTTTATCCAATTAATTAGAAGATTGAGAGACTCAAGTGATACACAATAATGATGGTTTTAATAATATTTTTGTCGAATTATACAATTTGAAGGCTAGGTGGGTTGTATCTAGCCCAACCCAATTCTTTTTCAGGTTTTTCAGAAACATTATTCAACAAAAACACAATTTGTGGTGCATTTTTTTTAATAGCCCATCAATGTTGGAAGAAGATTTACGATTAATTTAAAATTCTCGATTCTTCAATATTTACATCAATCTCATAATACATTATTATTCATGTCTCCAAATCTTTCAAATATGAACAATTTGAGCAAATTTCTAACTATGTTGTGAATATAGGAGGCAACATTTTTGATCTCTTGCCCTTCACAGGAGTTTTCGTATCCGGAAAATTTCCACCATTTTCGACAAGATCTTCAACTTCACCATCCTCGGTTACATTTACAGGATAAGTTACCAGATGAACTCCTTCCATGTCTACCACTTCTTCACCGCTGTAAATTTTCCACATTTTTTCAGCTACCGAACGGATATTCTGTACACATTCCAGGCTCTCAGGTTCCTGGAAAAATTCTGAAGCAAGTCCTGTATGCTCGTACCACAACGACATTCGATATGCTTGGATTTCTCCAGGATTGTTCAGGCTGTTTTGATCAGTGACAGTTGTGGACTGTTGCTGCTGCTGGTAACATCCTATAGCAATTTCAGTGTCTCTTTGCCCGTCCATTGATCTCTGGTTTATGTTTGCAGAGCCTATCAAAATGTATATATCATCCACTGAAAAAAAAAAAACATGATTAGTTCAGAGCACTAGAGCAGTAATGAAATAGATAACTTAAATTTGAGAGTTTCAAAATCCTAAAATGCAAATTTCAAGTACGGATTTCTTTAGGGCTCGTTTACTGATCAGGAATGAAATGAAAGGGAATCAAGTTTCATGGAAAAGGGAATCAGGAAAGGGAACTTGATTCATTAAACGGAAGTGTGGGACCCATATAATTTGATTCCGAACTGATTTTAGTAATCACAAATCAGTAATTGTGTTCTATTTCTCTCTTGTCAAGGATTCATGATTAATAAACTTGCAATATACCTATCATGAGCTTGGAGTGGACATAAACCATGAATCTCCTTTTCTTTTGTGCATTCCAATATTGTGTATTAGGATGAGGAGAATATGGAGCAACAAACTCTCCATTGCTCTTCTCTTCCCTATTTGCCAAGCAGAAGAAGTTCAGATAATCTTTCGGGTGACCCGAATCGCCTGTTTCCTTTATCGCTTCTCCAATCAATTTATACATCATTGACATTGTTTCTCTAGTCCAATGCAATATATCCTGAACAGGTTCACTCTCAGGCACTCCTTCAGGCCACATCGGTATCACTACATACACTGCAAACCTCTTTTTTGCCTTGATTTTACTTACAATTTTCAGGGCAATCTCTACAGGAATTAAATTCCTGCACCCACTATGCTTGTCTTTGTCCCACAAATGACATCCTCCAATGAAGTACTGATTCTCAATGTATATAAATCTATCCGCCTTTCGTATTGCTTCGACGTAGGCTTCATGTATGCTCTGTTCCACGGACAGGTTTTTCGATAACTGGGCAGCCGAAACACGGTCTATCGATCGAAAAACCTGAACTTTCCAATTCCTTTCATCGGATTCCGAAATTCCTGAAGGAGAAACATTTGGTATGCTAGTGGTGGAAATTAACAGAGAAGGGTCACATTGTTTAGTCCATCTCTGCTCAAAATTTCGTAGCACATCTGAAGCAGCCTCACCGGTAATACAAGCATGAACGTCATGCCAAGGCTCTCTAGGGCCTCCTTTGTGAAGACTAGCTCCAGGAATATTAATCTGATAGAAATCAAAAAAATGTGATTCTTTGTTGAGGGTGTGAAACAAGGAATGTTTTTCGGTGTCGTATCGGCCATCACAGAGATCTAATCCACCAATAAAGCTCATGATTTCTCTACCAGCAGGATGATGATGAAAATTTTCAGGTGGTGTTGGGGTGGTGTCAACAGTTATAGTCTTCTGGTGGTGTGCAAAGAGAGTTGGGAATTTGTGGTGCAATCTTGGACATAATTTGCATACTACTTTGGTGTGTTTGAAGTATGCAAATGCATCTTCATCATGAGTTCCCATCACTCCTTTATTCTTGATGATCGGTAAAGATGTTTCATCATCCCAAAGCAGGATTCTCACAGCTACACCTTCCTCAGCTTTCTGTTTCAACAATTCCCCTAGTTTCACTCCTTTGGCATGTGGAATATCAGTTTCAGGATCCCGAACCTAATAAGGATCGGGTTAGATTCCGAAACCAAAAACAAAGGGAAAAAAAATTAGTAAATCTAAGAAACGTTAATTTGTTAACCATCAGACCTAAAAGGTAAGTTAAAGCCGATAGAAAATGGTTCAACAATAGTATTTAAATACTCTAACACACCCTCTCACGTGCAAGACCAATGTGTCTGCCGCGTGGTTTGAGCCCAAACACATTCAAACCCAGAACAAAGTGAGAAACAAATGCAAATTCAATCATGTTGGGAGACTCGAACACAGGACTCGGTTTTATATCATGAGACCGATGATAGTAACCATCAGACCTAAAAGTTTAAGCTGATAGGAAGGTGTTCAATAATAGTATTTAAGCACTCTAATATAGTACGTTACAAGAAAAAGCTGTACTGCACCTTGGTTATACTACAAGATCGTGTTAGATTCTCTCGAGATTTGATTAAAACACAGGCAAACAAACCTGACTGGTTTACTTACCAGGATCATCTTGGGATTGAAAGACCAGCCTGCAATATAAATCAAGTGTTTTGCACTCTCAATAGCCTTGTAAACATCCTCCCAGAGATTTCCTGGTGACACCCAAAGATCAAATGGAGGCTGGAAACTAGAGCTATGGTGAGCATCTTGATAAAGCTTGACATGGCAATTCGATCTTTGCGGAAACGAAGCATTTCTCAGGCCCTGGAATCCACCATTATTATTGCTCAGAATTTTTCTCCAGGTTGGTTCAAATGCTGCTGGTTTGAACCACAACATGAACCTGAGACTGAGTTCAGGCTTGTTTGGCTTCCCGTTTTCGGTCACGAGAGGAAAGAAGCCATTAATCAGACTTGTCTCATTGAGTATCTGATCAGCTTGGATTTGGAGTTTTCCAAAGATTGTACACTTTGTTTTCATTGTAATGGTGATGGTTGAATCAGATGGATGAGCACAGAGAATCTGAAAAGTTTGGTTCCAAACACGGTCTTGTTCATGGGATGTTTTTGCTACTTTTTTGTTGTCAATCTTGATTGTTACAAAGGTTGGCTTTCCATTTGAAAGAATGCACTGCAAAAATTCAATATTAGAACTTTTGAACTATAAAATTAATCACAATAAAATACAGTACAATAATTGCAATTAATGGTCTATTAATAAAAGTTTATTTAAGAGATCATAGTTTTAATTGATCGTAGAAAATCTGTCTGACATGAATAGCAATATAAAGTTAGTTTATTACAAAAAAACAAAAAAAATCTGATAGAGAATAGTCGGGTCGAGTGTCAGAAATCTATCGGGATCTAAAAGTATATAAGCAGTAGATATCCATTCCCACGATAACGGTTGAACACCCCACTACAAACACGGAATAGGAGATGCATTACAACATATACTAAGAAGTTACATGAGATTTGTAATTATTTTTTTAAACCCCTTTTTTTAATGTTTCATAGATAAAAGGTATAAATAACATAAAATAATGTTATTTTGAAAACACAAATGTAACCTTTACTTCAAATATTATGAAACACCTTGACATTGTTTTTATTATCGAAAAACCTATGTTTGAAAACACTGTTGGAATTATTCTCGAATCTTAAAGACATTGAAATTATTAATTATTTAAAATTATTATACTAAACAGTCCAGTAATATCTATATATTTACAAAAAAAAAAAAAAAAATTTTTTTTGCTAAATTGGCATATATGCTCAATCAATCAATGGGACTTACATTGAAGAGAAATGAAGGTGAGTATGGAGTTGCATCAAAGATGGTAGCTTCAAGTGTTCCATGGAGAAACTTAACTTTTCCTTCCATTAATGCTCTATCAATGATATCCTTCAAACAACAATATCAACAATTTGAGAAAAAAGAAATCAAAAGAGAGAGAAAAAGAACTTGAAGGGAAAAAAAAAATGTTTTGAAGAATATTTGTCATGTGAAAATTATATATAAAGGTAGATGAAGCTGCAAAGAAAACTTGGAATGCAAATCAAATATGGAAGTTGGAAAAACTTGTGAAATTTTCTATGATTTGTATTTCTAATCTTAGAGGCAACCTCTTCAAAAATAAAAAAAATGTTTCTAGATTGCTATTAGATGGATAGCAAATGTCACAAGTTTTTCACTTCAAGTTGAAGTTAATTTAATCTCAAATCACACTTCTCCTCCTCAACCAAAACGATGAACTTTAACAAGTATAGTGTCAATTCTATTGAATTAAACTTGTTGCTAGCTGGTCAACTAAGCTATAACTAATTGATTGGATGATTTGGGCCGGGATGAGTAATGGATCATATGATCAAATTAAACAAATGAATCATGGTTGAATGAGCAATGCTTGGTTGTTTAGGTTTGAATAAAAAAAAACTGATCAACATATATCAAAGATTCATGATCTATCATTGAATTTCGCTACCAGTTAAATCTGATACAAATTGGGTTAGGGGGTCTGTCGGGACCAACTGCTATAATCAATGGCCGGAATGTAACTCTTGAGGTTTGCGCTTTAATGGGGAAATAAAGTGAGACTCAGCTCAAACTCCTATCGTTGAGACGAAGGGAAAGTGCCTAACCATTTTACTAAGAACATATGGATGTGTTAGCTGTATTCTTATTTAAATATATAATAATAATAATAATAATAATAATAATAATAATAATAATAATATTAGAAATTATCAAATACAAGATCCTATATAAAAAAAAAATGTGTAGTTTTATTGATTTTAACCGATTGGAATCAATGAATCCGTATGAAAAAATCGTGTGGAATCCTGCATTAGAAAGTTGCTAAACAAATTGTATAAATCATGAATATAACTAAACCATAAACCAGCACATATGATTTCCTTTTCAATTCCAAACATCACTTGCCAAACTCTTGGGAATGTCTTTAAAATAACAAAGAAAATGTTGGGGAAGAAAGCTCGTGATTCTCCTTTTGGACCTGGATCATTTCAAAACATATGGTACCAACAATATATCTATTGTAAGCAATGATCAGATTATCGTGTTGCTAACTGAGTGATGTCCAAATCAAAATTAAATATTGTTGTCAAAGGTTTTCTCCCACACATCCGTAGAAGGTAAGACTAGTCTAGTATAAATAAGCAAATGGGATAAGTATAAACCCCACAAACACTCAAAGGAAAAAAACCTTAAGGATTAATTGACCCAAACGGATAATATCCCGTACATGGCAACCTTATTAAGGAATACCCGATTAAGAATTTATAGGTAAATTTTATTTGACACGTTATTAAGGTTGATTAAAAAAAACAGAGAGTAATTATATTAGACATCCCATATTTGTATATCAATAAATTAATAATGTGTTAATTACATAAATAATTAATACATGTAACTCCAAATTATTTATGCCTTGTTAATGTAATCCCTTTGTTTAGATATTATAATTATATTCCATTAACTGGTGAGTAAGTCAAGAAGTTTTTGCAAATAAAATATATTAAGGTTGAATTTCCAATCTATAAGGATATATTTATCAATGTAAAATCCCTATAAAATAAAATCAGCTAACCATTACATATAGTATTAATTAATCACTTGATTGTTTTGTACTCAACTTTCTTTGTCAATCCCTTATTTATTTATTGATAAAAATTTTGATGGTATGAAGGGTGTAATAATTTCTTATATGAGATCAATTATCTTAGATATCACATTAGCGACAAATGTATATATTAACCTCAAAATTAACAACAACAAAAAAAAAAGCGCAAATAACCTCTTTAGCACAGCCGTGCAGGTAATAGTGTGTCTCCCCTTCAATGTTAGTGTTTGGGATTCAAATCTCATCATGTACATTTTATAAACATGCATCGAGAGTTTTCACATCAATGCTATGAGAGTAGATATCTGAAAGTGGAAATGGTGAGATATATCACCTCTTTTATTGTATGTTACGATGATGTCACCGTTTTAATAACTTAAGTTTAAATAACACTTATTATGGTGAACTACCGAACTTACCTCTAAACTTTAATTTTTAAAAGGCAACTTCAGAACTCGTGTGTATGTTCCCAAAAAAGTTGTCTGGAAAATTTCTCTCTCTATCTCTCTCCAAAAAAGTTGTCTTTTTTCTGTTTTCATGCATTTCAGATATTTTGTATGCATTTCTGTGTGGGTTAACAGTGTATCCATTCCTCGATAATATGTTGTTACAGTCTTTGTAAGAACATGTATAGACATTGAATAGATCCGAGCTTTTTTCATGTGTGAACGAGAATATTTAAAGATGAATCGAGCTTATTTTATATTGGATCGAGCTTTTATAAATTAAAAAAAAACTCGATTATTTGAAAAAAATCCTCGATAATGTGACAAATATTCTCGATCCCTGAAAAAAGTTCTCGATCCCTTTAAAAAGTTCTCAATCCATTGAAAAAAGTTCCCGAACCCTTGAAAAAGTTCTCGATCCCTTAGAAAAAATTCTCGATCCCTTACAAAAGTTCTCGATCACTGGTCTCGATCCCTTATAAAAAGTTCTCGATCCCTTTGAAAAAAGCTCGATCCCTTTGAAAATGTTCTCGATCCCTTTCTAAAAAACTCGATCCGTTTCTAAATGTTCTCGATTCCTTACAAAAAAGCTCATTCCCTAAGAAAATGTTCTCGATCCATTACACTTAAGAAATATTTTTAATTTTTAATAATTGTAAAAGTAATTTATTTTTGTAATTTGTTAATAATGGTTTGTGATGATGATTTTCACAGGACAATAGATCGGGTTAGAATAGTCATATCTTGCAACGGTCGATGGGAGAAATTATTTGATGGAAGTCAGAGGTTTTTTGGTTCCGATAACCAAGGAATGTATGTATCAAAAAATATGACTTAAAAAGAGTTGGTGTCGATCATGCAAACCGTTGTGAAGTAAGATGTGAACAAATACATGGTTGTTCTACAATCTATATCAATCGTTCTCGGGACAACATATCGCACATTTATAAGAAACGACGATGATATTTTGTTTATGCTAGGGGAAGATAGGGTGATCCCTCAAGTATGTGTTAGTCTAATTGAGAGGGCAACAGGAGATGTGATAGCTGAAGATATCTCTGCTCGTGAAAACACCCAACAATTTCGATCTTTTAACGGAAGCAATCAATTGTTCACTGAAAGAAGTGGGATCGAAGGGCAGCAAAACATGTGTGGTGTCCCACCAAAAGTAGCCGACCATGATGATATTGTTGGACCTCAATTGGACAAAGACTTCAGTTGTCAAATTGAGATGAATGTTGGGCAGTGCAACCACCAATACAATGAGATGTACAATGACATTAACAATGAGCGGAACAATGAACTGAATGTTGGGCCAATTCATGAGGTGGCTAATGAGGCAAATTTGCATCAGGTAGATAATGTATCGAACAATAAGGAAGATGAAGAACCGTTCCAAACGGAAAGACGTGCAAGACGTGTACTCAGATGTAGTTTCACTGCAGTAGATATAGTTGGGACCTCTGAGGTCCGACCTAATGTAACTCCAGCTGATTCTGAGAATGCCACAATATGGGTTATTCCAGGAGAAGAATCATACTCGTTTGGTATGGGTGGAAGCAGGAACTTGGTCGAAGATGAACCTATAAGTATGATATATAAAGGACAATTTTTTCATACTAAAAAGGATTTTAAGAAATTGGTTGGGCATTTTACTATGCGGCACAACTTCAAGTGGAAGGTTAAAAGGTCGAATAAGACAATGTTACATCTGATTTGTTTGATGGACAACTGTACGTGGAAGTTAAGAGTGGTAAGGAGAGATGAAGCGACATACTTCCAAGTAAGAAGTTTTGTCAACGAACACACTTGTCTGTTGGAGAATATTCACCGCCGCCAGCGACAAGGTAGTACAGTCATAATTGGAGAAGTGGTTGCACCTAGATTGCAACAACATGATGGTCGACTAATACGTCCGAAAGACATAATCGCCGACATGAAAACAATGTATGGCATCCAAATCATGTACAGTAAGGCACATCAAGCCCTGCAATATGCGTTGTCACTGACCTATGGAACGCATGAGGAAACCTTCCAATTGATGCCATCATTCGGTTACGTGTTAGAACAACAAAATCCCGGAACAATCACTAACTTACAGAGCGATGAAGATGGTAAATTCCTCTACTTTTTTCATGTCGTTGGGTGCCTCAGTTAGAGAATTTCAGAGGTGTATGCATCCAGTTATTACCGTTGATGGTACCCATTTAAAGGGTAGATTCGGGGGAACAATGTTTGTTGCAATTGCACAGGATAGGAATGAACAAGTTTATCCAATTGCTTTTCGGTACGGTGACTCGAAAAACAACCTATCATGTGAGTGGTTTTTAGATTGCTTAAAAGGTGCTTTTGACCATATAGATGATTTGGTATTCATTTCTAATCGACATGCAAGCATTGAAGTAAGGATTTCTAAAGTGTTCCCTTATGCCACCCATACCATATGTGTCTGGCACTTTTCTGAAAATATTAAGAAACGATATCATAGAAAGGATGTTGCTGTAATAATGGACAAAGCAGCCCGAGCATACTCCGAGTTGCAATATAACCGGCACATGGAAGAGTTACGAAATTTACACCCGAATGCATATGATTATGTAATTGATGTCGGTCCACACAAGTGGTCCCGTGTACACTGCCCCGACAGAAGGTATATGGTGATGACAACAAATGTTGCAGAATGCATAAACTCATACCTAAACTTTACACGACTACTGCTTATGTTGACTCTGACAGAGTTCATTAGGAATATGCTAAAACGTTGGTTTCACGATCGTCATAGGGTTGCACAGTCCATGCATCATCAGTTGACCGACGCAGCACATCTTGTGATCCTAAAACTTATTGATAAGTGTAATTTTATGACCGTAAATCTAGTTGACTGGAACATATTCTCGGTAAAGCGGTCTGAAAAACAGTGGACCGTTGACTTTGCCCGAAAAACATGCACATGCAACAAATTCCAAATGGATCTTCTTTCATGTTCTCACGCTCTCGTTGCCGCAAGGTACATCATACGTTTTAGTCTACGGTTAATATTACTGAAACGTGAATCTCATCGTTTTTATTGTTTTTACAGGGACCAAAACATGGATTTCACATCACTGTGTGCGGACTACTATAAGAGACAGACACTTATTGATTCGTACTCGGTTCTTATTATGCCGATTGGACATTCTTCCACTTGGATTGTGTCATCTGATATCGCTGAAACAATTTCTCGATCCTTTAAAAATATTCTCGATCGTTTAAAAAATATTCTCGATCCTTTGAAAAATATTCTCGATCGTTTAAAAAGTATTCTCGATCGTTTGAAAAAATTCTCGATCGTTTGAAAAAATTCTCGATCGTTTGAAAATTTTCTCGATCCTTTAAAAAAAATATCGATCCTTTTACAAAATCTCGACCTTTTGAAAAACATTATCGATTGTTTGAAAAATATTCTCGATCGTTAGAAAAGTATTCTTGATCGTTTCTCGATCGTTTGAAACAATTTCTCGATCCTTTGATAAAATTCTCGATCCTTTAAAAATTTTCTCGATCCTTTTATAAAATCTCGACCCTTTGAAAAACATTCTCGATCGTTTGAAAAATATTCTTGATCGTATGTAACAATTTCTCGATCTTTTGATATAATTCTCGATCCTTTGAAAACTATTTTCAATCCTTTTATAAAATATCGACCCTTTGAAAAACATTCTCGATCATTTAAAAAAAAAGTCTCGATCTTTGAAAAATATTCTTGATTCTTTGAAAAAATTTGTACACATTGATAAAATTCTCGATCCTTTGAAAAATATTATCGACCGTTTAAAAAAAAAATCTCGATTATTTGAAAAAAATCCTCGATTCTTTCTAAAAAAAACCTGGATCTTGTTCCAAAAAACCTCGATATCGCTTGAAAAAAATTTGATTTAATGTTTTTAAAAAAATATTAATCATCGATATCCAGAATTTCATCTTCCTCATCACATATTCAACCTCATTTCAAACCCTAACCTAAACCACAACCATTCTCAGACTTGTTTTTCAACCCTAATCTACAATTTCAATCAACAAAACACGAGTCTAACATGCAATGGTAATTTATCAACAACAAATTGAGAAAAAAAAAATTGAATCTACTTCTGTCAATCGTAAGAAATCTAGTATATTCCCGTTCCGGTCACTTCGCCGTCGATTTCGTTGTCGTCGATTAGCTTCTCGTCGGTTTGTTTCTCACTCTTGCTTTTCTCAGACTTATTTTTCAATATTCCGGGGTACTTTCGTCTCTTTACGTTAAATGATGTCTTTTAAACTTACATTAGTAAACTGACAATATTTGCACACCCCCCACCCCCCCCCCCCCCCCCCCCCCCCCCCCCCCAAAAAAAAAATAGTATCATTAATTTTTCGAGCTTATATCTGAAATATGTATGTACTGACAGACTCTGGTCTGATGCGATAATTCGATGCTAGAATGTATTGTTTTTTTTGTTGTTGATAAAATTGGACTGACCTAGAAGGAAAAAGCATTACAAGCGATTATATGCTGAAAAACCCTCAGACATTATCCATCCATACTATAAAAAGAAGACCTTTAGATCTCGATAGATTTCTGACACTTGACCCAACTATTCTCTATCATATGCTAGGATGTATTGTAATACTTTTAGATGCTAGGATTTAAACACTATAAGAATAGTAGGATGCTAGGATGTATTGTAATAATTCACAATAATAATAATAATAATAAACAGTAAGGAAAAAAAAAACCGACCATTGATTTCCAATTTTTAAGTGTATCAAAAATAGGGTTGTTTAAATTTATAGCACTCTTTTCACCCCTAGTTTTGTGATTGTCACCAAGTTAATAATTCAAACGTAAATAGTACCAATCTCCTTCTTATTTTCAAAAACCCTCCATTGATGGAAGTGACCCTCCAATGAAGGTCGTTTATCGTTTCGACGACCTCCATTGGAGGTCAATGAAACAATTAAAAAAAATCTAGAAATAAGTCTCAGGTAGGACACCCGAGACTAACAATAAGTCTCGAGTGCCCCGGGTGTCCTACCCAAGA
This sequence comes from Dipteronia dyeriana, assembly GCA_032871835.1. Lineage (NCBI taxonomy): Eukaryota > Viridiplantae > Streptophyta > Magnoliopsida > Sapindales > Sapindaceae > Dipteronia > Dipteronia dyeriana. The sequence continues at coordinate 6,015,719 of CM065298.1, forward strand.
CTTATTGTCGATACTTATTTCCAGTTTTTTTTTATCTTCTTCATCGACCACCAATGGAGATCAAGGTCATTTTGATCTCCAATAGAAGTCTTTTCGACCTCTATTGATGGATCAACGGAGGTCTTTGAAAAAAAAACATAAGATAAAGGAAGAAAGAGAAAGAAATTTAAAAAGTAAAAGAATAAAAAAGGGTATTTTAGTCTCATCATATATTTTGATGCTATAAAACAAAAAAATAATAACTTTATACTAAAAAACATATAATTAATAACTTGGTGATATTCTGTAGTGTTATTTCTCCCTATTCGCTCTCAAAAACATCAACAACAATAAGGGTCGAAAATTTATATAGTAGTTTTTGGAAGTAGATTTGTGCAATTAGCACCACTTTAATAACTCTAGTTTAAATAGCACTAAAGATGGGATTTGGACAAAAATACCCCCGCTCATCTATCTTTTTCTCTTGTCAGTCCTTTTCTTTTTAATTTAGAAACCACCATTGATGGAGCTCCGAGCTCCATCAATGGAGTTGTCGCCGTCGACCAGTGAGTTGGCGGACAAAACCATCGGAAAAACGTTCATCCAATGCCAATCGTTGTAACTGTAGTGTTTGTTTTCAGTTTCGAGCTGTGTAGAGAGAGAAACAAAGCCAAACTCGAATCGTCATCGATCCTTCATCATCAGATCTATGACAATCCATTGCGAATCTGATGAAACCGATGGCACCAACGAACTCGGCGTCGTCCGATCTTTCAGATCCGACTATTTCCGGAGTCGATGAGCACCGTCGTCGGCTCGTCGCTTTCACCATTGATGGAGGTCGAACAGACCTCCATCGCGATGAAGAAGAAGACGTAAAATGAATTAAGTCTCGAAAAAACATGAATAAGTCTCGAAAACACGTGAATAAGTCTCGAAAACGCATGAATAAGTCTTGGGTATTCATAAATAAGTCTCAAAATGGAACAAATACGTATTCATAAATTAAGTCTCGAATAAGAGCAATAAATCTAGGGTATTCATAAATTAAGTCTCGAATAAGTGCAGTAAGTCTCGGGTATTCATAAATTAAGTCTCGAATAAGTGCAGTAAGTCTCGGGTATTCATAAATAAGTCTCGAATAAGTACAGTAAGTCTCGAGTATTCATAAATAAGTCTCGAATTTGAACAAATAAGTCTCGAAATAAAAATAAAAAAACTCAACATCAACTATTGTTCATCTTCTCCGATTCGACAAGCCTAAACACAAACCCACAAATTCAAGATTCAAACAAACCCCCATTCAGATTCAACAAACTCACCATCCACATCAAAATCAACAAATTCACAATAAAAACTAAATTGAAAACTCAAAATCAACCGAAACAAAATTAATATCTCATAATCAACAAAATCAAATTTAAAATAAAACATCAAAAAACTTTTCTTTTTTTTTAGAAATATTGTCTTCAAGTAGGGGGCCGAGAGAATGGGAAGAAAGAGGGAGGGAGGGAGGGAGGGAGGGAGGGAGAGGGAGGTGGGCCGAGAGAATAGGAAGAAAGAGAAAGTAAAAAAGAAGATAAAAACAAGTAGAGGCATTTTAGTCTCATCACTTACTTTGTTGCTAATAAAACATGAGTTATTAAAGTGGTGTTAGTTACACAAATCAAAATTGAAAAAATGCTATATACCCTATTCCCTCACAACAATAATACGATAATACCAACATTATAGACAACGACGTGAATTAAAGACAGTTGAGTGAAGACAATTATAATTATTTTGTATTGGACACCCATATAGCTCCAACTAAATTTGAACTTCTAAACATTAGTAGATTTCAATGTTTTCGATTGGGTTGTGTGTAAATAATTACTTCAATCATTTTTTCTTTCTCAGATTGATATATTTGTCTTATTTTCTTATCTTTCTCTCGTCATTCGAACAAAATTTTATTCTAACTCTTAGTTATAAAGTTTTTGTTCTTATATTTAAAATAAACTTGTATTATCGGTCCAATTCTTTTTTATAGCTTAATTGTGAGAACGCGAGATTTAATGATTTAAACTGATTTGGTTAAAACCCCAAAAAAGAGTTTTTAAAGAATTGTAGCATTTTTTTTTTCATTTGATTGTTTATGTTACTTATCTTTATATTGATTTAGTGATTGTTTATGTTGCTTACATTTATATTGATTTAGTGTTTTTAATCCAATTTAACACATTAAATCCGAATTTTAGCGGTTTCAAACAGAATCCGTAAATCCACAAAAATGAATTCTTATAATATATGTAAATTTTATAATCATTTTTTGTTGCTTATATTTGTAATAAACTTGTGGTCTTTGTCCAAGTTAAACTTGTTGTTTCTAACCTAAATATGACTCTATGAGAACCTGACATTCAAAGATTTCAACACAGATTATATTTGAAACTGAATCCGTTGCAACACAAAAGATTAGAAAGTTCTTATATGCAAGATTGTAGACATTTTTTTTTCTTTTGATCATTTTTGTTGTAAATATTTTAATTAAACTTGTATCATTAGTCCAATTTATACACATTTTTTGTACATTAACCGTAAGAACTCGAGATTCGATGATTTCGACAGATTCGGTTTCAAACCGACCCTCAAAAAAAGTTCTTATATGCAATAATTGTACCTATTTTTTCATTTAATTATTTTATTGCCCATATTTTTATTGATTTTGAGTTATTAGTTTAATTTATACTCATTGAAACCCGAGTTTCAAAGGATTCGATTTGGAACCGAATCCTTCGAAGCCATAAAAATAAGTTATTAATTATATTATATGCAAGTTTGTTGTTATTTTTTGTTTGATCATTTTATAACTTATATTTAAAATAAACTTGTATTATTAGTCCAATTTATACACTTTTTTGTAGCTTAACTTTGAAAACCAGAGATTCAGCGGTTTCGTCGAATTTTGTTAAACTGAATCTGTCAAACCGCCGAGACTCGGGTTTCGATGAGTATAAATTGGATTGAGAATACAAAATCAATATAAATATAAACAACAAAAATGATTAAATGCAACAAAAATGGCTAGTGATATAGTGTAAGTGTCGATTAACTGTTTTAGGGTTCGTTAAACGATTTTCGAAAATAGGTTGAAAACGAATTGGAAGATTACTATCAAGATTGATAATCTTAATTGAAGTGAGTTTCAACCATTCAAAAAAAAATTGCTCTCACCACCGTCTAATGTTAATAATAATAATAATAATAATAATAATAATAATAATAATAGTCGAAATGGAAATTTGTGGGAATGGAAATTCCTTAATAATAATAATAATAATAATAATAATAATAATAATAGTAATGGAAATGGAAATTTGTGGATATGGAAATTCCCTTTAACAAAAATAATTGATAGCATATATAATAATAATAATAATAATAATTGCTTCTCTTGGATATAATAAGGGTAAGGGTACACTTCCCAATAAATTGTTCTAAAAATATGTATAATCCAATGTGACAATCCAATAAAAGAAATAATGAAAGTAAAAACATAACAATTCATTAAATAAGTTGGACTGACACATTGAATTGTATATAATTTTAGGACAATTTTTTAGGAAGAGCAACATTTTCCGGTAAGGGTAATAATAATGGAAATGGAAATTCCCTTTAACAAAAATAATTGATATCATATATAATAATAATAATAATAATAATTGCTTCTCCTAGATAATACATGTAAATGGAAATTCTCTTTAACAAAAATAATTGATATCCAAGTCCAACAGATTCATTCAAATGGTTCAATTTTCTCAAACCAAGTAGAAAATTCCAAATCATATTAGACAGAACTATATTATAGCATCTACAAATTACACTAAACAGGAAATTTTACAAAACCGTTTATATTGAATTAAAACTTCACAAAAGTCCTTAGTTTCTAAACGACAAATGCATTCATACAACAAATGTAGATAGTAAAATTGACAACAAAATCATTCACAACATTTTCTTGCAACACTTTTTTTTGAAGTAGAGCACCACACACCACATGTTGTGGGGGATCTCTGTGTTTCTTTTCATACAAAGCTAACTCCACATGAAGTGGCACTTTCTATCTCGACCTTACTACTTTTAGGGAATCATTTTTAATAATAATAATAATAATAGTACTTCAATCCATGAAGTGGCACTTTCTATCTCTTGTTTGTTCGAATAGTTGTACTCGTATCCTATATATTCTAATATGCCTATTTTGAGTCGCCGCATGGCTCTGGTCACGAATGGTATATATATATATATATATAAAAGATGTAATACTAGGCTTTTTTAAAAGTTTAGCACGTAAGATGTCAATAAAATTATGTGGTAAGTAATATAATATTAATAATTTAATTTAAATGAATGGACTAAATTGATATTTTACATGAAGAATAGATTTAAACAAACTAATATTACTTAAATAAAATATCATAATCTTCAAGTCACGACAAAAGCTAGGGTGCAGCAGGATATATGGGACATCCCCACTGTGATGTAGCCACGTAAGTCACTTGGGTTTGTGGCAACATCACGGTAGGATACACCATCATCCAATGCACTCCCGATCTTCCTAAATCATCTCTGTTTTTTTCCTACGTGGCAACATCCAACTGGTTGATGGCTTCGTAATTTCTTTTTACCCAATGGAATGGTGCCACGTCATCAGATGCTTGTTCAATTAATATCTCAAGGACAACACCTAGCTTTATTTTGATGTGAAAGAGAAGTCAATACAACTTTCTAGCGTATTTTAAAAAAAAAATACAACTTTCTAGCAACTGGGTACACGCCACGTGGCCGGTCTAGCAGGCTTCGGTGGTATCTTGCCGTCTTTTTTTTGTTTTAAAAGCCGTCCCTACACTTGTTAGTGTGGTCTTTTCCACACTAGAGTCCAACCCGTGCCTTGATTGAAGGGTTGTTGAATATGTCGGGTAAAAATAATATTATAGTATTACAATAATAATTTATTATGCAATCTCTAAACTCCATCGATCTGATCCGTTCGATGATTCTCCGAATTTGACAGCCCAACGGTCGTGATTAGTTTAAGAATTTTGGTGATTATTACAGCTAATATTTTTATTTTGACAAATAGTACCGCTAATATTTATGAGAAATTAAATTATTGAGGGATCCTAGACTATAGATGAGATATTTCATTTTATCGTTAAACTTATGATTACATTAGACAATAAACAATTGGCACGTGTATCCCCTTGAGCCGTTTGTGTTGATTCGAAAATAATCGATTTAATCACAGATCAATATGAACACACTGTATTTTATTATTCTTTTCATAACTCAGATCACTAATGGAACCATTTATTAACATTAAATCTCAAATTTAGATAGTCAGGGGCTGTTTATTTTTTTTATTTAAATCTTATAAGACATTAATTTACTAAACATATGGATAACTCTTATAAATTAAGATATTATTATATGTTTTTTTTTTCATTTTGAACGACTTATTACAAATGTAAAATTGATTAGGTTATGTTAGGATTTCTTTAAAATTAAAATTTTTTTGAAAATCGATCTTTAGAATTTTATTATGTACGGATAAAATTGTAAATTTATGAATAGTTATAAAACATTTACGGAAATTTACTAAAGAACTACAATATACCACTTTTTAAATAAGATAAAAATCAAATATTTTTAATTTTTCTAAAAGACATATATATCTTAAAATAAGATAAAAATTGAAAAAATAAATAAATTTATTTATTTAAATTTAATATATAAAAGACAATAATTCTTATAAATCTCTTTATTGAAATGATTACACATTAGTGCAACATACCTGTCACTCACCTTATTACTATTCAAGAGTAAGATATAGACTCAAGAATTTAGAAGATAAAAGTTGAGATGGTTTAACGAAGATTATTTATTTATCCGAATTTCAAATTTATATTTAAAATAAATAATTCTAAAGAAGCTGAATAGTGAATTCTAACATTTATTGATTTTGTTTACACTTTGTTAAACTTTTTTTAATTATAGAATCTTCCGACTACAAATATATTTAACTCAATTATCCAAATCTCAATTATTATTTTTTTACATGAAATCATTAAAATTCATAAATTATCTAATCCAAAACCAATAACCAAAAAACCCCATGTGGTTGCACTAAAAGCAAAATGGGCCTCACACCATCACATTATAAACCCACCTCCTTCACAATCCTTTTCTTTGTTCTCCTCTTCCTTTTTTATTTTTTATTTTTTTTTCCCTTCAACACTCTCTCACACGCATTTCATTGAACACCTGCCAATCACCCGCCAAAAAGTCAAAACCACCGCAAAAATGACCACGTACGGCACCATCCCCACCTCCTCCTCGCCGGGAACCTCCACCAATAAAGAGTTCATCTCACGCGCCAAGGAGAGGATCCAATCGGGCCTCTGCTCCCGCCAACCGTGGAAGGTCATGTTCAACTACCACTCCATCAACTTCCCGAAAAAATTCGCCGAAGCATGGACGAGGATACGATTCAACGTCGCATACTTCCGCATGAACTACGCGATGATCGTGCTCCTGGTGCTCTTTTTGAGCCTGCTCTGGCACCCCATCTCGCTGATAGTGTTCATCGTCATGATGGCGGCGTGGTTGTTCCTCTACTTCCTCCGCGACGAGCCGCTGGTGATCTTCGGCCGAGCCATCGACGACCGCCTGGTGCTGGGCCTGCTTGCGGTGCTGACGCTGGTGTTTTTGTTCTTGACGGACGCGACGGTGAACATCCTTGTGGCTTTGCTGATCGGGGTGGTGCTTGTGGCTGTGCACGCGGCGTTGAGGAAGACTGATGACTTATTCGTGGGCGAAGAAGCTACCGGGTTGATGACGACGACTGGATCCTCTTCCTAGTGTTTTTTTGTTTTTAATTATTATTATAATTTATTTATGGGTTCTTTTAAATTTTTTTCGGGGTTTATTTAATTTAATTTTGGTGTTAATTGTATCAGTAATTGCAATTTGTTGTGTTTATTTATTTTTACTTTCCATTTTTGGCAAAGTTTGGTGGTTGGTGCTTTAGAAACCAGTTGGTTTGAAAGGTAGATGAATCATCAATCACGTGAGACTGAGTAGATCCGTGAGTGAGAGGCCACTAATGTCTGATTAGCTAATCAATCTTTCACTATTTGTTTGGCAGTTTCTTTTTCTTTTTCTTTCTTCTTATTTTAGGGTACCCGAGGAAACCCATCATGTGAAATGCATAGTCGGTCTCGAAACTTTTTAACTCTAGAGTGAATCAGAAATGCAATGCTGTAGTTGGCTACATAGTCGGTCTTGTTTTAATTCTGGATTTTGATCATGTGGGGAATCTGGAATCAAACTCGGCTAGGTAGACTTACCAACTAGTCATGTTTTCAAGTATATCTAAATTTGGTATATTTTTTAATGTTTCAAAGTTGGACTACCGTCGGTACATATTTAAAATAAATATGGACGGTTGGTTTATGAGAGTTAGAGACCTTTTTAGTCTATAAAATCTTAATTTGTTAAATATATAGATAAGTTTTATATATTAAATATTGAAATATATTTGTTTTTTTCATTTCGGATGACTTATCATAAATGTAAAATTGATTAGGTTGTGTTAGGGTTTCTTCAAAACTGAAAATTTTTAAATTTTCGATTTTTAAGATTTTATCATGTACGGATAAAATTGTAAATGTATGAATTTTTATAGGATATTTGTAGAAATTTACCAAAAACTCTATTGTACCACTTTTTTAATAAGATAAAAGTAAAAAAAAAAAAAAAACTTTTTCTAAAAGACATACATATCTTTAAGATACAAGTCAGAAAAACAAACAAACTCATTTATCTTAATTTAAAATATAATAGACAATAAGTCTTATAGTGAAAAAAGCAAATAGCATCTTAGTTGTTATTGTTCATACTTTATAGCATGTACAAAGATAACATTGTTGCAAAAAGCTCCAATTTTTCTTTACTTCTTAAAACTATTAGATCAAACAGACGAGATGAGGATGTGGATTCGAGTCATTGCTATAAAAATGGATTGGTCTGACCCATTAGACATGGTCTGGCCAGTCCATTTTCGGAAACGGGTCGGGTCGAGCCCGGCACGCGACGCTGGGTGTCGGACCAGGTCCGGCCAGTTTTCGAAAGCTGAGGCCCGGCACGGCATGTCGGCCTGCCTCAGGCTGACCGTGCCTGAGGGTCGTGCCAGGCCGGTCCGCGGGCCTGGTCTGACAGGCCAGGTCTGGCGGGCCAGGCTTGGCGGGCCTGGTCTGGCGGGCTTGGCGGGTCTGGTCCAAAATAATTTTTTAAATATTTTTTGTTTGGATTTAGGGTTTAGGGTTTAAGATTTGAAATGAATAAAGAGAATGAACAATTTTTTATTTATTTAATTATTTTTCACTTATGGAATTCAGTATTTCATATTTACATGATTGCCTTATTAAAAACCTTACCAAGAAAAACCCAGTAGGATAAAAACTTAGTAAGGGAAAAAGAGTGCAACCGTTTTACAACTTACAAGTAAATAATAAATACATATGTAAAAGTATAACCTAGTTCTGGCCATGACCACTACCTGCAGGGTCATCAATATATAGATTGTTGAAATTTAGAATAAGCTCTTTATCTACAGTTAGATTTTGCAATATTTGTTTAGCATGCTCCCAATCCCAAAGGCATGTTAATACCTCCACCATCTCCGGAGACAAACAGCTTCTTTTTGGTTCAATTATGCGTCCATCGGTGCTGAAAGCTTGTTCTGAAGACACCGTTGACACGGGAATAACCAGTACGTCACGTGCTAAGTGTGACAGAACTGGATACCTATACGTATAGGTCTTCCACCATAACAACAAATCAAACTCTTCCTTGTCTTCAACAACATCGAACTGTGCTTCAAGGTACCTAATCAGTTCGGTACAAGAAGATGGGTTAGATCTTTGCCCTGAATAAGTACTTGCTGATTTGTCCTTTTTTCGCCGTTTCAGAAGGCTCCAACTTGTTTGCTTCGGCTCTGTCTCCGGTTGTGTTGATTGAGGGGTGTCAATGTTGTCAAACATGCTCTCATAAATACGGAAAATCTCGAACAACTTGGTTCGAATGTCAGTAATTTGTTCTGAATAATCTATTGACAAATTAATACCAATAAACTCAAGCAAAACTTCTAAATCAGATAATTTATCCCTAGGATCTACTATAACACTTAAGGCATAAAGTAGAGGAATGTTAGTCCAATATTTTTTCAACTTTGTCTCCATGGCAACAAGTGCAGCGCCTAGATGATCATCTTCTCTATAACTGTTTAACACTTCAGACATTTCCATTATCTGATGGATTGTCTGGGAAGATATGGGGTAATAGACCCCGGAAAGAGTTACAGTGGCATTGTAAAAAATCTTTAAAAATTGAACAAAAATCTTTACCACATACCAATCATCTGTGGTAAGTGTTTTTGCTCCCGTTTAACCTATTTCGGCCAATTTCATGTTATAAAAATATGTAATGGTTGTATCATATTTCAAACAATTTTCCAACATTAAATAAGTAGAATTTCACCTTACAGGCATATCAGTTTGGAATCGTCGGGGTTTGAGACCGTTTAATTTACAATGTCTTTTGAATTCACTGAATCTAGGATTAGAACTGTAAATCCAAGAAATTGCATCTCTGATGCAATCTATTTGGTCGCTTACCTGCTTTAAACCAGTCTGTACAACTAAATTTATAATATGACATGTACACCGTTGATGGAAGAAATAACGTTCATCTTGCGGGATATTTCTTGCAACAAACAATGCAATAGAGCTAGTATTTGCAGATATATTATCTAATGTGATCGAAATGATGCGATGCGTGATTTCATATGTTTCTAAAATAGAAATAATGACATTAAAAATGTTTTCTGCGGTATGTGCAAAATCCATAGGACAAAAACCAATAATTCTTTTTGTTATCCTCCAGTCATAATCTAAATAGTTAAGTAATACAAATTAACTTTCTAAATTTACTAATAACAAATATTAAAATTACTACTAAACTTAAAATTCTCAATATACTAAACAAATAATATTAACATTAAAGACCAAAAATTGTTAAACTAACTAACTAAATAAATATGTTTTCTTTTAGTAACTACAGTCTAAACATAAACATATAAATTTACTATGAAAAAATGTTTGAACAAAAATAATAACAAAATTGTACCTTTAAAATTTGGTGTGTTGGTGGAAAATGTAAAGAGAGTAATAATGAAATTGAATGAAAAAATGTAGAGAATTGGAGAATATAGAGATTGAGATTTGAGAGAATGAGAGATTGAAAGAATGATAGAGACAGTGAATGGAAAATGAAATGGATGGAAGTATTTATAGAAAAAATTGATTTGGGGTCAACATGTAATTTGCAAGATTTGAGAGGGTGTTTTTTATAATTTGTTTAGCCTCCAACGGTTGGAATTCAAAATCCAACCGTTGGATGGCATTTTTTTTTTTAAAAAAAATAGTAACCGGTTGATGTGTCAGACCGGTGGGCCGGTCCAGGGGTCTGGCACGCCGGCTAGGCATGCCTGGCGGGCCGGCCCGTCGGACCTTGTACCCTCGGCCCGGCACGCAGTCTGCCACGGACCGGGCCTCCGCCTGGTCCGCTTCCTTCACGGGTCGTGTTTGGCACGGCCCGTTCTATTGGTGGACCGGTCGGACCGGCCTGTCTTGGGTCGGTCCATTATTACACCACTAATTCGAGTCTTCCTTTCCCAAAAAAAAACCCTCAATTTATGTAATAGTGAAAACTTTTTGTTAGCCGAAATTTCACTATGAATGATGAATTTCAGTTAACACCTTCAGAACCACGACATTGGTAGATCGCAGTCGGGGTTAGGTACTGGTTATACGTGTAAGTTTGGTAGGAAAATAAAGACAAATGAAATTGTGGACAAAAACAAGGCTCTTTTTACTATTAATAAATTAAAATACAGTCTCTAGTGTAACAAAATGGGACACTCAGTCACTCTCTCTGTATTTCACTTCAATGAACTGAAATGGCGAACATGTTTCTGTCGATAAGTGGATACTACTCACAATGGCGATGGCTCTTAATGCCCTTTTCCTTTTTTTTTTCTCCCTTTTTCTCGTCGATATTCTCCTCTTATTTATACATGAAGTCTAGGGTTTTTCCTTGGCGAGCAAGTCGGAAGTAAACGGATTGATCCTCATTCCATGTTTGACCGAATTTTCTTTTTAATGCGATGATCCTGAAGATTAGGCGGAGAATATCTTGGCAAGAAAGGGTGTTTGTTTCCCTTTTAAACTCTTCAATTATGATGATGTACACGTGGAGCTTTCTCACAATGTTGGCGGATAATATAATGCCCTATGTTAGTCATGTGGCACCTCAGAGCATCGATCTGGTGTCGTGGCGGGGTACCAGTCTGTTGACTGGGTGCCTTGATGTAACGCCCCAAAATCCAAAGAGCAATTAAACACTTTGAATCGGAATGTTATATCATAAACCATCAATTACTTTACCCAAAGAAACTAATAATCATCGAATAACTCCAAATAAATCATTCTAAAATGTAAATATATCTCCAAATAATTCCAACGACAAGGTTCAAAACACTCTAAAGGAAAATTAAAATAATAACGAGCACCTAAACTCAAATTCTAAGTAACAAAACAAAACAAAACAAAACATTACATATAATCTCAAAAACTTCACCCTCCTGAAAGTTATTGCTCTAACGGTCAGCTTCTAAGATACTTATTCTGTAAAATGTTAAATGACAAGGGTGAGCTGTCAACTCAGTAAGTATTGTATAATACGTAATCGAAAACATTTATGAAATTTATAATAACATTTACTACGTACATAACTTTTCAAATATTAAGATACAATTAAAATTACAAAAGTAACATTTTCAATAAATAAGTAAACTTGTAAAAGTAATATTTTCAAATACAAGTATACTTGTAAAATTATCATTTTCAATATACGAAAACAATTAATAACATTTCATAGAAATAAGCTCAAGTCAAGTAGTGTCACCAATACCCCCGGTGACCCGGCTATTTACATTTCAGAGATTGGTACAAGACCAAAATCATTACATTTCAGAAATTGGTACAAGACCAAAATCATAACATTTCATTTGCCGCGCGCGCTGTATTTACATTATCACCGGTGATTAACATTTCATTTCATTTCATTTACACTGACATTCAAAATATGTATATCATAATAAATTTGCATTGCTAAAGCGCAAAAAACCAAACATTTAAGCATTTAAACAATAAGTTCTAGTAAGAGTAAAATTTATTCAAAAAGAATTAGGTAACAAATATGTAAGTAAAGACTACATAAGTAGGAAATGGGTTTATTTACATATATAAACATACATAACAAAATATTTTAGATCATAACAATATGATAAATAAATTTGGTTTCTAAGAAAACATTTGTGCAATTACATACTATGTAAAAAAAGAAAATCTAGTTACCTCCGATGAGCAAGTTTAAGGTTTCACTAACGATATTGGGAAATCACAAGAGAAACCTAAATATATAAAATATAATCCCACAATTAAACCAGCCAAATTAAAGAGATTTAACTCAACTTTATAAATATATTTTTTGTTCATTTTCCTGAAGAGATTTCATAAAAACAGATTTTAGTGCTCAAACGTTAGTGATTCGAAAATCTTAAAGGCATTGAAAAAATTCAAAACTTAGTAAATAAATCCAAACATTAGATTAATAACTCCCCTCAAAATTTCAGAATTTTTTCAAACACCAATAAAATTTTATAATTTTCTAAACAAACAGGGGTCAATCCTGACAGCATAAATTTCGATCCTCTAATCAGACCTTGTATTAATGTTTAACAATCCTACCTACCATGGAAAATTCCAAAATTTGATTTATATACTAAGACATCAGTACTCTATCTCTTTACCAAAGATAAAAAATTTAACTATCTCCGTTTGTGAATTAAAATTCCTACAACACCAAGAGCTCATGATTGTCAGCATAAATATTATGGCTTAAACATCAAATATACCCAAAGAATTAAATTACTTATACATCACCAAAATTCATGAAAATTTATATCAATAATGTTTGTAAAGCCATATTACCAAAAATTAGACCTAAATTCTTCCCAAAACTCAATTTAAAATTACTCCATTACAATAAGGTCAGTTTAATAAATCAGAAATATTTGCACCCACAACTGTTTTAGAAATGAAATATCCCTAAACTAAACGCCACCAAAAATTCCGAAAATTATAACATAAGTTGATATATGTGTCTACTATTCTCATACCAAAATTCACCATCAATTGCTACCTAAAAATATATCTACAATAACCAAAACAGTAAGTTGTTTCACCTGTATTAAACAAATCAAAATCTCAACCTACACACACTCAATCTTGAACTCTTTAATGGACTACAAAAATCCCAGCAATTTATTATAAACTTCATGTAAATATATCTATTTCATTCAATCCAAAATTCATATATTAAAACATCTCCATAAAACTCAAATTAAGAAATTGTTAAAGGCTTAAATTTTGTAAATGAGATATTTTGTGTCAAAAACAAAAAGGGTTTGAAAAAAACTACATCTTTAATCAAAATTAAAAATAAATGAAACAAGGTTTAAGAAAATCGTACCTTCAAAGAGTTTCAAGTAGAATGAAAATGATACTTTCATTAAAATTTCCTTGTGCGAGTGGGAGATGTTAGTATATTTGGGTATGGGTTGGGGACCCATTATACACCCAAGTGGGCCAAGAACACAAGTAATACATGGAGAGCCCAAAATCCATGTAATCCAAACCCAAGCTCAAGCCCATGCCTATGACATATATGCAAAGCCCAAACATAAGCCCAATGAGCAGTTTTATACTATAAATACATCAGTCTTAGAGATTGATTAAGACACACATAACAAGACACATAACAAGACACATAATAATGTGAATGTGTGTGTGGTTGTGTCTAAACATTATGAGTATGCATGGGAAAGCATTGTTTGTACAATGCAAAAGCTTGTGTGTGTGATGTGCTATTCAAAAGCATATGTGTGTGCAAGAGAGTATTGCATGTAGTAATACATGTGCATGTGTTCATCAGAGGAGAAAATACAGAGAATAAAAACACAAGAGAGATGTGGAGAAAATCTGTAGAATTTTCTCCCATCTATAATCAAAGTGTGGGTAACATGCATTGTGATCAGAGAGGACTTTCCGATGATGTGATCGTCCTCCGACCGATGATTCAGTTCCAGGTATTCGATCCAGCTTCCGCTAGAATTCGGATTTTCGTATGGTGAACGGTAATAATCTGAATTCATTTTATTTATATCGAATATTATTAACATTGATATCAGAGCATGATTGAGACTGTATTCTGGTAGAAATGTCATGTTTAGGAATTGCTATTCACGTTTTGAATACATCACAATTCAATAATGGCATAACACCACACACTTGTTATATTTCGTTTTAGATGGCATGATTGTATACATATATATGTGATTATATGTTCTGGAGATTATTGTCATGTTATAACTTCAAAATTGAGATAATTTTGAAGAATTAAAAACGGAACCCGTGACTGATATGGGGTTCAAATTTTATTGTCATTTTTTTTATTTCTCTGCGATCATGGTACCATTAGATAGAGCTTTTCGATAGCTTTCCAACGATAGGTCATTTTCATAATTTGGTTAAGAAACGAGAGAGAAAAACGATTTCGAATATCGATTTCGAATATTTACGTTCGAAATCAAAATATGGAAACTTATTTTGTTCTTGAATGTGGATGAAGAACATGTTCCACACTCCTATGATCGGAGAGTGTGTTTCACCCCTAACACGGATGTCGTTTTCAAGGGCATATATAGAATTAAAATTAAATTGGAGTCGGATGGTGGTGATCCCATGATCGAAAAAGTCTAGGAAGACGGTGAGTGCATCTCACTCTCCTCTGACGCGAGTGGGCGTTGGCATTCCATGCATAAGTAGCTCTGGTGTTGACACGTGGATGCACCAGAAGATGACACATGGCAGGTTTTTGTCTTTTGTGACAAGTGGCCCATTCTCACTTTGACATGTGGAGTCGATTTGTGTAAAAGAAACCGTTGACGGTTTCCGGCTACCAAGGAAGTTTTCGGTGACGGTTTCAAACTTTTGGAACAGTTACCGATGCCACGTCATCATCGACAGGACCGGTTCCCGATTTCGATACTCCGATCGGCATGTTTTTCGGCGGCCAGTGATTTTCCCGGCGATGTTTTTCGGCGTCCAATAAATAGTTTTATGGTGACCAAATGCGGTTTTCCAGCGATCATAAGTGGTTTTCCGGCGACCGATAACAGTTTTCCGGTGCTAAAAAAATATAATATTTTTTATTTTTAAAATTTCATTTTTTTTTAAATTTATTAATTTCATCGATGTGTTTCACTCCAATGGGAGCTGAATTAATGCCCTATGAATTCCGGATGTGATTTTTTTTTAATAAATCATATTCAAGTGAAAAAAATTTGGTGTGGATTCCAATGACAGTTTCCAGTATGATTTTTGGTGACAGTTTCTGGCATGGTTTCTGATGACAGTCTTCGATGCGGTTTTCGGTAACAGTTTCCGATGCGGATGTCAAAGATGGTTTCAGGTGGCATTTTCGGCCACTGTGGATCTTTCTAGCAGGATTTTGATCACTGTTTTCTAACGGTCATGGAATTTTCTTACGGAAAAATTTGGCCACCGAAATTTAACTTCAGTGGGAGTTGTGTATATTGAAAGGCCTTCGTTTAAAATTCTCCCTCTAATTAATTATGCAATCGGGAAAAGGAAGTTTGATTAAAATATACATTGGAAATGAATAAGGTTGTTAAAAGACAAATTTTTCTAAATGAATTTTTTTTTAGAATAAATCTGCATTATCTCATATGTCGTAATGGAGAAGATTTCATAAATCTTTTATTGACATATAGTCGCAGTCAATGACTCGTGTTTTTATGTGAAGAGATGCAGCAGATAGTCTTTTAATGAAATTTCTCGAAGAGTTAATAGATCTATAAGGTTGTAAAAGCTAGAGTAAGGTACCACGATGTATTTTGGTCACTTGTGAACTAGAAATCGTAGAGGAGCGTTACATTATTAGGAATGTGAGGTGATCTACTACATCCGCAATGAATATTCATAGTGCTAGGCACATGAGTTATTGCCCACACGAAAGATGACCAAAATTCTTGAGAAAATGACAATTAAATGAGTTGTGAAGACTTAGAGAGTCTTTCTCAGTGGTGATCGATATAAATATGAAACGTATAGAATGAATATTTTGTAAAGTCACGTATTTTGAGAAAATACTGTGCTTTTAATAAATCGTTCTATAGTAAATAATTTTGGTTTATTTACTTTGTAGTAAAAACGATTTGACCCATAAAATATTTTGTTGGGACTTATGCATTATATTCTTCTATTATTTATATGATCACTTGTTTTGGGAATTCTAAATTGTTGGGTACGATATTAGAATTATAATTTTGCACAAAGTACTAAATTAATGATGATTAAATTTTTGGAAATGGATGGTAATTAGATGCTTTGACGACTTTTTTGATTCTGTTTCTTAAATTGTTTCATCATTTGTTCGGTCAGCGTTTGCAGCAAAATTAAATATGTATTTTTTTTTTGAAATTAATATGCTTGCATAGTAGATTGTATGTCTCTACATAGATTAACATAAATATAGATTATATATCTATAATATTGTGGCTAGTTCACTATAAGAAAAAAAGTTTATTATTGACATTTAAAAACTGTCAATAAACTATCCTCTTAACAGTTTTTGAACTGTCAAGGAAGCCTGTGTCAACAATGATCTTGACACTTTTTATATTGTCAAGAGTATTTGACAGTTTTTAACTGTCAAGAGTTTGGCAGTCAATAACTGTCAAGTATTTATTTTTAAAATTTATCAAAAAAATAGGATTTTAAGTTTCTATTTTTATTTTTTAATTTATATGATTTTAATTATCCACCCAACAAATCAAATGCAATAGATTATATAAAAATAATAATAATTCCTAGAAAAAATAAATTAAATATTGAATACTTTAACGATAGTTTCATATTCATTAAATTTTACAGAAGAAAAATATATTCTATCGAAACTTTTATTATCATTCTGAAATATATTATACATATTTATACTTATTTATTGAGTGCATCAACAATAACAATAGTCATAACATTATAAAGTTGCAATAAGTTCCTATCAAATCCAGCATGTTTCAATTTCTACTTAATCTGCACAAATAATTTAATAACACCATTAGACACAAGCATTTAAAAAAATGATTACAATAAAGGCAAAAAAAATATTATAGTAAATGCAAAAGAAATAAATAGAGGTTAAACCCAAACATTAATTTTCAAAAATATGTTACATACAGTAATAAAAAAATGCTTAAGAAATTTTAACTTCTTTAATGACAACTTACATCACACCCTTTTTCTTAGCAATAACATAGCCATGGATTTGTGGAGAACAATAAGACAAAAATGCTCGGTACCATACGAAAAATCATGACAACATGATTGTATTTATAGTTTAGATCTGTAAAAGTTTAAGACTAGATAGGAAAAGTGATGCACATATATAGAAGGAGGAGAAAAAAACAAAGAAAAAAAAATAGTATGTAATACGTAGAAAGAGATCATGATCAAAGGTTATAGGTGAAGAGAGTGTAGAAGTTTTCTCTAAATCTGACACACCACTTTGTTAAAAGATAAGAACACACCACTTTGTTAAAAGATAATAAATGGTGGTTGTATTTGAATTAAATTAGTTATCTATTAGTATTTGGTGGGAATTAAAAACTTTTGAAATTTAGAAAAAGTTTACATTTTTTTCAAAAAAGGTGAAACAGTTTTGACAGTTTCTAAAAACAGTCAAGATTAGTTCACATTTTTTTAAAAACTGTCAACACTTGTTCACAGTTTTTATATTCTGTCAAAAAGTAATAAAATTTGATAGTTTTTAAAACTATCATTAAAAAACTGTCAATTAAAAAACTGTCAAGAATAAAGCTTTTTCTAGTAGTGGTTTGATAGCAATAAACTAAATCGTGTAATCTAGAAAATAGACACAAAAAAGATTTAGTGTATTTTAAGAGTAAGAAGCTCTTGAGACTATAACATGAATCATAATTGAACTTCGGCATAGCACTTATTGCTGGACATGCAAGATGTGAAGGCTTATCAAACCAGAAGTTAAATTACTCGCATCATGTTGCGGAGTAAGTTAAATAGAAATTTCACATGTTTGTTTATAAATACAATAGGATTTAAGTAAGATGGTTTACCTTTCAGAGTTTGGCTTGAAGGGAAAATTTTAGTAGTACTTTCAATACTAAAATATTTAGTAGGTACGGTATCAATGTTTGATTACTTGTAAGAAGTGCCAAAATTAGTGGCAGCCTCCAATAAGAATATAAAACATGATACACCGACTAAACGATCTGATCTCTTTTGATAGTTGGAATATATAAAATTAATATGATATGTTTCGATCGCGTCATTTCGGTAGTAGAAGATGAGCGTTTAAAGGCTGCTTAGGCTTCTAACCAATTTTATATGAAAGATTCCAACCTGTACAAAACTTTTAGTTTTGAGCATATTAGTGGAAATAGTTATTTCCAAAAGGAGAAGAGAATCTACTCTTAACCACTTAATCTTAGATCGGAATATGCAAGAAGTTGAGGGATAACGAATTGAGGAAAAACTAAACTCAAATAACTTGTTGCAGTTGTGACAAGCTATGACATTTTCACTCATAAATGCGTTGAGTCAAAAAGAGAAAAATCCAAACTCAAGAATTTGTTAAGTTATGCTTAAGTTTCTGGTTATGTATTTTCTTTTTGAATCTCGTCCATTGTGGAAGGTGGATAAGTAAAGACATATCATCTAATAAGAAACTGTAAAGCACACTTTGAGTATAGTTAAATTATTAGAGACAAGATGTATATGCGTTAGAACATTTTTTTTTGGAGTTTAGTACCAACAAACTGGGTTTGCATGGCAGCTTAAATTTAGACTCCATGATGTTCTAATATACACTTGAGATCTAACTGGGTTTTAATGTCCGTGGTTATCCTCATTGATTCGGGTTATCATTAATGATCATGATGGTTATATGAATATTATTTTAACAAATTATATTCATATGGTACTTGATAGTTTAATGGTTTTATGGAACTATAAGTCAGTAGAGACGGTTATAATTTTGTTTGTTTTTCAATCATTACAATGGTAATGGTGCGGATATTTTGGCATGCTAGATTAAGTCATGTTGAACTAGATAAAATGAGTATATCAGTCAAGTAAGACTAATTTGACTCATTTACCTTAAAGGTCATGCAAATTATCTTGCAAGAAAAACAACTAGAAAACCATCTAATAAAGAACTAGATCAGAAATTTCATTGCAACTAATTCATTATTACATTTGTGATTGAATGAGTGTAAAGACTAGATTGAAATTTTTTATCTAGTTATATTCATTAATATCTTTAGATGTCTCGGTCATATCTATTTGATCTCTCATAAATCGAAAGCATTGGATTGCATTCAGATTGTTTGGTTGAGGATCATATTAGATGATAAACTTTTTGAGTTTTAAAGAATAAACCGAGTACGTAAATATCTTTCTGAACAGTTCAAGGAATTGTTTAGTAAGAAAGATATAAAAAGATATTTATTTATTCTTAGGACTCCGCAACAAAATAGTGTTGTGGAAATAAGGAATTAAATAATGTTGGAAATAGTTAAGTCTGCGATGGCGCAAATGAATTATTTAGTATCTTACTAGAAGATATGTTTATTGCTGCCTACTTACTTAATCATGTTCCATTTTAATCAAACACTTCTACACCATATGAATTATAGATAGGTAGGTAGTCTGGTCTGACTAATCTACAGCCCTAGAGGTATACAGATTATGTTTATAATCCATCTTATAGAAATAAGAAATTGGATGTAAGAAGAGAAGTTGTATCTTTATTTGATACTCTGTGCATTCCAAATGAATAAATAAACGATGGTGTATAATTAGATAGAAGTGTGACTGAATTTGAATCACAAGATGTCATTATTTGAGAATGAATTTCTTAGTAGAAGTGAATTTAATATAGATATCTAATTTTAGAATTAGATGATCTATGTTAATATGCGAGTGGCGGTAAATTAAAATTTAACTTGATCCTCCATCCCTAGTAGGGGTGGAATTCTAAATGGATCTTTCATCCCTAGTGGGAGTGAAAGTGGAAATCTACGCCATAGTAGGAGTAGAAATCCTCATGGATCTTTTATCCTTAGTGGGAGTGAAACAACTGTTAAATCAGTCACTGTAATAATTTACCAACTCGTGGACATAATCACCAAATTATACCATTTCATCTTTCGGAGATTGAAAGGGCATTTTTGATGATTACTTCACTTGACAGTGATTAGCCAAAGATTTTAGAATTGAGCTATCACTTATATCTACTAAGTGAATATATGAATGAAAGCATTGGAAGGGGAGATGGAGTATAGAAAAGTGATCATGTCCGGGACTTGATTCACTTACCGCTTGGTCATTAGACCGTTATGAATGATTCCATATATATCATATGTAAGGCGGAAAGTACTAATAAGAGGTATAAAGCGCGATTGATCGCAAATGAAGAAACTTATTCTTTGGAAGTAAAGTTTTCTTCTATATGCCTTATTCTAGCACTAGTCACATATTTTAACCTGAAATTACATCAGATAGATGTAATGATTGTACTTCTCGATAGAGAACTAGAGGAAGAGATTTACATAGAGTTTCCTGTAAATTTTTCGTTTCAAAAGATCAAGAGTGCATAAGTGTGATTGCTTGATTAATGTATGGTTTGAAACAATCCTCTAGAAAGTGGTATCTTTTATTTCATCAAGCTGTAATGTCTTACAGATTATTGATGATTAAAGATAGCCATGGTAAGTACACTACATAGGTTAAGGATAATTTTTATATTATCTATATATGTGGACTATATGTCTTGGCTAGAAATAATGAAGAGTTTGTAAAACTATAATAAAATGGTAATTTTGAAATTACTTTGAGATTTTATATGAGCAATGTGACTTATATATATTAGGAGTAATAGTTGATTCGAAATGAGCAATTATAGGCTCATAGATACTCCTATTGTGAAATTACAAACTCTTATCCTCAATGTGTACATTGAAACTCCATAAGATCAAGTTATTAATTACAAGTTCCTCATGTTAGTACCATACAGAATATCATGTACATTGTTATATGTACAAAGTCTATCATTAGTTACGTCGTAAGATTGGTGAGTGGACACCAATATAATCCTTGATAACATCATTGAGATGTTGTCAAGAGGATTTTGACATATCTTGAAAGTACGACTAACTAATTAGTGTACATTGTGATATGTACAAGGCCCAACATAAATTGCGCTACAAAAATTGGTAAATGTATATCAATATAATCCTAGATTGAGAGGATTATGATATAACTTTAATAGTAAGGGAATTTACCGTTAATGCTAGCATAATTACACACATAATGTAATAAAAATATGTCTTCAGGTTGAGACTAGCATTCTTACACGTGCGGTCGCCTTAGTTGTTAAGATAGTAAGCTGAGATGAGACACATATATATTAGAGAATATGTAGGATATATTCTCGCGGGGCTAGTATATATGAATATGTCGCATTGACTTTGTCAAAATGAAGTTCACAATAAATATAATAATATATTTTAGAACCGATCATGATAGACCCCACTATCATTGATACCTGATTCAAGCCAGATTTGAGATCTTAATGTGGTGTCAGAGAGAGGCGAGCTTTTAAGAACTCAGGTTAGTCACGAGAGTTGTGACTAGACTGAGATCTGTGCAATGAATAATATAAAGACATATGCATTCTTATTTAGAATGAAATTCACTGTAACACGTGTTTCATACCACGTGTGCTATTTGTGACCGATGTGGAAAATGAGAAAATGAATCCCTCCTTCCTCATTGTGTAAGTTCCACTGAAGTTTTACGTTAACTTCAAACAGTGTCCTTATAACCATTCACTCTATCTTGAAGTGACAGGATAATGTTAGCATCTTTAGCGTGTTATTTCTATGGCTATGATAATTCAGCCTATGGGGCACGTCTAGGGTAGCAGTTGTTCTGGAGACGGAGAGATAAAGATGAAATGGGAAGGTTTAAGGAATTTTTATCTGACTTATGTATTCACCGGTCGACCAATTGTATTTATTACAATTGTGAATACATGAAATGTGATAAAGTCAAGCATAGCTTTTGAGGGATCAAGTATGCTTTAGACTGATAAAAATTATAAATTAAATCTAGGATACAATAATGAACAAAATTATCTCTTGTAAATAGAGAATTTACATTTGAGATTGTTAGCTCCCTTTTATATATATATATATATATATATATATATATATATATTGATCGTTCATAAGTCACACGATGCACTTACCCGTATGAACATTTTTTATAATGATAATAATACTTGTGTTTAAAAATTTTAAAGGCTCATTTGTATATATCACATCTTACGCCATTTGGGGAGTGGCAGATGTTGATTAATAAGGTTGTACCTATGATGGGCTTGTGGTAACTTAACTGTGTTGGTCCCACTTGTGCGAGTGGGAGATGTTAGTATATTTGGGTATGGGTTGGAGACCCATTATACACCCAAGTGGGCCAAGAACACAAGTAATACATGGAGAGCCCAAAATCCATGAAATCCAAACCCAAGCTCAAGCTCATGCCTATGACATATTTGCAAAGCCAAAACATAAGCCCAATGAGCAGTTTTATGATATATATATATCAGTCTTAGAGACTGATTAAGACACACATAACAAGACACATAATAACGTGAATGTGTGTGTGGCTGTGTTTAAACATTATGAGTATGCATGGGAAAGCATTGTTTGTACAATGCAAAAGCTTGTGTGTGTGATGTGCTATTCAAAAGCATACGTGTGCAAGAGAGTATTGCATGTAATAATGCATGTGCATGTGTTCATCAGAAAACAAAATACATAGAATAAAAACACAAGAGAGATGTGGAGAAAATCTGTAGAATTTTCTCCCATCTATAGGGTAACATGCATTTTGATCAGAGGGGACTTTCCGATAATGTGATCGTCCTCAGACCGATGATTCAGTTCCAGGTGTTCGATCCTGGTTCCGTTGGAATTCGGATTTCCGTATGGTGAACAATAATAATCCGAATTCGTTTTATTTATGTCGAATATTATTAACAATATGAAAAGTGAGTAAGTATAAAATATTGGAGTTATATCGATCCTACCAATGTTGCTAGTTTATTCAAATCCCTATAAATATGGAGTTGATTTGCTTGGTGATTGTCTTTAAAAAATATTAGAGAATCACTTGTTTCAAATCTCATTGAATTGACTTGTAATAATACTAGAGAATCAATGGTTTACTGTTAAAATATTCTGTTTTAATACCGGATGATTTAGTTGCCTTAACAAAAAAAAAACGAATGAATGTGTTCCTATTTATATTAATATTATTATTTATACTAATATAAAAGAAACAAAATTCGGGTCTTACACTTGAGGTACCACCATGGGGTGGTGGCGCTTGACCGATGGAGATGGTAACGATGAGGTATCCTGAGGTATCCTAAGGTACCAGCCTGCTAGCGGGGTACCCTAGAGTTCCATTCTAGTGATATAGCGCTTGATTGGTCACTCTGGCGAGGTACTTCGGGGTACCATTCTAGTGGCGAGGTGCTTGGTTGATTTTGCTGAAGCCCTACGATCTTCTAGGAGCTTTGTGGACATCTTTCTTCCTTGTAGAGAGGTAGAATACGTACCTCGACATGAGTGCATATCGTTATCGTGGAGTCTAGGTACCAGCTGAGGAGTCTGCGAAGGAACAGGAACTTCATCCTGCTCTTACAACAATGTCGAGATCCCTGAGTCGTGTTGGACCTGGTACAGCGAGGTAGACCACTGTGCCTGGGACCTACCTAGTGCTTGGAGGTGCTTTCTATCGGCTCTAACCAAGTGAAAAACACTTTAAAAAAATAAATATTAGATCAAATATATTAACTTGCCAAATAACACTATACTAAGGTTTTATAGCTCAAAATATATGTAAAAAAAATCGATTAAAATGATATCGTAAATGATTTGTCTCACCATATACATTATGAGATATTGTGGTAAATGACACATTAACTAATCATTTTGGTTATTTTTTAGACAGATATTTTGAATTGTATAACAATATTCATAGTATTATTGGAAATAATCCAAATTGTATTGTGCGCATAGAGGAATGTTATTCAAGGAGATTGATGTCGCACGTTTAATGTGGTTATGTTACTATATATAATCGGTATAATTTTATTTTATTTTAAAAAAATTTAAAATAAAAAAGAACTTGTATAGTTACTAAACAATTATTATCCATTGATTTTATTTTAAAAAAAAAGAGACAAACGTCGAGAATTTTATTAATGGTGAAGATCAGCAATAACAAAGGAATGAATGAAGTCATGGCAAACTTTAATCAAAATATTATCCTTGCAAATAATAAAGCCAATTTAACAAGAGTGTACGTCACTTTGTTCGCATCTCCAATAATAAAATAACAACGTTAGATTATCAAAAGATAAAATAAAAATTATAATATCTTCTATCACCAGATGCGTCATAGCAAATCGATGGTTATGTGATAAGCACTGCCATTGCAGCATTACTAGATCATTTTATCTATCGGATTTCAATCCACTAGTTTAGTAAAACAAACATTTATTTTATCAAAAAATTAATAAAAAAAAGAAACTTATAAACACTCACTAATTGTCTAGTAACTATCCATACCCTATATCTGTGAATCGAAATTTATTTCACAAATATTCCAATAATTTTCAAAACGATGAGAAAAAATTGAAACTTTTCAAAACTACAAGGACTTTTTGAAAACTTTCTTAATATACTTGTCTTTTCGCAAGTTAATAAATCCATATTGGCCATTCAAATCTCGAATGCATCTCACGCGCCAACCAAAAAAAAAAAAAACACAAACGACTCCATTTCCAATCCGGCCTCCGTGGACGGCCATGTTCAACTGTCACGCCGTCAGCTTACCCCGAAACTCCGCGGAGGCGATCGCAAGAATATCGTTCAATGTAGCCTACTTTCGCGTGAAATACTTGTTGATCGTGTTATCGTTCCTGTTTCTCAGTCTCGTTTGGCACCCGAAATCGCTCAAAGTGTTCGTCTTCATGACGGCGACGTGGCCGCTTCTCCGTTTTATAGGCCTCAAGAGCACGGTGGTGAAGATCGCGTGGTCGGCGCTCACTTTGATGCTGTTGTACTGGAAGGGCGCGGCGTTGAGTGCGGTGGTGGCGCTGCTGGACGGGGCGGTGGTTGTGGTGGTTCACGCGGTGGTGTGGCAGACTAATGGTTTGGTCAACGCTAGGTCAACCACTAGAACTATGACTTGGAGGAGACTTTGCTTTCCTTGATTATTTATGTGTTTTATTATTAATGTTATTATTATACGTTAATCGTTATTAGTAATTTCAATTTCCTATATATCAAAAAAAAAAAAAAAAATCCTATATTTCCTGGTTTAATTTTGTTTCTTTTTATTTATTTTTTGGTGAATTGTATGAAATTATAATTATAAGCCTTTCGATTCGATTTAGAGAGGAAAACAATTTTACATATGCATTTTTTTTGTTTACGGCATCTATCTAGAGTTCTTTTTTTAAAAGCATTCATCTATCTTGGACTATATTAATATAGCATTTTATATGTTTGTATTTGAAATTATTATGGTGGGAAGGCTCTTGTTTTGAAAAATTGAATTAAATCTATGGTTACTAATTGACTAGATAATAAAAATGGAAATTTACTAATTAATTTAAGTTGATTGTCATTAGTAATTGTAATTTTTTATATGGTATTTTTTTTTTTAAATAAAGAAAGGAAACAAATAGGGATGATCATTTTCTCCGGGAATCCCAAATTCCCGCTCCCCATCCCCATTTGGGAGAATTATTTTTATTAAGAAAAATAGAAAAATGGGGGTGGGGGGATGGACATGATTTTCATCCCTAAATTAAAATGAGGATAAGCATCCCCATCCCCATCCTCATTTCCTATATAAATTTATAGAAATGGGGATGCAGATGCATTTCCCCCAAATATTAATATATTATATATAATATATATATATTTATATATTTCTAATATTTTTATTATTTCTATTTTACTAACTATATATATACATCTTTAATATGTAATTTTTACTGACAAAAGGAAAATAGGAGAATGAGGAAACAAAGAACCTTAGGAAAATGAGAAAACAAAGAAAAATGGAAAAAAATTAGAGAAATGGGAAAACGGTAATGGGAACGGGGGAACCTCTTCCCAGAACTATCTCATTCCCATTTTTCGTAAATAGGGAAACAGGGTGGAGGGTTTAGAAATTGGGGATATGGATGTAGGGACCTACATCTATCCCCATTTCGCCATTGATTATCCCTATAAACAAACACTATGAATGAGCCACCAGCCTCTCCACGCATGGAGGGCAACTATTTTGCCAACAGCAATCAGAGTCAATGACTCAATGGACAGGGAAAACTTTGCCAAATTATGGGCAACACAGTTATCATTCCGAGGGACGTAAATTTATTGAGCCGTTCTTATATGGTATTTTCTAGTTTAATTTTGATGTATTCATTTAAAAAAAAATGTAAAATCGAAAACATTAATTCTAGTTACCCTAAAAATTAAGTCTAAAAGTCAATCTAAATAATTTGGTAAGTAATTTATTATTATCATATCATTCACCACAGTACCTTGTGATTGATTCGTGTGTGATGATGAAATTTTTTTATCATATCATTTGTGTAGAATTTTAAATTAATTTTTTGAGTTGTATAATATTACTCAATTGAAAAGCTCCGTAATTAAAAGGAAAAGGCAAATTTATGTGAATTTATTTTTAAATTTAATGTTTTGAAGTAAGTTTATATAAATTTAGGTTTTTATTTTCAAAAAAAGAATATAAATTCAGGGTTAACACGTATTGTATTTTACTTAAAAAAAATCCTATAGGTGCTTGTTTAATTTTGATTTCTTTTTATTTATTTTAATGTTTTGTCAGGCAAGTTTACAAAAATGTGTTTTTTATAGTAATACTAGATTTTCTAATTTTTTTTTTCCATATATGTATAGCACATAAGGTGTCAACATCACATAATCATATAATTTATAAGATGTTGACACCCCACATACTACATACATTTAGAATACAAACCGGAAAGCTTAACATTACTCTTATTATATATATATGCATTTTATATGTTTGTATTTGGAATTATTATTGTTAATACGAAAAGATACTATGGTGGGAAGGCTCTTATTTTAAAAAATTGAATTAAATCTATGGTTACTAAATATAAAATAATATATATTATTATAATATAAATTATAATATATGTAATAGTATATATATATATATATATATATATATATATTATAATTATTTATTTATAATTTAAGAGTTTAGTTTTGATTAATTCATTTTTTGATATGTTAGTTTGAATTAATTTTGGATGTGTTACTATTATTTAATTTAAAAATTACAATAAAAATATTATATTGGTTAATTATGTAATCAATTTGTTTGTAGTTGTAATAATATTAAAAAAAAAACCAAAATTGATATTTCAATTTTTGATAATTTTCGGTTAATCTACCAGACGCGTTTTTTTCGTTTTCATTTTCAAATTACAGCTTTCAGTATATACTATAAGACACATTTTTAAAATTCGAAGTTGAAACCAAAAACACTGTTTTGATTTTCATTTTTATTTTCGAATAACAGTAACTGAAAAACGCTTACAGGAATAAAAATGAAAATGAAAACAATATTTTTTGTTTCAATTTCGAATTCTGAAAACGCGTCTGGTAGCAAATACTGAAAGCTGTATTTTGAAAATGAAAACGGAAAAAACGCGTCTAGTAGGTTAACCGAAAACTATAAAAAATTGAAATATCAATTTTAGTATTTTGTTTAATATTATTACAACTATAAACAAATTGATTAAATAATTAACCAATATAATTTTTGTATCATAATTTTTATATCAAACAAAAGTAACACATCAAAAATTAATCTATTAGTTTACAATATTATATATTAATTTACTAATTATGTAAATATTATATAAAATATTAAATATTATAATAAATATTATATAATATTCTATATATATATATAGGGACACTTTAGTCATTTATAAATATTGTCCCGTCTTAACCTAACTATATGAAACACATAATATAACTAAATGAAACAAAATAGTTTTTTTATATAAAATAGTGAAAAATAAAATGAAAAACAAAAACGAAAAACCAAAAATAAGTATTTTGTATTTTTCAAATCTTTCACTTTTAACACGGTTTTGTTTTTCATTTTAAATAAAATGAAAAACGGTTAACAAACGCGTTTTCGAAATCGTTTTTTAAAACTAAAAACGAAAACGGATTGAAAAACAGCTGCAGGACGGGGCCATCGTTTTCTCGTTTTCTCGTTTTCATTTTATAAAACAATTTCCAATTATTACATGCTCAAACGTATTGTACCCTAAGGTACTACTCCAACTACTAAACTCCGTTGAAAAAACAAAATAACTAATAAAACATCACAAAAATCCACCACCACCACTTCTACAGCCGCCGCGATCGTCTCCGACGCACTCTCCGTACAACCAATCGCATCCGTCCATCGAAATGGCGCAGCGACCATACGATCCCTACTTCCTACCTCCGCATCCGCTCCACCATCACCATCATCCTCCGCTTCCGCATCATCCGCCGCAGCAGCATCATCATCATCAGCAGCATATTCTTCTTCATCATCATCAGCAACAGCATCATCAGATTCAACGACATCATCATCAGCAAAACGACGGAATAAACACGCTCTTCGTCTCGGGGCTCCCGGACGACGTCAAGGCGCGTGAGATTCACAACCTCTTCCGCCGTAAACCAGGGTTCGACTCTTCGCAGCTCAAGTATACTGGTCGCGGCAATCAGGTATCTGGAAACTGAAAATTTCTCACTTTTACTTCTTTTTAGGTTTTTTTTTTCCCGCGGAAATTTCAACTTTCTGTTTGTTTCCTTAGAAAATTTGAAAAAAATTTGTAGGTTTGATTTAATTGTTCGCAGGTTGTTGCATTTGCTACGTTTTTCAATCATCAAACAGCGATTGCAGCGATGCACTCGTTAAATGTGAGTTTTTGTTTTTAGTTATTTAGTGAATTTAATTGAATTTGTTGTTTTGGTACTTTTTCGATTTGTGTTGGATTGAATTTGATGGTTTTATGATGCATTTTAGTATCTGTGTTATTTTATGCGGCAATGCAATGAAAATGAAGAAAGTTTGCGTATCTTGGAGATTACTTTGAATTATGAAATATTGGTTCATTTCTTGATATCACACTTTTGTAGAATCAATGTATGATTAACTATGAACAGTAAAGATGAAAACTTCAAATAAGAACTATTGCTTTGGTTTCGATTTTTTTTTTACCTAATTGGATTCGTTTGGGGGTGTTATTAGAAACTTTGAACTGAGAGGAGTAATATATTTTTGGTGTGGAGAATGTTTGAATCTGGAAATGAGCATGGTTTCTGACTGTTCCTTTGATCATCATGTTTAGGGTGTAAAATTTGATCCACAGGCAGGATCGGTTCTGCATATTGAGCTGGCCAGGTCGAACTCCCGAAAGAAACGGAATCCAGGTAAACAAAGTTTTTCTCTGATTAAGTGCAAACTGCATGAAATTGTGGTTCACTACATAATACGTTCTTTGACGATCGGTTTCTCTTACTTTCTTGCACAGGAAGTGGTGCCTATGTTGTTATTGATGAAAGAACGAAAACAGCAGCTAACACCCATGAAACTTCAAGTGCTGATGGTAATGTGCTGATTGGTTTGTAATGTTCACCAAATAATCACATTATCCTTAATTTTCTTGCTCATGTTAGCAAATATTTTGTATTATTATTCAGGAGACAGTGATGCAGATGATGCATCTGCGGCAGAAAATGATGATTCCGATAACAAGAGTGATTCAGTGGATGCAAACAGGTTAAAAGCACTTAATAAAGAACAATTACTAATTCATGAGAAATGAGAAAGTATTTTCAAATTTTCCTATGTTGAGGATAGAGAGTGCTAAGTGATTAACTAGGTTTATGTGAATTCAGTGCTAAAGTTAGTAGTTCTGTCTTTTAATGTGCAGGGAGACAGCAGCTGATGCCAACAACGACGTGGCAGCTGTGAATGTAAGTGAAACATTCACTTTTCAAAAGATCAGGGTGGGAGGGTTTGGGGAAAAGTAGCCATTTTACTTGGTAATTTGTGAAAAAAATGTTCATTACATCTGGCAATGATCTATGTACTAATTTAAAAAAGTGTTGAAACTAAGAAATTCCATAAATTGCTGAGACACATATACATACCTGACTTGTCATCTACTTCTTTCCTGTGCGCCTTTCATTTTAATTTAATTGAAAAAGAAGAATGTTCTGTTTAATAAAATGAAATAAGAAAAATGATAAAGACCCAGTAAAGGTCATGTCCAAGTAATAATTACTGTTATGAGTGTTAGATAAGAGATTCCTAGTTTGCAAATTTTTATATATCATTTGTGCTGCTGTTTTAATAGATTTGGTTTAAGTGAATTTGTTTTTGGTACAACTAATAGTATTATACTCAATGTAATGGCAGTATTGTCTGATAGTTTATTGTACAACGTTTTGGAATCCGATACTAAAGTATGAAAATGCTGAAACTTATATAAATATCTACACTTCAATTCAAACTAGTTTTCCTATAACGAAAATTGTGTGATCCATCATCCATGTAAGGTTATTGTTTCATTTATGTGGTGACTGCTTTCTAATCATCTCAGGCAAAATATGTTTTTTACTATGCTATATTTTGAAATGACAGCTACAGGAGCAATCAGAAAAGACTTTTGAAGGTGGCGTTCAACCATGTTCAACTTTATTCATTGCAAACCTAGGTCCAAATTGCACAGAAGATGAACTACAGCAAGTTTTGTCTTTGTAAGTTGCAATTTTTACCCTTGTTTTAATAATCCATTTGGTTGAAGTTTTCTCCTTTATAGGACAGAGAAGAAGAATTAATTTCTTTTTGGTTCCAGGTATCCTGGATTCAGTATGCTCAAACTTCGTGCTAAGGGTGGAATGCCAGTGGCATTTGCTGATTATGAGGTACGACTTACTACTTGAATTAAATAATAAATTATAGTGGTTGACTTTGCTATTGCACCATGCTTCCATAGTATACCTATGTTACCTTGATGACATTGAGAGTGGGTAACCATGAAGGAAGAGGGTTCACTTGCCCAATCCTGGAAGTTCGTAGGGCTTCAAGTAATTGAGCTGTTCATGTTCAGCTCAAAAATGAGTTCAATATATATTCTAATTCATGTCCATTCCTTTATATTAAAAAACAGGTTCTAACCTAATTTTAGGGCTTGTGGACAAAGTTTTGAATTATGATTGATACATAGACTTAATTAAGATCCTTTTCTTGAGCAACTTACTGCTTGATATGTGAAAGAGTAGAACGTAGATGTGATTCCTGAATGGTCTTGATGAAAAAAATAAAGAAAATGCTGTAAGTGGGTTCATTTATAATCTTTATGACATTCACAGTGAAGTGCTTGTGAATGCAAACCGGTCATAACCTTAACGAGTCACTTGACAAATTTGCTTGAAACAACAATATTTGAGCACTAATCAACTATATCTTGAAAAGTCAAGGTTGAACAATTTAAAGGTTGGTTTGGCCGGATTCATAGCAACCCTACCAGTTTGGGATTGAGGCTGGTTGAGTTAACTATGGTTCTATCTATGATCAGCAGCCCTACTAGTTTGGGATTGAGGCTGGTTGAGTTAGCTATGATTCTATCTATGATCACCCCAGCGGAACTCTATTGAAATTTTATTAGGTTCTACATTGGAAGCTGGAAATCCATGCATTGCAATATCAAAATATATATCATAATTCAATTGCATGGTCTCATTAACTCGTCTTTTTTCTGTACTTTCTTTTCTTCAGGAAATTGAACAAGCTAATAGAGTCATGGAGGAGCTTCAGGGTAGCACGTTACCATCATCTGATCGAGGCGGCATGCACATAGAGTACATCCTAACTTTCTTTACTCGTTTCAATTACAATCTTTCAACACACACTTGATTTCCACCGTTACTATCTCGGTATGTGAAGATTCTCATTTCGTATTTCCTCTTTTTGTTCTCTAGATACGCAAGGTCAAAAATGAGGAAGTTCTAGGACAGAAGGGTGTGAAGTTCCAATCGAATTGTTAGGTGATGGAGTTTTTTCGATATCCATATTAGCCTCGTGAAAACGCGGAGATTGCAAAGTTGTAGAGAAATTATCTTCTTAAACAGTTGGTGCAGAAATTAGTGTAGAACTCTATCATGTATTACAATTTACAGTTCATGAAGAAGTTTCAATGAGCATTTGCAAGTTGTTTGATTGAGAATAGTGAAAGTGTAAATGTGTAACATTTTCTTGATTATGGATATGTAGATGGGGGAAATAGGATTTTTCCTTTTCCTTTTTAAATAGGTAAAATAATTATCTTCACCCAAACCGAAGACCCGTGGGAAAGCCCTCCATTCTTGGTTCTCTTATAGTTGGATTCTCCATAACCACAAGAATTCTTAGAGTGAGATTCCAATTACGTAAGCCTCTAACAGGGTGTTTACTAATCAGAAATTTAGTGTCCCTATAAGGGAAGGGAACTCAATTTTCTTTTATTTTCATTATAAATCAGTCAACAACGTACCCTTATTGGCAAATTTAAGTCGAAGTTTCTAGCAAATTTTGAAGTTAACAACAAGATCTTTGACGAAATTTTAACAACTCAAATCCACATGTAATGAGATTGAAATCTCGATGGAAGCTGAATAAATTCATTGGTCCCTGTAGATAAGAAAATGAGTAGACTGTCAGTGATGATGCCAACTTGCTATGGCCACCACCAGCACCAGCACCAAGAAAGACTTGTAATGAATGACCGTATATATAATTTGGTATCACCTGTCTTCTGATTTCTGTATAAAAAAAAAAAAAAAAAAAAAAATCAGACTCTTGTCATCATCAACAGATAAATAAACTTCTCACCAGTCACCACCATGCATAGGTTAAAAATTCAAATCTCCGCCTGCTTTCACATGTCTAACATGTATTTGAAATTTAAATAAATTACAGTACTCAGTGTAAAGGGTCCACTTCTCATTAATGTTGTTGCAGAATCAATGTTCAATGTTTGGTTGAGCTTTGTATGCTTCTCAAAGTAAGACAAGCCTCAGATTTATCTTTTTCAGCTGTGCGCTTTGGAATAATTGTCCCTTCAATGAATAACTGTTCATATGTAATCAGTGTACACTTGAGTTTGGCCCCCCCCACAAATTGAAAAAGAAACTTGCAAACATACACACACAAGCTAAGTTTGGATAATCCGTTATGAACCATCCGTACTCGTCTCATATTATGCGGCACCGTTGATTTATCATTTGACACCACTGATTTATCATTTGACGTTATGTGGCACTCGCAACACAATTATTGGCATATTTGACTACACATCACAGTCCATGATGTGAACGAAACACTTTTCGAAAAATATTTCAACATTTGAATGAAGAAAAGAAATCTTCACAAACACACTAGAAACTAGATTGATTCATCTTGAGAATGATATCATTGATTTGAGCCAAAAAGGTTATAGTTAGAACATAAGCGTATCAGCTACCTCCATTTCTCAAAGAATTACAAAACCTTGCTATCCCTAATTTCCCTACCACTATACACAAGTAAAATCTAGATGAGCTTAAGGGCATTTGACAAAAATAAGAAGAGATCATAACCAAAACAAAAAGAGAAAAAAACAGAAAGGGACCAAATACATATTCAGAATAAGATTTTGCAGGTTGGTGGTGATGGACAGCAAGCTCTTTACAAATCATTTCCACATGAAGCCCTTCTGGCCTTATCCCTTTCCCAGAAGGCTGGCCTTATCGAATCGAGAGATATCTTCCCGGCGAATCCTTCCAAACCCTCATTTATCAAGGGACCGCTGTAACATTGTTGTTGTTGCTGATGCTGATGCTGCTGTTCTGCCCAGATTCGGCCACTTCGGCTTCCAACATCATATCCTGGTGTTGACATGTAATTTGTGTCCATGATCATGTCGCCTTCCAATATACGAAGCACCTTTGACCAAAAAGCATAAACCGAATGAATATTGTAATCTTGTCAACCATATAAACATGTTTTCCGGTCAAAATTTACTCCTACCTGTGACATGCGAGGCCTGGAATGAGGATCCCGTCTTATGCATAACGATGCTGCATGAAGCATGCAATAGACTTCATGTTCCGAATATCGATTTTCCAGCCTTGGGTCAACCAGTTCATCAATAGCATATTCTTCCAACAGCGGACGTGCCTATTCCAGAACAAAACACATAAAATTAGAATTAACTTTATAGAACAGCATAAAGATTAATATCAGTAACAAGTTGAATACTCAAAATCATACCCATTCAGTGAGACACTGCTGACCCTTTGGTCGATTAAGATCCACTGCTTTTCGTCCAGTAACAAGCTCAACTAACACCACCCCAAGTGAATATACATCCGCTTTTTCTGTGATTTGGCCACTTTGAGCATATTCTGGTGCCAAATACCTACATCACAGCTCAACCTTATGAATTTTGTAATTGGATGGGGAGACAAAGTTAAAAGAAAAATCTGACATTCAAGATTACCCAAATGTTCCGATTACTCTTGTATCTACACCCGTGTCGCCATCAGGTTGCCACCTTGCAAGGCCAAAATCCCCAACCTAGCAAAACACATGCTAATTAATACCACACAACCAACATATTCACTCAATGGCTGAGAAATTTATGAACATTCTGTACTCTTTGAAACAGAACATAAATATATCAATACAAAGGGAAAAAAAGAGATATTTAATTGATTTTTAAGGGATGTAGTGATCAAGAAATGATAAATTATATTGTAGATTTTTATGTTTCCAATTATTGAAAGAGAAATTGAGAAAGTCATACCAGTGGTTCAAAATCATGGGTGAGGAGGATGTTGTTAGGCCGCATGTCACGGTGCACAATGCAACCCACTCGGCACTCTTCATGAAGATATCGCAAACCCCGAGCGGCTCCCACAGCAACTTTTTGTCTTGAAGACCATTCTAATGGCTCTTGATGACGTCCTGAAACGACACCCAAACATTTAGTGCATTTACAAAAAAGGTTGCCAGCCAGAATTAAACCGATGATGATGATGATATGGGCTGCTAAATACAATGAAGCTTTCACTTATTTCAAGTTTTACCGCTAAAGCCTAGGAAGGACATAAAAGTGGATCGGCAGAACAGGGCAATGCAAATAGCAGTCACTGAGTAGTTATGTAAGATGCAATTGTCATTACAAAAACAAAAAACGAACTTTGAAAGGTCCTAGAAACATATATCTGAGCACGAAAAATTGAAACCTACATATCTAATAATTGTGCATGCCAATCAAGAAATGTTATCATGTACTGGCCATTTACTATCAGTGCACCTACGAGCAAAAGTTTTTTTTTTTTCAGAAGAGAGTGAATTACCATATAGATGTGAATCCAGAGATCCATTGCATATATATTCATAAACCAGCAACCTTCTTCTGTCTTCAATACAGAATCCAATGAGCATAACAACATTTCTGTGCTGAGCACAGCTCAGAACTTCCACTTCCGAACAAAATTCAACATCCCCCTGAGAACTGGCCAACTTGTGCTGCTTAACCGCAACTGCCTGGCCATCTGGCAATACCCCTCTGTGAACAGATCCAAACCCACCTTCTGCCAAGAAATTAGCTTGTGAAAATCCACCAGTAGCAAGCTCCAACTCAGCATAGCTGAACCACCTGGGCGGCTTGCCAAAGACCGGTGCCTTATGTTGACATATCGAACACAATGGAGGCGGACCGGGGGGTGCATTTCGGGATAGTGAAATTGCTTCTCTAACATCTCCACTGAATTCCAATTCGGTCCTATAGTTTGACATTCCTACTCCAGCTTCTCTATCAAGTCTTGAGAATTTCTCTAACAAAGCTTTGGTTGATGATTTCTGCGACTTACTATTAGTTCTTCTAGAGCATTCTTCTTCCATGTGGTGTGAAGACTGGTGATGAGATCTAAGAAATTCTGTCATCCATGGTTGAAACCTCAAACTTACTGAAGATAAAGATAAATTTTCACTGTCTGTATCTGAGCTAGAGTCTTCGTGATCCCGCTTTTCCCTAATGACTAATGATTCATCTTTCTTCAAATCTCCATTAATCTCCGAGATGAAAAATGGTGAAGTTCCTGGATCTGAGCTTGACACTGATGAAGTTCCAGCTTCAGTAAGAGTAAATGGTGTACCCAGCTCTGGACTACTAGTTGGTGTCACAACCGGCCCTCTAATGGAATCTGCAGAATTATTCTTGTCTTTTGGATGCTTTTCAGATGATTCATCAAGGTCAGAAGTTGATGAACAGGCAACTTCAGCTTCTTTCTTAGGTGATCCAACCAAATTCAACCGAAGAACTTTGGGCTGGGAACGCTTCATAGCCACTATGTTGCATTGCAGCTCCTCCATGCAGCACTTTTCCTCATGTTTAAGCTGTCTGCAATGTGAGCCAACAAAACAAACAAATGAGAAATAAATTACTTGTATGAACATTAGTTCTAGTGCCATATCTGGAAACGATTAGAAGCAAAGGGAAAAAAAAATCAGTGTATTACTTGTCCAACACAACCCAATTGGCTTGAGCTTTTTTGGCCTCTGCAGCTACTGCCCCACAAGGTGATCCAGAAACAATTTTTATCTTGAAATTTATCTGCATAATAAAGTGAGTATAAGAGACAATACAGAAGTCTGGAAACATATATATCGATAAACTTGTGTCAAGTAGTGTACCTTATTAGGATCATAAACATCATGGAGCTGAAGTATCATCTGGGAGCAGGAATCTGTGAGATCACACTTCTGCTCTGAAGTAGTTCCAGTATGAGACTTCTTGTGACCACTGGCACAGTCACCGGCAAATCTTGGGAACCCCCAAAATCTTCTACCTGAAGATTGCAGCAAGTATGCAGTTATCAGCAACAAATTTACCAACAAGTCTGCAAGATTATTAATGTGCAGCAATGTTCTCTTCCTTAACGATACCGTAAATCAGGGTAGATGACAATCTATGTTTCATAATTTCAGCTCAGAGCCACAATCACTAACCACAAGGAACTTTCAGTAATGGAACCATCACAAAATGGACCGCAAGAAAGACAACAATATTGGCTAAACCCTTTGAAATTAGAATTGTATGCAACAAAATGGTAACAGATTCTCAAAATAACACAATAATCAAGGCATCAAAACAAACCTCACCGACTGTTTTTCACTCAAATGCTAAAACAATCAAAGCAACAATGAACAACAAGAAAGAAACATATAAGATTTACCAGAACCATTTGAAGGGACAACCACAAGCAATGTAATGCAATCCCCAGGTTGAACAACATGAGTCAAGGCCCACACAAGAGCAGTCTTGGGAATCTCCTTTGATGCCTTAACAGCAACAACAACCTTCTCAGCTCCATCTGAACTGCTTTTCTCCTGCTTCCCTCTCTTCACTTCTTGACTCATTTTTTTTTTCCTTTGCTTAAACAGAATCAACTCTCAGGTCTCTACAACCATCATGCCAACATCATTGAAGATGCTAATAAAAACATGTCCAAGATATATACACAAATAAACATCTCTTGCATTATTGGTCTGCCCCCACCATGTTGGACTCTCAGACAACTTGTACTACAGACATGCTCAATAGTTTCTTCTGGTAATTCAACAGACAAAATCTCACAACAAATGACAAGGCCCTTTGCACTGATTCACATGAAACCCCTCAAGAATTACACAAACAAAAAAAAAAACCCCAAAAATGGGTGCCTCAAACTTGAAGATCTAGACTCCCTTTGGTTCAGAAAGCAATAAATGGAGTTCTTTTTATGCCTAATTTTTGAGCAAAAACTGACGCTCAAAAAGACAAAGTGAAAACTCAATAGCCACTAATATATGAATCCAACTAGCAACAGCAAACTCTGCTTTTGATCATTCAAATCACAAAGTCAAAAGGGTGGTGAAAGAAACAGTTGTTACACTTAAAAGTGAAAATGAGATCCAACAACAAAAAAGAGTGACAAGAGAATAATGAACCAAACATATAATATGCTAAATGGTAGATTCTCTGGTCTCTTGTCCAGGCAAAGACCGATCAAATCAATGAATGACAAGAGAGAAGCTATATTTACTCTTATTATGTGTTAGTGGATTCAACTGTTGAAACACCACAAATTTCCAGCTCTTTTATGGACCCAGAACAAGATGCAGCCCTGCAAAATTATAGAGAACAATTTCAACATCAGTGTTATGACATTGAAAGCAAAAATATAAAATTAAAGGGAAACACTGTTTGGTTGCTTAGAAAGTAGAAACTGCAAGAAAATATTAATACTATTAAAAAAAAGACAAAAAAATATATATATTAAAAAAATAACAGATACAAACTAAGATCCAAAACTGGCAAAAATTATGTGGTTATGTTCACAAAAAAACTTCTCAATAAGCACCCAGAAGAAGGGAACAAAAGAGAAGAATATATACAGATAAAATGTGTAAAATATAAATATTCTTTCACCAGCTAAGCTTGAAAGACCTGAAAGCCAAAAATATGAATCAAAACAAAAAAAAAACCCAGAAACCCATGAACACAAAACTGTATACACAACAACAACAATAACAAAAAACTGTTCTCCAACCTCTAAAAACAACAAAAACACTTTTTTGATTCTCCAGACTCCTCCAGCTAATAAACTAAAAAAATACAGTTTCAAGCACCAACCCACTTTGTTTCCATCTAGCTTTCACATCAAAATGATATAAATGAAAGAGAGAGAGAGAAAAAAATAATGGATTGAGAGAGATTGGGAGGGTTCTTACAGATAAGTAGAACACAATCTTTTAAAAAAAATGTTGTTTTGAGAGGAATTTTGAGGTTGGTTTGCGGTGATTTGTGAAATGTGAAGTGAAGAGATGTTTGTTCTGGGGTGGTGCTTTTGGTTTTCGGTTTATATTTTTATTGAGGGAAATGGAGGGAAGAGAAGAGAAGATGAGTCATGACTCATGAGACGATGAATTTTGGTTTTCACCGTGTGTTTGTGTTTGGTGACAAAGAAAAACACAAGGACAGAGAGAAAGAGGAAAGAAAATTATTGACAAATTTTGTGGGTCCTATCTTATTTTTTATATTATTTGATTAGCTTAATCTTTGAGATTAAAAAATTAGTTAATTGATATTACTATCATGTGGTCCTTTTTGCATTCCTTTACTTGACTGTTTGGTATTAGATTTAAAAATATATATAGATAATTTATGATTTCTTTTGCTCTTTCAAAAAAATATATAATTTTTTTGCTTCTAACATATTAGATTTTATCTCGTGTTCTCAAATGGAATCAATTGAACAAAACGAGACTCAACTGATGTGAAACTTCCTAGAGACATACGATAACGTTTGGAATTTGAAGTCGATGTTTAAAAAGGTTTGAAAACCAAGAAAAACTGAAGCAACAATGGTTTCCTACGACTTACTAAAGTGTGGTGTATTCCAGATAACTTGTAACAGTGTAGGGAGCGGGTGGTCAACCGTGATCGGAATCGTAGTTAATCATAAGCATACGTGGAACGGGAAATCTTTAACATAAAAGGAAAGTAATTCTTTTGAAAGTTCTTACGCTTGAAGGAAAATGAATACTATTTACGTGGAATAAGAAAACGTGTGCATAAAAGGAAATAGCCTTTTGTGGAACAATAAATTTTTGTACGTTTATGAGTAAGATTTCCTTTTATTTTAAACTCCCTGTAACTAGTATAAATAGAACCTCTTATCTATGTTATTTTGTGTGGAGTCAAGAGAAACACCATGTAACATCAAAAAGTAGTGAGATTTGGGTGAGAGACTTATGAGAATACCCGGGGAGGGATCTAAGGGAATATCAGTGGATCATGCTAGAGATTAGGGGAGACCTGGGGGGTATTGGGGGTTATCGGTGAGGATTTTGTAAGTGCTGTGAGCTGCGAGTCATGATGTAAAGCTCGGTTTATGAGATTGAGAACTTAGTAAAGCTTTGTGGTTTGGGGTTGATGTGTGAGCGAGGATCCTTGAGTATATGTTTGTAATAATTTATCATATAGTTGAACTTTCTCTATCGTCTTGACGACCCGTGGTTTTTCGCCTAATTTAGGGTTTTCCACGTATATCTTGTGTTGTAATTGATTGATTTTCTCTCATCTACTTTTTTACTATAAACGTTATTAATTGTTATGAGTTATGAGTTTATATTAAGCATGACGATTCGCAATCATCAATTCAAAATCCTGACATAAAATTGTTTTTTTTTTAAATAGATTTTAGTTTGATTATATATTTAAAAAACAGTTTGGTTAAAAGAACTTAATTCTCGATTTGTTATTATAGTGTTTACTAAAATGATTCGGATAAGACTGAACACCGCATGAGCCGTTAAATTGGACCAGATCAAATCAAATAGCTTGGTTACAGTTTTATTATATAGTACGTGCTCAACCCTAATTAGGAATCAAGTAATATGTAGGTGGACTTTATATATAAATCAGGAATTAAGTTTATATTATAAACTGTAACTCGACGAGATGAGGTTGATATGATGATAAATCCCTTATACCTGTACCACGAGTGAGATTACAGGGTTTGAGTCATCCTCTTTCCTAACAAATCTCTAAAATTATGTAATAGTGTATTACTTAAAAGAAAAAATTCCTTAATTCCTCCTCTTAACATTTAATTCCTTTTTATTTTAATTCAAGATTAGTAAGCACTAATTTAGTTTATTTGGTAAGACCTAATTTATAGTTTACATATAAGGCAATGATACACTAACACAACAACCTATACATTAACTATCATATTTATTATTTAACACATCTAATTTTTCTATTTCTCTCTATTTCCTTCTATAAAAAATCCCCATACAAAATAAAATAAATTTACAAATTTGCTTCCATTGCCTCCAAAATCCTTTTGTCTTTTTCTATAAAATCCTTTATACATACACACGTACACTTACCAATTTTCCAATACAATCCAATTAATCAATTATCCAACATTTTCCAAAAAAATAAAAATAAATCCCTATCTTCCCATAAATTTCCATTAAACAAAACACCCTTACCATTCTCTTTATTTTCAAAAATACCCTCCCCATTTCACTCCCCTTAACCGACGTCGTTTTACTGACATTTGAAATAATTGCGGGCGCGATTGCAAAGGAAAAGCCTCTTCTTTTCTTTTCGTGCTTTTACGCTGTCGTTTTAGTTTTGATAAAATTTAGGCGGCGCACAATCACGTATAGGTGTTGTTCGGCGGTGACAGAGAGATCCGTCACAGAAGAATCAGTGACGGTGAATTTTTTTTGCGATGGTGGTCACGGTTCTGATTTGACCTGTTTGTGGTCCCTAATTTATTTATTTATTTATTTTTTAAAGTTTTGAGGGTGGGGCATTAATTTGAATCACATGAACAAGATCAAATGATCAATAATAGAGTTTGTGAAGGGGAAAAAGATCACGGGCAGTCTTTTTATCTTTTTGTGTTGGTAGATTCAGATTAGATAGGTGTATCATGTATGTGTGTTGTATTTATTTTATTTTTATTTTTTTCTAAGTGAAAAAGAAGGGTCAAAAAATTAGATTAAAGTTGGGGATGTTCTCGACTTGAATTAAAGTGCGTTTCTTTAGGTCCAAAAGGATTTAAAAAAAAAATGTTGGGTTGAATTTGATGTGGATTTTGTGCCTTTTGATTTATGCTTTTGAGTTTTGGATTTCAAACTTGTATTACATGGTACAATAATAAAAGTTAACTCACTAGTTAAGAGTTGGATTTCAAATTAAGGTGTGAATCATATTACATCAATATGAAAATACTTGTCAACTCATTTGTTAAGATTCTATCGATGGTGAAAGATTTCAAAAAATTATATAATCTCGAATTACTAGATATTTTTTTATGAAAACTCATTTTTTAAGTTTGGATTTCAAACTAATACGTTAATTGTATTATATATTTATATTGGTATGAAAATACAAGTTAACTCGGTCGATGCAAATAAAAGTACAATTCAATTGAGATATGAGATTGGTTGATCTCGTGGTATTTTTTTTACTATTACATCACTTAAGTTATGAGTTCGATTTATATCTTATTTTTTTAATATTTTTTAAAATATTATACTAATATGTAAGTTTAAGATTTTTTTAAAAAAATAAAAAACTCAAACCTATAATTCAGTGATGTAGATATAAAAAATTTACCACCAAACTTCAATTTCCCAAATCTTTGATTGTATGCTCCTAACCTACAAAGTGATTTTGTAAGGCTAAAGTGTATGTAAAGCTCAACACTTACTAATAAGTAATAAATAGTGTATTATGAATTGACTGCCCATTTGCCACGTGTATTGTTTTTCCATTTTAAGCAATTAAAACCATCAACCTTGAAAAGCTTGTGTGATCTGTGATCGGTGACAGTGACACAAATATTTTTTTTAAAAAAATCCCACCATTGTAAATAACCCGAAAAATCGTGCCCTTTTCTCCAACCCTATCTGATCCCAGATTCAATTTTTGAACCAACGTCGCCATAAATGCAGCAGCAAGCAACTATAAAAAAACTAAAAACTTATCCTCACCACCCCAAGCGCACGTTAGCATCATCCTACAGAGACTTGAGAAGCTGGAGGAACAAGGACCCCACACGCCGTCACACATCTCCGTCAGATTACCTTTCCACTTGCCGGAAAACTTAAACCTCCTCAGCTGTCAGCGTCTTCACATTTTCCAACCAAATTAACGTTTCCCGTTTGTCAGTCAGTCAGCCAGCGGCGCACGTTAGCATCTGTCCCCACGTAGAATCGATAAACAATTGGGTTTGTGCCACGTGCCACGGATCGTGTCTCCACCACAGACAGGCTTTCGAACCTGCTAAACATTTTATTATTTATGAGTTAAGACAAGTTTTCATTTTTAATTATTTAACTTTAATTAAATTAATAATTAATTTTGTTTTGTAGTGTAATACTGTAATCTCAAGATATTCGATTTTTTTTTTGGAAATCTATCAAACAAAATATTCGTTTTGATCAGTATTATGTTATTTTAAAAAATGGTTTTTGGTTTTTAAAATTGAAGTAGATTAAAAAATTAATATGATTTTTTAGACACTTAATTCATGTGCTAAACTATGGATTTTGTCTTGTTATGACTTATGATCAAGATTTGATAAAAACTATGCAGATTTTACTCATGTATGAGTTTGTACATATAAAATGCAAATTCGTATTTTGGTATAAATCAAATAATGTGATTATAGTTTTGTAATTAGGGTATTTTTTTTGTTTAATAATTAACAAAATCACTTCAATAAAATATTAATAGATTAAATTGTTGAAATTTAACTTTTTTTTCCTCGTACGTTGAGTCCAAATTTATCACAGAAATAAATATTGATTTGTGGTCAGTTTATTTTGTGTACATTTTTTATTACAATATTTTTGAAAATGATAGGTTTTTAACATGTGGGCCTAATTCGTCCAAATAATTGTAGTATATCAAAATCAATCAATTTATATTGAATTGACTTATTTAGATATATAGAATTAATTTTTGAATGATTTTACGTAAAAACAATATAACAATAACAATAATAATCAAAATAAAAACTCCTTCTTTGAAATTTGTTTAGGTTAATGAAATCTCCGTATTCTAACCCTAATATGGCCGAGTGAATTCTGAATTTTTATTATTTCAAATGTAAAATAATAAACCTATCATTGGCTCATTGCTTCATTTTGTACTTCTTTTATAATTTAAAAATAGTCAACACCTATAATAAATATTACACTGTTATTGAGGTTTTTTTTTTTTTTTTAAGAGGTATGAATTTGAACCCGTAAATTCATAATACGGATGTACAGGGTTTTATCATCGTACTAATCTTATCTCATCTCATTTCCAATACTAACAAAGTGATTGTATGTTTTCCCTACACTTTTATAACATAGCTTGAGTCTCGTATTTATAGACTAAATTGTAAAACATATACTTCATATTGTATTTATAACGGTCGATCTTATTAGATCTCTATAAATAACTGATTTGATTGGTTTCAGATTTTATTTATTTATTTTGAAAACAATACTTGGATGTTGACCATATCAATAGGGTGGTGCCACGTGATCTATTTTATTAGATAAATGTAAAAAGTAAAAAAAAAAAAAAGATCACATACCAACATTCCATTAGAGAAATCAGTACCTTGGATACCGACGAAATCAGTATCCAAATATTTTTCTTATTTTAATATTCGTATATTGTTTATTAAAGTTTGAGGTGGTAGAAAATGTAGGT
This sequence comes from Dipteronia dyeriana, assembly GCA_032871835.1. Classification (NCBI taxonomy): domain Eukaryota; kingdom Viridiplantae; phylum Streptophyta; class Magnoliopsida; order Sapindales; family Sapindaceae; genus Dipteronia; species Dipteronia dyeriana. The sequence continues at coordinate 6,060,506 of CM065298.1, forward strand.
GACGGTTGAGTATAAATGGTGTGCGGTGGATCAGATTCGCACACACATCAAGGCGCTTAAATATCTCCTATCAACTTAGCTTAATTAATTTCATTAATGCAAAATTAGGTCATCAAAACATTTCTAAAATTGAATTAATTTTCACGATTTTATTAATTATTTTATATGTTTGTGCCATGCACGTCCAAAGGCCTTTTTTGTTTGTCTCTTGATTAAATTCTTTTTAGGGAGACAATGACCCCTTAATTAGTGAAGTTAATTAATAATTGATCCAAGAGAATTGTTTTTAACTTATAGGTAAACAATGAGTAAAAAGCATGCCTCCATAATATTAGTTATATTTTGTTCTGATACGAAATAAATTCATTGAATAATCAATCAGAGATATAAAATGGACCGAGTCAATGTAAAATAACTTGAAATTTATATAAATATAATAATTACCTGTTGGATTTAGATAATAGTTTCAAATGAATGAAACATTTTGTATTCTTTTAAGAATTTTTTATATGAAATAAGAACAAAAGGTTATGATTCATGTTTTATTAATATACTTAACCTATTTAACATACTTATTAAAATCACTCAAACTTTTGTTTATATATATATATAATAAAAAGTCTCTCACTATATCACATGCTACAAAAGTTAGCTACACATTATAATTAATTATATAATAATATTGTTTTGTTCAAATTTAGTGTTCAAATGATACGGTATCGTTATAATCCATTCATTTAAATTGAATTAGATTTATATTATTTAAATGAATGGATTATAGTGTTACCACATCATTTGGACACTGTATTTAAACAATATAACATTACTCTTAATTATGTACCCTTTGCAACCCCTCAATGATTTTGCTATCATTTTCACTTTTTTTTTAGTATTAAATAAATTTCAACATCAAATAGTCGGATTAAGAGTCTATCGAAACTTATTAATATCAAATAATTTATATATAATCCGAATATATTTTTTCATAGTAAAAATATCTATTTCTATAGTATCATAATAAAACTCTTTCGCACGCATTTATAAAATGATAATACTGATGGACACTTAAAATTTGATTTTGTTGGCCAAAACGTTAATCAGTAGCTACCGTGTAAGGTTTTTTTTTTTAGTTGAAAGCAGTAGCAGCTATTTATTAGTAGCTACTGTATAAGAAATTTTGTTGTTGAAAGCAGCTATAAGATCTTTTAGGACAATAATGGAAGAATGTATTATTATACTATATAGTTATATATTAATTATGATTTTATTTCAAACTTTTTTAATTAATTAAATACTTTTTAATTAATTAAGTGGGGGCACTAAAATCAAACATGCCCCAGAGTTCATTAATTAAGTGGTGTAGGGGATTTCTTGTCCCTGAAGTGAAGTCTTTGTTACAGCAGCTAATAGCAGTGGCCACTAGTCAAGCTGCAATAATGCTCAAATATAGAGGAGGGTTAATTAAAAAAAATGTTTTTGTTTTCAAAATGTTGTTGGAAAACATAACAATAAATGATTTTGTTAATTTTTAAACAAATTTGTGTTGCATTGAATGTGATTATGTGAGTGTGTGTGGGTGGATATTTGAATAGCTATAGGATTTTTAATAAGAGGAAACATTGTACTCACATTTAGACAATTTTATGGTATTCCAAACTATATTGCGACTTCGATGGAGTTAAAAGTCACTAACACTGTGCTAACTTGTACCTTTTTCTTGTAAATTTCAACTTTTGATACCCACTTTCAAAATTAGTATTCATTTTTTTTTTAATCTTTTTGTGTCCAGTTAGTGGTACCTTAAAAAACACACAATATACGTGCGATCAAGATATCTATTCTTCGTAACGGGAGAAGAAACATTGAACTATCATTTTGACAATATTTATGGTATTCCAACTATATTAGTGTTTTGATGGAGTTAAATGTAGTTTTTCTCTCGTAAGTACATAATATATGTATATTTATGACGCGCTAATATATATTATTACATTTTTATCATGTGTATCATTATAATTGAAATTATATTTCTTACATAAGCTAAAGTGCGGTAATGTGTATTAATATACTATAAATATACATATATTGTGTGCCTACCAGATACAAATTAGAGTTAAATATCACTAATAGTGTATTTTTTTTCTAATAAATTTTAAAATCCATATGTACATTTGATACTATATAACTTTCAAAGAATACATTTTTATTTTATCTTTTTTGTTGGGTCTAAGTTTGCATATGGAGATTTGTTGAGATCAAATACGACACATGTTGTGCGATCCGAATATCTATTTCTATAACAAGAGATCAATAAAGAAGTAGATCCGGACAATTTTGTTTGGGAGCCAATTAAGTAAAATGCAATATATAGAGGGACCAAAGTAAAATTTTATACATTTAATAGTAAATATAATATTTTTTTAAAAGAAACCTTCTGCCTCCTTGCCTCCGCATCTAGAGAGATATGAAGGCGAATAGTTTAATTCTACTAATTATATTGCATGTTGGACATGGATTGTGAATCTGTGATTATAGTTTTGAGGTAGCTGCGATGTCCTCCATTGATGGTGGGGATGCATTGTCGATGAATGCATTATACATATATGATATACGGTTGTTATAACAAATTGATTTTGGGATCTAAATGGCATTTTTGTTGGAGTATAGTAGAAAGTGATAACAACATTTTTGAAGAAAAAGGATTGTATATAGATTGATTTGAACTTGAAGAAACCTAAAAGGTCATCTGGATGTAACATGTTTCTAATGAATTATATATAGATTGTTTGGACTTTGGCGGGTGGTATTACTAAAAGTACCCTCACAAATAAAAAAGATCAAAACAGTTTATTAAATTAAAAAAAAAAACAGTTTATTAAATATTTTTTAATGTAAAATAAATTTTAGAATGTATTTTTATAAGTAGAAAAAAATGTTTCACAGATTTTTTTTTTCTATAGAGATATTCTAAAAACAATGATCATTAATATTTGACTAAAAAAGTATATAAAAAAACCTATTAGAATAATCATATATAATAGTATAATAATAATAATAATTATTATTATTATCAGGTGTAATAATTTCACATGGGTTTGATTTTACAACATTAAAGGGTGATTTAGTTAAAAATGGAAATGGGTTAAAAAAACAATTAAACATTACAAAATTAACCGTACAAAAAATAAAGTAAAGGAATCATGCATATGAAATCTCATCTCTATATAATGCAAAGCATTCAAAGAGTGAAACGATGAAGATATTTTCCCTAAAAAGCATACCAATGATTAGAATTTAATTGACAAATCATCGATCTGTAGATAAATCCCAAAATCTTTACAATATATATAATATTATAATTTCACAAAATTTATAATACCATTTTGGCTGGACCCTTTTGGATGATACTGCTAAAGTTATAATTATTTGCTTGCCAAGTACCAACTTCGGTCATTTATGGAGATGGGTATCTCAATCTTTGTCAAATAAAATAAAAATAAATAGAATTTACTTGATCATGTTCCTCCTCAGATTACTAAATCAAATTTAGACACTTGATTTATTTTAGGAATTCACATGTAATGTTACCATCCCAATCTTAATATAATGATAATTTTTAATTTTCATATATACTATATATATATACTCATTTTCTTCTCGCTACGTACTTATATAACTTACATCGTGAATCACTGATTATATATGGAGAAACTTTGACAAACGTATATACTTTGAGTCAAAATATGTAAATATATTGGTTTAAATCCAACGTATTGATGAATTTATATCGGTGCGTACTGATTTGAATTTATATATATTATGTTAATCGACTTCAAATGAATACATTAAAATTTTAATACTTTTTAGTAGCGACATTTGTGTAGTTTAGTACATATTATATATATATAACTAAATATCTAATTTGATGATCTTGTTATCGTAAATACTTGTGATCATATCACATCCTATAATATTGAGTGAGATCTTAAATTGAATATAACTTTTTTTTTTGAAATAAAATTGAATTTAAATTTTATGTTCTCTTAATTACATGAAGTCTGAAGCTAAGAATAATATATTTATTAAGCCTAACTAATTTGGATTTATCGATCAAGTAGATATATTTTGTACTTAAAAGGAAATAACACTTGCGTGGAGTTTATTGAAATATCTATATATGGTCCCCAAACTATAATTGACATTATATAATTGACATGTCTGATTCAGTTCAGACATGACAACTCAAAACAATCACATAATCCCTATTCATACAAGCAATGTTCAAAATCATATGCAGAATAAGACATGCATACTTCACATTCCAAAAGACTTGAATTAACCATCTCATTAAAAAGTGAAGATAAGATGAGACACTTGAACAGAAGATGTTTGGAAATAACTAATCTTATGTGCACATGAGCTCACTCCAAGGTCATTTTCTTGTCATTATAAGAGCCATGCCCTACTTGTCCAATTCATGTTTTCTTATCTTAATAATAAACACCATCATCATCATCATCAGTGTCGACCACATGATTGATTGCATTGCATGATCTAAACTTGATGTCATTTATTTATTTCTATATTGAATATGTGATCAGATTTTCTACCAGAAATATTTTGTATTGATAAATGGAAGTGTATTGATTAATTAGTTTTGAGTTATGGGTTGATTGATTTGGGAGCTCTATAGAAGTACTGGATCATGGGTTGATTTTATGTAAAGAACAAGCATAAACAAAAATGAGTTTTTCTACAGAATATATCAAACAATAGTAATAGATCAATTTTCAGGTGAGAAACTGACAGATTCAATAGATTTTGATTCTGATTAAATTGACGTCAGATTATATATAAAAAAAATCAAATGAGAAACCAAATCCCCTCTTGTTATTGGATAAAATGAAGTTGATCAGGTGGTTTTCCTCTCACCCTACATTAGATTGTAGGTTTGAGTTGGGACACATGAGATTGTAGGATTGAGTTTGTCCCAGCTCTAAATCCTAAGTTATTGTAATATTTTTTTTTTTATATAAAAACTCCTTTTGTTATTGGGCTTGAAATAAAAAAGAGACAAGATTGATCAAGGAAAAAATTGTGAATTCAGACATTATAAATTCAATCAAGATATGCAAAAGTATATTTGATTTAATTAATTGACATGTATAATTTTATTCTAATCTTAATAGAATCGATCATTTTCATTTGAAGAGACCTCCGTTCAATGCAATATATCCACTAGAGCATCAAAAGCCAGTGGAGATACAATGTGACAGTTCTAATCAATTACATTTACACACAATGACACAATGTTAGAAGAAATAATTAAAGCATTCATGTTTTTATAGGTGAGGACAACAATAATTCTTTGACAGCTTGATAATAAATCAAAGCATATTCTTTGTTAACGAGAGTAGTCATTTCATTTTTTTTTATGCCGGCATTGATATTCAGGGTCTGGTTTTCCGTTACACACACGGTATAAATAGTTACTTCCATTTATTTATTTTTTAATTTAGTAAAATATAACTCGAACCCTTTATTTGTTTTGATAAGGTGACATGCACAATAACTCAAATAAGAAAAAATAATTCAGCTTTTTCTTAAAATCACTTATGGGTCAAGTGCTTTATGGCCTATGAAAAAGGTTTAGCTGGCATTAGAATCATGTGTGGAATCTAGTCCTACTACATGAGAAAGGATGATTACAATTCTTTGGACAATAATATTGAAAGAAGACTTTAGGAACATGATGCCCATTTAATTATTTTTTTTCATTAAAAACAAAATAAATGAAGAAATACCCAGAGAGAGAACAGCTTAGGATCAATAAATAAGACAAAAATTAAATGTGAAAATAAAAGAAGAATTCAGAATTCAGAAGAGTGGTTGTGTTTGTATCATGATGTAGCAATATAATTTGATAAACTCAATTATGTAACTCCATGTGAGTGGGCCAATACTTGTTCTCCATATATGTACTTTCTCCAAAATATAAGTTTACAATTGATTTTGGAATCTTTCAAAAACTTCTTCAGAAATTTTTGAGAAAGCTGAGTTAAACCGGATAGATTGAAGAACCTTTATATGTGTATATACCTTATCCGGTGTCGATGCACAATAAAAGTTACAAGACTTTGGATGAAACTATGTACGTATATCATTGTAATCTTTGAAGAAGTTGGGTCGTAACAGTTTCAAAGACTTAAATGTATATTTATGAATCAGTTTTTCATTGAACTCTAGACTTCATCTTACAATATGACATTCAAAAAAAAAAAAAAAAAAAAATTCTCCCACCTTTATGTTGCCCCTAGACGGTGGCACTCGGTGCATTTACTCAGGACCGGCACTAACAATTAGTGTGACACTTGACGTTCAAACTCAATATATCACGGAACTTGATTTCAAGATCACATATGTATGTTGTGTCCATATTTGATATTGATATCAAAACCTCATATCTGATAGAAAAATCTCTAGTGCGAAAGTCTGTAAGGCAAACAAATTCAAGATGTATAGTTTGTAGAGACAATTAAAAATCCTGAAATTTTTATTTGCACACGTTTGCACTAGAGAAGCTTTCCAAACCTAAATCTCTCTCTCTCTCTCTCTCTCTCTCTCTCTCTCTCTCTCTCTATATATATATATATATATATATATATATATATATATATAAAACATGGTTGTTGATCTATAACATGGAAGGCAGGGGCAGGGGCAACAGCATTTTAATGTAAAAACTTGCAGAATTGCATTGAATCTGTCATGATACATACATACATATATATATATATACATACATACATACATACATATATACATACATACATACATACATACATACATACATACATATATATATATATATATATACTGGTTCTCGGGATCTCTTATTTTAATTTCGGTAAGGACCACCATGAAATAACATATATTTTTATGAATTTTGATCTCTGTGTTTGAAAAATTCTCAAATTTTATTCATAGACAGATTTCATATATTGAAAATATCATCCACAAAAAAAAAATTCAAATCAAAATTCATAAAAATGGATATAATTTCATAGTGATCCTTACCGAAATTAAAATAAGGGATTACTTATCAGTGTGTTGTATGTGGATCACTGATTTTGAGAAGTGCATACACTTTGAATCAAAGTATGTAAATCTAATAGTTCACATCTAACGCACTGATAAAATTATATCGGTTCGTACAAACTTGATTTTTTTTTTTAAATATATATATATATTCCAAGGGGAGTTGTGAGTTGAGTTGTGAGTTGTGAGTGTGGTAAAAAAAACAGGGATCATTTGCCATTATATGACCCTATTCAGTGCTATAAAGTGAAGTCCCTGAAGTGAAATTTTGAACATGTCTTTTTGTTATTTTAGTAAAATTTTGCAATGATTGAAAAATGTTAAGTAACTTTTCTGTTTTTTTTTTGACTGATAAGTTTTTATGATTTCATGAGTAAAGCATAGGTTATCATGGTCCTGTGAAATGAGAATGCACATGTGCACACACAGTTGCAAACATGTATGTATAGATTGTATATATAGTACATATTCCATTGACCACCAAATGCAGATAGATACAAAAAGTTTCTGATAAATTTTGAGTAGGTTTTTTGAGAGGATAATATGACTAACTAAATGTATATTTGAAAATGTTCAGGTGCAAGATTTTTTATAAGGAATCTTCGATAGCAACCGGTAGCAATCCAATATATACCAATCCAATATATACCGGTAGCAATTGACGATTCCATTTGGAAAATCCTGCATATAAAAGTTATTAATGTATATTTATGATTTTTTCAGGAGAGGTGTTTGATGTGCTTTTAAACAGTTGAACTTGAAGAAATTCTTTCAAGGTTGTGTCTGTTCAAAGTTTCTCAAGTTCGGAAATTTATATAATTCATTTATTCAGATTTGATTATGAGTTGTTACGAGCTGTTATGGTTGTAATTAGTCATTAAAGAAGTTGTCGGTCCACATTTTGACCGAATAAAATGCAAACCTTGTACCAAAAAAAGACACCATTTAATTATATATCAACCGTTTTAACCGGTTTATTTTTAGATCGAAAACTATTTAAGAAAATTTTAAATAATTTTAAGAGGTCTAGATGGATGGATTAAATTATAGGGGGTTTATAATGATTTCCAAAATCTTTTGATTTACATATAAGTAAAGTTAGGAGTTCCAAGAAATTAATTTATATATTTTGATTGTCATCTATCTTTAATCAGGTCATTTACTTCATAAAACTATAAAAGTAGTAGTCCAATATTGTGGGAGGTGAGTGGTGCATTATTATTGTTTAAATCATCATCATTTCATATTTATTGTGCATCTTTCTATATTTCTGTAGATATGATTCGAAAAAAAAAATGAAATCATTACCACACATGTTGAAGAGTTTTTTTTCAAAGAAAGTTTTTTTTTTTTTTCCTTGAACTACACATGATGATGAGAGTTTGATGTTAACAATTCAGTGATCATATCCGATGAAAATACACCTCGACAATGTTATGACTATCGGTGAATATCGAATCTAAAAGTTTAAATCGATAGAAAATGATATACTTTGACGGACACAATAATTCAGATTTTTCGTAATTTTGGATTTGTGCCCGAAGAAGAGGAGAATTATTATTGGCCAAAACTTTGGGTCTGTCCCTATATGGGCTTGGGCCTGTTTGTTTGGTTCCAAATTCTTGTACTTTCTCTTGAGAGAAAATACAACCGTATATGTCGTACCATAGAGAAAATATGGGGATTCTTCCCTTCAAATCACGCTGTAAAATCTGGGGAATTTTCCATTAAAATCATGCCGTATGGTATAGATAACCCTTAACCATTTACATTAATTCTCATGCATGTATGCCACATGATGTGATTTAAATGGATGATGCATTGTGCATTCTATATAGGCGAAGTGGTCTGCCATTGTACCATATTAGGATCCCTTCAATCTAATAGTCTTGCAAGTAAATTCACAAATTTTGATATATTCTCTATTAGAAAATATATTAGAATCACATGTCATGTCATGACAAGTTTAAGTATTTCTATTTCACTTTAAAATATCCATTCGTACGATATCAACAAGGAAAGCCTCCCCACACATATTGATAAATATGCATTAAGTTAGATATTTGTTTTGCATTATAACTAAAGGACCTTTTGTAAGACCCGATTTTTGTTAGCACAAAACCATTAACTCCTTATCTGATGTGTAGAGATGTTAAAAATTTTAATTTGATTTTCATTTTTTTAATATTTTTTAATATTTTTGTTTTTTACAAAGAGAGAAGGGTTATCACGTCGTTAATACATTTATAAACTCTTAGTTATCTTTTCTACGCTTTCATCTCTATCGATAACATTAAAAAAAATAAAAAATTAGGAAACTACTGCTCTGTAGATTTAGTCAGATTGCTTCAAGGTAAAGTTCTTAAACTCTATTTCTCTTCAAGTATTTATTTACAGCTTTAATCTCTCTCAAAACTCTTTGTTTTTTTTAACATTAAAATATCTCATGAACAAAGATTTAGCCTCTAACAATTGTTCAATTTTTGTTTTCGGATGAAGATGCTTTATGTATGGTTTTGGAATAAATGAAATAGAAATATACATGAAACTCCGTTAAAAAAAAATTGCTTGAATTTTAGAGTTTATTAAAGAGTTCAAATTTGAGTGTTAGTATAGATTGTAATTTTGATTTGTTTTAATATTGGTGAAACAACTTACTGGGTTGATTATTTTAATTATATTTGTAAGTTAGTTGATGGTAAATTTTGGTATGAAAATAGGAGACTTTTATATCAACTTGGATTATAATTTTTGCAATATTTGGTGGTGCTTATCTTAGAGAGATTTTTTTAATCTAAATCGGTTATATATGTAGATTTTCTGAATCATCAAACCGACCTTATTGTTGTATGGTACTATGGCTGTAGAGACATAATTGAATTAGAATATAAATTTTCGTGAATTTTTAGTGATGTGTACGTATTTTAATTCTGTGGGTATATTTATGTTTAAACCATAATATTTAGGCTGACAGTAATGAACTTTTGGTTGTAGGAATTTTAATTCTCAAACAAGGACGGATAAAATTCTGATTTTCATATAAGGATTTATTAATGGTATATATATCTAAAATTTTGGGATTTTTCATGGTTGGTGGATCGAAATTTACAATGTTAGGGTTGACCTTTGCGTGTTTAGAAAATTATAGAAATTCTGATAAAATTCTGATATTTGAAGGGGAGTTAGTAATCTGATTTTCGAATTTATTGGCTAAGTTTTGAAATTTTGTAAGGCCATTTAGATTTTTGAATCAATAACGTTTTAGCCATAAAATATATTTTTTGGAATAATTTTTAATGAAAATGAATAAAAATATATTTATAAAAAAGAGGAGTTAGAATTCTTTTATCTGGATAGTTTTATTGAAGGATTATTTTTTATATGTTTAGGTTCCTCCTGTGACTTCCCGATATTGTTAGTGAAACCTTAAACTTGCTATCGTTAAAGGTAAGTAAATTTTCACACAATACGTAGTTGTATAAATGTTTTCTTAGAAAACCAATTAATTTAATTTATTATTATGTTCTGAAACATTTTATTATATATGTTTATATATGTATATAAACTCATTTTTTCTACTTATGTAATAGACATTTACATATTTATTTCCTAATTCTTTTTAAAAGAGTTTTACCTTTACTTGAACTTTTTATTTAAATGCTTTAATGTTCGGTTCTTTTGTTCTTTAGTTCTTTAGTAATGCAAATGTATTATTATATACATATTTTAAAAGTAATATTTTAACTCAATGTCAGTAGTAAATGACATGTGAAATGTAATGAAATGATGATCACCAATTATAATGTAAATGCAGTGTGCATGACAAATAAAGTGTAAATAGCCGGGTCACCGGGGGTATCAGTGACACTATTTTACTTGAGTTTATTTTTATGAAATTTTATTAATTGTTATCATACAATGAAAATGTTACGATGGCAAGTTTACTTGTATATTAATATTCGATTTCACTTTTACGTATTCTTTAAATGTTATTGTAATTGTTATAAATGTTTTTCGCTTATGCATTAGGCAATACTTTCATGGCTCAACCATTGCCTTTTAACATTTTATGGACTGAGTTTCTTAGGAGGAGCTGACCACTAGGGTGATAGACTTTTAGGAGTTGAAAGTGATTGGGATTTTATGTAATGTTTTCCTTTGTTTTGTTACTTAGGTATTGTCTTATTTTCTTTTATAGTAATTTGAATCTTATTGTTGGATTGATTTGGAGAATGGTTTATTTGGAGTTATTTAATGATTATTAGTTTCTTTTAGGTGGAGTAATTAATGGTTTATATAAGAAAAAAAGAGAGTGATATCTTACAAAGGATTTTACAAGCCAAACATTGTACGTTATTATTCTAATACATTTGAAACTCCTAATACAATACAATGTAGCAATTATGTCCTTTATATTGTGCCCATATTTTATAATGAAATCTGAATTGATACGACTTAATTGCTTAGCAAATCTAAGAAGACATCAAGTTGCACCTAAGAGAAGACTTGGTCTATATTTAGTATGTTATGGTCTTTGTTATGTTTAGTATGTTATGTACATATAATTGTGGTTCTTTAATCTTGTTGGTCGTAACAACATGTAGTTGTGTTACAAGGAAGTAATTTGAAGTTATCAACATGCAGTTGTGTTGCATGGAAGTTATCTGAATTCAGTTTCACTTCTGAATTCAGTTTCACTTCTGTATTCAGTTTAACTTTTGTCATGTAATATAGGTTATATAATAGCTTGGATGTAAGAAATAAGGGGACAGGCAAATAATAACCAATTTCCAGTCTCTCTTATCTTTTCTTCTTCCCCACTGTTCTCCGTTCTCTCAAATTATTCTTATCAGTGGTATCAGAGCCAGGTTCATGTATACCCGTGGAGAGTCTAATGTTGAATCTCGTAACGAAGTTGACGAAATTTTGGCAAAGCATGAGTCAAATTTTGATCAGGTCAATTCGACTCTCCAAACGATCCTGACTGAACTTCAAGCGTTGCGAGTTTCTTGTTGTGCAAACACAACCTACACTGAGACTAATCCATTCGCTTCAGGCAAAGCTTCTCATCAACCGGTTCGACCCGAAGGTTCTCATTCTAACTCTAACTCTAATCGAAATCATCATCATCTAAAGTTATCCTTCCCAAAATTTGGAGGAGAGGATCCAATTGGGTGGATATTTAAAGCCGAACAATACTTTGAATTTAAGGAAATTTCCTCTGATCAATATGTTCAACTGACATCATTTCATTTAGAAGGTATATCCTTACAATGGTTCCGATGGATTACTAAATTCAGAGGGCCAACGACTTGGGCAGATTTCACGAAAACTGTTTTAATCCGATTTGGACCAATGGATTATGAAGATCCATTTGAAGCGATCACACGACTTAGGAAAACTACTACTGTAGAGGCGTGCTAGGAGACTATTGAGAAGCTTTCTCATAGGGTAGATGGGCTGCCAGAAGGATTCTTAATAGGGTGTTTTCTGGCTGGACTCAGGGATGATATCCAATTGGATGTGAAGATCAAACAGCCAAAGACGTTGGCTGACACCATTGGAGTGGCAAGGTTGATTGAGGAACATAATGGATTACAAAAAAAAAAGGATTAGTACCTTTCATTCCCAATCCTTCATGCCAACATAACGCACCAACCTCAACAACACGGCGAGAATTTTGGGACCACCTCAAGTTAAAAAAAATGTTACAAGTGCAGGGTTGAATCCTAACAACATCCGAAGAATTACTAGTCAAGAAGCACGAGATCGACGAGAGAAAGGGCTATGCTACTACTGTGACGAAAAGTTTCAACCGGGGCACCGTTGTCAGAGACCACAAATGTTCATGATAGAGGATTTTTCAACAGAAAATTCTGTTGATATTGAGAATGAACAGGCAGAAGAAGCTTTTGTTGAATCAATACCAAAACTTACCCGGAGTTCATCCTTGAGGACAAGGATTTTCCAGGGGAATGAAATGATACGACTTAATTGCTTGGAAAATCTAAGAAGACATCAAGTTGCACCTAAGAGAAGACTTGGTCTATATTTAGTATGTTATGGTCTATGTTATGTTTAGTATGTTATGTACATATAATTGAGGTTCTTTAATCTCGTTGGTCGTAACAACATGTAGTTGTGTTACATGGACGTTATTTGAAGTTATCAACATGCTGTTGTGTTGCATGGAAGTTATCTGAATTCAATTTCACTTCTATATTCAGTTTAACTTTTGTCATGTAATATAGGTTTTTTTTTTGAACATTAAACTTTATTAAGGAACCATGAAGGTACCAAAGCAACAAGAAACAACCAGAGATGCCCAGGACAAGGCATCACAACAAAGGTAGACAAACCCTAAAAAACAAGACAACGAGACCCCAAAACAGGGGGAGTGACAAGAAGCAACAAGAAAAGGAAAGCAAGGAGAGAAACTCAAGAATCTGTCCACTCAATAAATTCCCCAACCAAACTGGACCCCCATTTTGCAAGATCATCTGTGAAAGTAATCGAAGATCTTGGATAAAAGGAGACAATCGTTCCGCCTAGCTTTGCCAGAATGCTTCTAGTGACATATATATTGTCCACAAGCTCGAGCTGTCCTATACCTCTACCATAAACCCACCCTACTTCCAACTTGGAGTCGCTTCACAATTTCAACCTCGCGCCAAAACCTCCAAGATTTAGACATACAAGGATAGCAGGACTACTGTAAAGCTAGCACTTCTTCCTTAATTGGAACTTGCAGGCCCAGGGAAAGAGAAAACAAACACAACACTTTACTGATTACGTCTCTTTTTTTGAACAGAAAGTATATAATCAAAACCAAAGGGCAACCAAACATCACCACCAGGAAACAACCCAAAAACACAAGGTGCCAACATCAGGAAAACAGCAAGACAGACAAATTACACAGAACAAAAATAGAGCCAGAAAAAACAACTGAAACGAAACAGCCCAAGCCACACCAAAACAGCAAAAACACTGAAAACAGACTACACAACCACCCCATCACCCATCCCCCCATTCAACAAAATCACCACTCCTACTAGAACCAAGTTTGGCAAGACCATCCGCGAATTGATTGGAAGATCTGGACTTGAAAATCACCTCCACATCGATAAGCTTCAAACCACATCTAATGTCGTAAATGAAATGAACATGGGTTAAACTTCCGATTCCTTTACCATTAATCCAAGAGATCGCCACCTTGGAATCAATCTCAAAAACCACCCCACGACTGTAACATATTGGAGACGAGCAACACAATTCCACAACTTTGTGGATTGCCAAAACTTCAGCTGAGTTGGAATCCTGAACCCCCAAGCAAAAGGAAAACATAAATAAAATCTTGCCACTGCTGTCCCTTAACACCCCTTCTATACCAGCCGGGCCCGACTTACTGAGAGCCAAACCATCTACGTTAAACTTTAGAGTGTTATCAAAAGGAGGGGTCCAAGCTTCAATTCTCTGCTCCTTCTTACGACTAAAGTCCACACATAACTCAGTCAAATTGAGAAGCATTATATCAACCGATTCTTTCAAACCAGGACCAAAATGTTTGAACCACTAAACCATTCTAAATTTGATCATGTCCACAGCCTTCATAACACAAACCTCTTTACCATTAAAAACCACATCATTCCTCTTCTCCCAAATAGTCCAAATTGTTGCGAAAAACTGAATATCCCAAATCTAAATTTTCTCTTTGCTGGACACAAACCTCTCCAGCTTTCCCACCATCATTTGACATCCCCATTAAGTGTAATAACAGTCCCTCACCAACTAATACCCTGTAACCATACATTCCAAGACTAATGACAATGAATAAAAGTATGGCTCAGGGTCTCCAAATCCTTGTAACAGAGCTTGCAAACAGAATCCACAACCATGCTGAATCTTTAGAGAATGTCTGCTACTAACACCCTACCTCTAAGAAGTTGCTAAGCAAAGATTTCAATCGTCGGCGGACACCAACCTTTCCAAGGCAAACTGAAAACATCCTGCTTGCCCGTGGAGAGTTCCTTCAATTTAATTCTGAAGGAACATACCGAAAAGACACCAGAAGAAGAGAAACTCCAAGCTATAGTGTCCTCTACCTCTTTACGCACCACCAAACAATTAAGCCATCTCTTAAAACAATTCCACTGACTTTTTTCCCAATCAAAATGAGCTCTCCTCAAATCTACCTTCCACTCCCACCTTGATTGATTCCACTTGCCATTATCATTAATAAAGCCCTCCTTATCTACAGCTAAGGCATAAATTCTAGGAAAAGCTAGTTTTAGAGGGATAGGTGATCATGAAATCTTGCCAAAGCCTAATCTTGGTAGCCTTGCCAACAATGACATGAATTCCATGACGAAGAATCTTACCAGACATATTATTGGGATTTAGCACAAAGGCAACAACTTTAACAAAAAAAGAGGAAGTCCCCTGACTAAACCAATTCCATAACAATCTTTTAAAGTCAATACCATAATTCGCACAAACCACCTTTTTCCAAAGAGAGTCGAGCTCATAGCCGAACTCCTCACCCATTTCACGATCAAACTAACATTTTTGTCCAGCATCCTCCCTATCTCAAGACCCCCATATTTCTTGCTTTTGCACACCAAAATCCAATCCACCGCGTGAAGTTTACGTTTCTCAATCCCGTCACCTCACAGAAAACTACGTTGCAACCTCTCAATCTTATTAGCCACCCTCACTGGCATTCTAAACACAGACATAAAAAAAGTCGGAATACTATTAAGCACTGACTTTATCAACACCACTCTTCCTCATTTACTTAAGAATTTTCGCTTCCACGGAGCTAGTCTTTTCTCAATATTATCGATCACCGGCTCCCAAAAACATTTCGAACTAGGCCTCGATCCCAACGGAAGACCTAAGTAGGTGGTCGATAACTTGGCTTTTCTACACTTAAACAAATCCGCCCAACAATTGTCACCGTCAACTTTTTTCCCCACTCTCACCACACAAGATTTATGGAAATTAATCTTAAGCCCGGAAGATAATTCAAAGCACCGGAGAATCCTTTTCAAATTCACTAGGTATTCTTCCTTAGGCTTGAGAAAAACTATCGTATCATCGACAAATTGCAAGTGCGAAACCCGAGCATTCTCATTAAAACATTCTCCCCTTATAAGACTCAAATCCACCGCCTTGATAAGAATAGAACTCAACCCTTCCCCAACAATATTGAAAAGAAAGGGGGATAAGGGATCCCCTTGTCTTAAACCACGATGGAAACCAAAACGGAGGAGTATGACTATCATTAACTGGAATTGACATCGTTGCGGTAGAGATGCAACCCTTAATCCAATTTCTTCATTTAGATCCAAACCCCATTTTAACCAACATTTCCTCAAGGAAGCTGTGATCCACACTATTGTAATCCTTCTCAAAATCCAATTTAACTAAGAGACCACCCTCCCCACCCTTTCTCCATTTATGAATCACTTTCTCCGCAATAACAAAACTATCCAATATTTGGCTATTCTTAACAAAATCCATTTGAGATTCACCAATATTCGAAGCCATCACCTTCTTGATACGATTTGCCAAAACTTTTGCCACCATATTGTACATAGAACCAACTAGGCTAATTGGACTAAAATCTCCCATCGTGCTCGGTTTGGAGACTTTCGAGATGAGAGCTATAAACGTATAGTTTAGCTCTTTAATCAAAGAACCATCACTATAAAATTTTCGAAAAAATTCCATAACATCCTCTTTTATCACCTCCTAATTAGACTTAATGAAATTAAAATTCAAACCATCCAGACCTGGGGCTTTATCACCTTCACAATTCCTAACCGCTTCACACGCTTTATCCAAAGTAAATTCCTCCTCCAAACCTCTACTCTCAAATTCCTCCAGCTTCTTAAGACTAACACTCTCAATAGAAGGATGATTCCAAGGGATCTTTTGAAAGTGGTTATTGAAAAAATCCATGATACCCCGCCAAACATCGTAAGGTTCCTTACACACCACTCCATTAAACGTGATATCAGAAATAAAATTCCTATGCTTTCTATCATTGGCTAAGAAATGAAAAAACTTAGAATTCCTATCCCCATCCTTAAGCTACTTAACTCTAGATTTTTGCTTTCAAGATTGCTCATCTTTCGGAATCCCTTTCCATAATTCTGACAACGTGAACAACCGAGCTGATTTGAGACTCTCCGTCCAACCATACTTAACCGCCTCTTTATCAATATCTTCCAGTTTCCTTTCTAGAATACCAATCTGAGAAGGCGATGTAGGATTTAAAGCCAGCCATCTCTTCATAGCCAACTTGGTGGCTTTCACTTTCGCTTGGAGAACCAACCCATTGGAACCTCTTAAACCTCCCTCTTTCCAACCTTTTCTAGCCTCCATAATTAAATCCTTCTCCTCCAAACACCAATAAAAAAATGAAAAGGGCTTGGCCCCCAATCCATATTCGGAATGCCATGCCAATATCATTATGATATGAGACAGATCTTTTGAAGCCCTTAAGCATCAAATTTGGAAACCAAGACAGAACTTCCGGAGATAGTAAGAAACGATCTAATCTAGCCCATACAACATTTTCTCTGAAGTTAGTCCAAGTAAAAGACAAACTTGACATTGGAATATCCAGCACTCTCGCCTCCCAGATAAAATCATTAAAATTTCTAATAGAAATCTTATACAACCCTTCTCCGATCCTTTCCGACTTATCTAGAACTGCATTAAAGTCCTCTCCCAAAACCCACGGCATCGGAAAAGAATTTTGTGAATTCACTAAGAAATCCCATAAAATTTTTCTATCTTTCTCCACACACGCCACATACACATTACACAAGACAACCTCTTTAATTACATAAACAAGTCGGCCAACTAAGATTATACAGTTTTGTTACTACTACAAGTATAAACCTAAAAAAAATGATCATTCCACAAAGATAACATCCATAGCCAAGCCCCTATTTAGCACTGATCCCCCTAGAGACTTTACCAACCTGTCATCAAATGATTTTTATTTAGTTTCTTGAAGAAAAAGAATACATGGCTTCTGTTCTTGAGCCAGGTGACGTACCATTCTTTTCTTTTCCCTACCACCCAGGCCTCTAATGTTCCACGAGATGACTAACATTAACAACAGAGGACACCTGCGAAACGCCAGAGCATTTAATGGCCAATTGCTCTAAGATTTTCATCATCTTCATTTTCTCTAGTTGTTACCACCTCTCCTAACTCCCTTTCCTTTCCACCAAAGTTGAAGCCAAGGGCTGCACCAGTTTCAAACACCTTAGCAATTTCATCATCTAAGTTCCTAGAAATGTTTTGAGAATTGAACTGTTGGTTATTAAGACCATGTCCTTCTCTCAGCTTCGCATTTCTTATGCACATTCCATGTTTCCTCTTCGACAAAGCTTGCTTCCTACCTATTATTTTCTTGTTAGTTTCAGAGCCAACCTCACAGTTTTCTTTATCACGATCAGAAGGAACTGAACCCACCCTACCATAACTGTCATGGCAACCTCCGCCTCTATCTCACTATTACTGCCATTGAAGTTGTAACCAAGAGCCATCCTCTTCTCAATGACCTTTGATATTTCTTCCTCTAAGTTCCAGACTTTCACCAATCTACTGTCTTTTTGAACTAGTTTCACCTTATTTTCTGACAAATTTCTGAGGAGGATTTTTGGTTTGGGCCTAAATCAACCCAAATATGGCCTGTATCTATTTGATCATCTATGGGCCTTGTACCATCATCTCCCATAACATGCCTATAGGCTTCTTCACTTGTAACCCTCAGAAGCCCAATTTCTAGGTCCTTCGTTGCTGACCTACTATCCACCTCATCCCCAGTTTTTTGAAACTTTGAGCAGTCCCCTCTGAAAGTACAACCCCCATACCATCCCAAAAGCCTTCCTCTGTGTCAGAGCTAGACGAACTAGCCTTCCCACCTTTTCCAAATTTCCTTCCTTTCTCCAGATCCATTTTCCCATTCAAACTTTGAGAAAAGGTTGGTTTTCTCTTCGGTTTCCTCAATAACAAAATTTCCCCTTTATCAGATACCACCATAAAAAGATCTGCACCTACTCTGTTTTTATCTAGATTTTTGATTTGACTAAGGTTGGTAACACCTTTTGCTCCCTTTACTTTTTCGAACCCGTCCTTTTGAATCCCCTTTTCCATCCATGCCAACTTTCGTATGCCTATACTGCCACATGCTGGACTCCTGACAGAGGCTGACTTTTATGAAGAATAGACCATACCACCATAGCCTCTACAATCTTCCTTGACATTTTCAAAACCAGGGTGGTTTTCCATTGTTTGCAGTCCTCGATAGTTTTTCAACCAACACAGATCAATCGACGAGTTCTCCATCTTTACTGCAACCTTGATAGTTTTCTTATCCCCTAGTAATTCAATGTACTCTGGACATTCTCTTTCAAAAGGAACAAGAACCAACACCCTTCCTAAATCCAATCTGCCTCTTGTCACCGTAATTTCATCCACCATTAATTGCTCCCCACAAGTCCTTCCCAACTTAAAGAAGAAAGACTCATTCCAGTGACCTAAAGGAATCCCTGTAAATTTGACCCATACCATTCTAGATGTTGAGACTGATTTATCATCCACAGTTTTCATTGACTTAAAGCAATCATCCCAAAAGAATCGATTTTTTGATGAAGCCAATGCATTCAATTTCCGATTCGAATCTCCATAAGATCATCTTATCACCCATATAAATAGATGACACAGAGAATCCTATGTTTTCAGGCGTTTATGAACACCAGAGATATTACTGAACCTTTTAAGGACTCCAATAACACTAAATGAATTCCAATCATTCTCTCTTATAATGCCTTCCCAGTAGATCCTCACCACTTTCTTGTTTCTTTCAGCTACTACATCCTCCGAGCTGGAAAGATTGCCTTTCACCATATCAGAGAAGGTTTTCAACTTATTCCCAACATGATTCCCACCACGCCATGATTTCCCTCATCTTGATCTATCTGAGATGGTAACTTCCTTACCTTTCTTGAAAACCTGATCCCCTCATTTTGACCTTCTCGCTTTCCAGTCATAAGATGCCAATTTCGCTCTGATCGGCCAACCATACACATGCATCCCATCCGCTCTTTTCACCACCCTGCTTTCTTCCTCTTTAGTTTTGAACCTAATAAAAGCAAAAGCACTCCCCATGGATTTGTTCTTGGCTGAGAAAAAAATGTCCCTAACTCTCCCATAAGGCTTAAAGATGCCCCACATGTAGACATGATCACTGTTCCGGTCCGGTTCTGTTTCAGTTCCTAACCACCGGTTTCGATTCTAGATGGACCTGGACCTGGACCTGGACCTGGAACTGGAACCGGAACCGGAACCGTCTGGAAGACGATTCTGGTTCGGTTCACCGGTTCCGACGGTTCGGTTTTTTTAACCAAATATCATATCAACATCTCTGATATCCCAATCTTCCCAACCCAGATTTTCCCATATTTACCAAAATCACAAAATCTCCGATTAAATACGTTCAACCCCAAATCTCCCTCAATTTTTCTGAAATCATCTTCATATATATATATATATATATCTCACTCTCACACACGCACAAATCACATATCACGGATTCACTGATCCACCATCACCATCTTCTTCATCCAACCATAATTTTCTTCTTTAATCTTTGTCTCATCATCTTTGTTCGTGGATCGATCGATCTTCGATGGAATTGATGTGGATCTGTGAAAGAGAGAGAGAGAGAGAGAGAGAGAGAGAGAGAGAGAGAGAGATGGATCTGTGGATGAAATCGGTGGATGGAATCGATGGATAGAATTGTTGGATGGATCGATCTGTGGATCAAGGATGGATATGGGTATTCTGGAAAGAAGAAAGAAGAAAAAAGCAAGAGAGGAAGAGAAATATCAGAGAGAGAGATCGAAGAAAGAAAGAAAATGAGAGAGAGAGCCAGAGAGGGATGTCTGTGATTTAAAGAAAGAGAAAGAGATAAAGAAAGAGATACGAGATAAAGAAAAAAAAAATTGGCCGGAACCGAACCGTCGGTTCCAGGCAGGTTTTTTTCGGAGGAGAACCGGAACCGAACCTTAAACCCCACGGTTCCGGTTCCAGAACCGGTTCCACGGTTTCGGTTCCGGTTCCAGTTCTGGTTCCTGTTTATTTCATACGGTTACGGTTCGGTTCCACGGTTCGAACCGAACCGTGTTCATGTCTACACATGAAAGCTTGATCCACAATAGGATTCAAATTGTCTATGAAAATGGAAAACAATTATCCCTAAAATCGTTCCTACCTTCGAATCTGGTAAAGGCAGAGCCTCTCTCTGTAACTCTCTCTTATTTTTTTTTTTCAAAATTTAATATATAATAGCTTGGATGTAAGAAATAAGGGGACAGACAAATAATAACCAATTTCCAGTCTCTCTTATCTTTTCTTCTTCCCCACTGTTCTCCGTTCTCTCAAATTATTCTTATCACGAACCTCATGTCTAATTGAAAATTCTCTAGTGCGAACGTCCGCAAGAAAAAATAATTTCAAGATGCATAGTTTGTAGTTATACAAAACAAAAAATCCTGAAATTTCTCTAGAGAAGCTTTAATTTCCAGACCTAATAATTTCTCTCTCTCTCTCTCCACATGTATAAAACATGAAAACATGCTTGTTGATCAGATCTATAACATGAAAGGCAGGGACAACATTTTATTGTAACAACATTGCAGAGTTGCATTGAATCTGTCATGATCCCAGGTCAATGTATGTAAATATTCCAAGCAGTGTTGTGAGTTGTGACTGGTCATTTGCCATTATACGTGCCTATTCAGTGCTATAAAGTGAAGTCCCTGAAGTGAACTGTTGAACTTTTCTTTTTGTTATTTTAGTAAAATTTTTCAATGATTGAAAAACGTCAAGAAACTTTTCAGGTTTTTTTTTTTTTTTTTTCCTGACTGATAGGTTTTTATGATTTCATGAGTAAATTAAATCATAGGTTATCATGGTCCTGTGAAATGTGAATGCACATGTGCACACAAAGTTACAAACATGTATGTATAGACTGTATATATAGTACAAATTCCATTGGCCTGGTCTCTAAATGCAGATAGATACAAAAAGTTTCAAATAGGTTGAACTTGAAGAAATTCTTTCTAAGGTTGTGTCTTTTCAAAATTTCTAATGTGATTATTAGTTGTTACGGGCTATTTTGGTCGTGATTAGTAGTTCAAAGAATATGTCGATCCACATTTTGACCGAATAAAATGTAAACATTGTATCAAAAAAATACATTGTTTAATTATATATTAAAGGTTTTGACCGACTTAATTATTTTTACAGTAATAACTATTTAAGAAATTTCCAAGTGATTTTAGAGGTCTAGATGGATGGATTAAATTAGAGTGGGTCTAAGATGATTTCCAAAACCTTTTGGATTTACAAATAATTAAGTTAGGAGTTACAAGAAATTAATTTATATATTTTGATTGTCATCCATCTTTAATCAGGCTATATACTTCATAAAAGTAGTCCAATATTGTGTGAGGTGAGTGGTGCATTATTATTATTGTTTAAATCATCATCATTTCATATTTATTGTGCATCTTTCTATATTTCTGTAGATATGATTTGAAAAAAAAAAAAGTTGAAATCATTACACATGTTCAAGAGAAATTTTTTTTTTTTTTCCGAAGAAAGTCTTTTTTCTTTTTCTTTTCGTGAACTACACAGGATGATGAGAGTTTGATTGTTAACAATTCAGTGATCATAGACATAGCCGATGAAAATCACACATTGATAATATTAAAACTACCGTTAACTATCGGACCTTAAACCTTAAACCAATAAGAAATAATTCATTCTAAGACATTAATTCAAACTTTTCCGTGAGGAGGCTTACTAATTTTTATTGGCCAAAACTTTGGGTTTCTTTGTATTGCTGAACATTCTGTCTCTCTATGGGCTTGGGCCTGTTTGTTTGGTTTCAAAATCTTGTACTTCCTCTTGAGAGAGCAATAGAAACAGTGGGATACTCGTCATACCAGAGAGAAAATATGGGGATTCTTCCATTCAAACCATGCCATATGGTTAGGTAACTCTTAATTTATATTTATTCTCTTGCCACGTGATGTTATTTGAATGGATGATGCATTGCATTGTGCATTAGACATAGCCGAAGTGGTCTTTCTTTGTACCATATTAAGCTCCCTCAATCTAATAGACTTGCAAGTAAGTTCACAAATTTTGATTATTTCTCTAATAGAAAATATATTAGAATCACATTTCATGTCATGACAAGATAATTACTACATGCATGATCTGAAAATCTATTTCTATTTTACATGGAAATATCCACTCTCATGGTATCAGCAAACGCATCCCCACGTATGTTGATAAATACGTATTAAGTTAGATATTTGTTTGGCATTATAACAAAAGGACCCTTCTCATTGGGCCAATGCTGACAATATATCTTACAAATGAGCCTGATCAATAATGGTATGAGTGAGAATGGTAAGAAAATGTGACATTGAAGGCAACATGTTGTTACTTACCACTTACCAGGCAACAGATAGCATATCCAGTAGTCAAACTTGGACTTACAATTGATTGAAAGCAAAAAAAAATCAATAAATTCAACATAAGAATCCAAATAATTCAACATAAGAATCCAAATGATATTAGACGAAAAAAAAAAGTTATCAACTATGAGAGGTTTTTGTTTTCTCTTTAGTGTTGTAATAATCTCACTATTCTTTGACAGAATTTTTGCCTCCTCATTCCATGTTGATGATGATCATCACCAGACAAATAATACAACACATTTTGCTCTCTTTGTGTTTGGGGACTCATTGTATGATCCTGGAAACAATAATTTCCTCAATGTCAGCAATGATTACAAGGCAAATTTCCCTCCTTATGGGGAAACCTTCTTCAGATTTCCGACTGGAAGATTTTCGGACGGCCGTTTGATTCCTGATTTCATCTGTAGGCTTAGCTTACCTCTAGCTATTTTATAAGGGTCTTGTTAATGTGTGCTCACGTCTTATTATTTTTATCAATTTAAGGTAACCATTTTTATCCAATTCAATTAAACTTTTTTTTTTTGGGGGATTAATTTCAGCCATGCATGCAAACTTACCTTTGTGGAAACCTTATCTAGCACCTGGACAACATGAATTCATCAATGGAGCTAACTTTGCTAGTGCTGCAGCTACTGTTCTTCCTGAAAACAACCCTTAACGGTACGCAATAGTAATGAATTATTCCTTTCCAAAAATTAAAATTTTACAAGAATATGAGTTGTCACATTTTATTTCAAACGTCTTGAACTAATATATAAACCTTGAATTCCATTAACTAAGTAAACATGTTTTCAATTTGCGTGTAAAGAGTACTTATATATTTGAAACCCGTAACTCGAAGCAAATCTATTCGAAGCAAATTGTTTGACCATACTAGTTTTGATTTTTGATTTTGTGTATTCAGCTGAACCTAGATATACAACAGGGCTTTTTCAAAGAGGTGGCTAGTTTATTAAATCAACAACTAGGAGATGTAGAGGCAAAGAAGTTGATAAGGAATGCTGTATACTTGTCTAGCATTGGAGGTGTTGATTACTGGATATTTGATAGTGATAATGCTACATTATCAATGAAACAAGATTACGTAAACATAATCGTCGGAAACATTACAAATTGGGTCAAGGTATCGATAAATTAGTTCAGTTTAAATTTTCGTCTTTTTTAGTTACTTTATTTTATCAATAAAACTTTTATTTTCACATCTTGTTGAGCTAATTGTTGCTGTATTTTTTTTTTTTTTTAAATTTCTCTTAGGAAATATATGACATGGGAGGAAGGAAATTTGCCTTTCAAAATGTTGCACCTTGTGGTTGCTCTCCACAAGCAAAACAAGAAAACAATCTTACTATAAATGAATGTTATGAAGAGATGTTAGAATTTCCAAAACTACACAACAATGCTTTTGTTAATGCCACCAAGGAATTGGAGACACAATTGCCAGAATTCAAATACATGATTTTTGATTTCTACGCTGCACTATTGGATATGACATCCAACCCCTCCAAATATGGTGCGTGTACCTTGCTGTTGAAGTGTTAAATTAATTTACCCTGATTCGTGATCCGAAAATAGTTTTCAAAATTTTTGATATAATTCCGAAACTGTATTTGGATCGAGAATCAAATGGGTGCTTAATGCGAGTTTGGATCATCTCCTGGTTTGTCTTTTTGTTGGGCCGACAGAAAAACTGTTTTAAAAAGCCAGACTAGGAAATATTCCGAACTCAGTTAATGTAATGAAAATTTTTAAGTGTAGGGTTTTCTTTATGGGATCGTCGATTGCTACCGGTGCTAATCCAATAAGTAATGGTGGCAATCCAATAATTATCGGTAGCAATCGACGGTTCTGTATGAAAAATCCCGCACCGGAAAGTTACTCGTTAATGTAATATCCTATTGATTGTAAAATTGTGTTGATCATGGTTGTGTTGTGACATGAAGGCATCAAAGAAGTAGATATTGGTTGTTGTGGGAGTGGGATATATCGTGGCGACGATTGTGGAATTGGAGAATATGATCTATGCAGTGATCCTGATGAGTATCTGTATTTTGATGGAGAGCATCCTACTGATCATGCATGTTCTGAGTTAGCTGGCCTAATGTGGACCGGAGGAAGAGATGATTTTACAATGTCTATTAGTCTAAAGCAACTGTTTGAACTTGAGCTTGAAGATTATGAGACTAGGAATTTTTCGGGACACGATGGTGTGTCCGCGGATGAATAGACTATCCATCGATTTTACCATGAATAATTACGGTTGTGATTAGTCGTTAAAGAAGTTGTAGGTGATTGTGTTGCAAACTATGTCATGGACCACATTATTGACTGGAAAAAAAATGACGTGTACCGGAAAAGATAGTGTTTATATATCAAAGGAGTTCCAAGAAATTAATTTATATATTTTGATTGACATCCTTCTTTAATCGGGCTATAAACTTTATAAACAACTATTTTAATCATCCAAAAACTTTACGGGCATGGATCAACAACTAAACAAAAAAATAAATAAATTGAAAAGAGCTTATTTAATTAACTATGCTAATTCAATCAAAAATCTCTTTGGATCGTTTCAATGTTTTTTTGCTTGATGATGAGATCAGAAACGAGGAATCGAATAAATCATCACAGAGTTTGAAACTGTGTTCAAATACAGGGAGGGAATTTGAGCAACTGCTGATTACTCACGGTAGAAAACAATCAGGAACATATGCGGAGCTGCTGAGTACTCCCGCGAGAAGTACGTTTGAGCAACTGGTGAAAGCACACAAGAATTTTGTCTTTACTAAACATTTTTTTTTTATATATAGGATATAATATAATATATTAATTTATTTAATTATCTAATTCATTGTCGGGTGTAGCTTCAATTGATGCTTGCACCACAGTCCACAGATGCCACTCTACAAAGGTTGGCCCCATGTAAAGTGATATCGCTTAAATTTAGTTAACTAGTTTAACATGACCTAACATATTAATCAATAAATACCTTTGATTTACAAATCACAATGAAATCAAAGTGACTACACTACATGACTACACATTTCCTGCAGAGATCTCTTAGCTATGCTGACGCAGCGGGGTATAGCGAAAAATAAGAATGATCACTTTGTCGAACCCTGAGGCACACTCAGACGAACCTTGACGCAGCGACTGGTAGTTACCTAAACATGGACCGCCATGCAGGGGCCATCATTCCCTAATCTTCATTAGAAAATGGTGCTCTCGAATCCTCAAAGAGCATGTCGAATCCAAGACAGATAAATGTTCTAAAGGAACGATTTTACTAAAATCAATCAAAGGTTTAAAAATTACAATAATTGAAAATAATAAGACTATTTATAATAAACTAATCATAATACGACTCGAATACGACATTCCTTAAAAAAGACTAAAACAAGAAAATATCAAAACTAATCAAAATCTTATAGGATTCATGACTCTTAACTTGACTTGAAAACGAAGATCAAATCTTACCTAAAAGGTAAGTTTGATTTATTTTCAAAACCTAAATTTAATTCCTAATCAAACTAAAATAAATAAACTTACTAAACAAGAAAATACCCAAATTAACAAAATAAGAAAATAAAGAAATTGTTTGACATGGGTCGTGGTTCCTTCATCTTTGTCCTACATCAGTCACCCCTTCTTAAAAAGAACACGTCCTCGAGTTCGGTTGAAATACGCAGAAAGACAGGTAAACAAAGAAGAACCCATATTTGTCTTGTGGGAGTGGTAACGCCAACTGAAAAATCTTTCCGTAGTTCATCCCAAATCCACAACGGCACCACAACAATTGTCCAACGAAATGCAGAAGATGTCCAAGTTATTCGCCACTGACGATGCCTATTGGTTACGGCTTGGACCGCTGGACACCTGTAGAGGTTTGGACAATAGCATTTCCTCGTTGCTAGCTCTTCCCATCTCACATAGTATTCTCCTCCTCTTAAAATAAACTCGTCCTCGGGTTTGACAAGATTTTGTTTGGGTGGATTATACTTCAAATGTACCATCTTGTCAATCACTGGCTTGAACAAATATATTTCAGATGGCAAGAACAATATTGGATCTTCAAAATCCAAATCAGGAAAAATAATCTTCAAATTACCACAATAAAAATTATGTGGATTTTCAAATAAGTTATCACCCTTGGAAACTTTATCAATAGAAATTGATTTAGCTTCCAGTTTTGCTTCAACCACATCTAAAGTGCAATCAATATCAATGGTTGGATCGCAGTCTTCAACTTCTAAGATACAAGACTTATCTTCAATTACTTCGACAATTTCCATTTCATACGAAATATCTTCAACTGTATCTTCTACATGACAAAAATCTTTAAAATAATCAATTGGAAGATATTCCTCCCGCATTACATGTTTCATCACAGGCCATGATTGGATCCTATCAATTCCAAATCTTTTCCGATCCTTCTGAAAGTCTTCCCACCAAATTAATGCAGCGTTTTTCAAATAAATTTCTATAAGTAAAACTTTTAGACTTTCTTCAGTTTTCTGATATGTAAATATTCTTCAACTTCTTTCAACCAATTAATAAATTCTTCAGTTTTCATATGACCAGAAAAAAATCGAAGTCTTGGTTGAGAATCATTGAAACCCATTGAGAACCGAAATATGAGTCTGAAAAAAAAAACGTACCAAAATTTGAACCCTGAGAATTGCTTACGAAAAATAAATTCACTCGCGGCTTCAGGTGTATGTGATGGTGGACGCAATCTGAAATATCTGAAACTCGTGAGACTGAACTGAAATTTCTGGCACTGTTGAGGTTGATCTGCAAATTGTAATACTGTTGGGTTGATCCACAATTTCTGCTGTCTCTGAGGCTGATTGTTAATTCTCAGAACTATCACACAAACACTCACATTGTTTTTTCTTTGTTTTTTCAATTTCGTTTCTCTACTTTTTTTTTTTTATGAGGGATATGGAGGGTGAATATATGGTGTTTAGGAAGGTAGTTGGTTGTGGTCCGTGGACACTGAGCCTAGCATAGAGGTAGACTCGATCGCTCTGATACCAATTGACGCAGCGGGGTATAGCGAAAAATAAGAATGATCACTTTGTCGAATCCTGAGGCACACTCAGACGAACCTTGACGCAGTGACCGGTAGTTACCCAAACATGGACCGCCATGCAGGGGCCATCATTCCCTAATCTTTGTTAGAAAATGGTGCTCTCGAATCCTCAAAGAGCATGTCGAATCCACGACAGATAAATGTTCCAAAGGAACGATTTTACTAAAATCAATCAAAGGTTTAAAAATTACAATAATTGAAAATAATAAGACTATTTATAATAAACTAATCATAATACGACTCGAATACGACATTCCTTAAAAAAAACTAAAACAAGAAAATATCAAAACTAATCAAAATCTTATAGGATTCATAACTCCTAACTTGACTTAAAAACAAAGATCAAATCTTACCTAAAAGGTAAGTTTGATTTATTTTCAAAACCTAAATTTAATTCCTAATCAAACTAAAATAGATAAACTTACTAAACAAGAAAATACCAAAATTAACAAAATAAGAAAATAAAGAAATTGTTTGACATGGGCCGTGGTTCCTTCATCTTTGTCCTACATCATATGCTGCTCGTGTGATTGTCAAGACACAGACCTCAGTTTACTGCTTTGTAAGTTATTCTAATTGAAGAACAAAACACTAAAACCAACATGTATGGATATGACCGAATATGTTCAAAGTATAAGATTATTCCCCCATATTTGATCACCTTATTCTTTGTTAGCAGTTTTCTCTGTCTGTTCCTGTATAAATTCTTTCTTTGCATTCTTATTCTATACCTCAAATGTAAGTTAGTTGGTCTTATCAGCTTTGCATTTGTTCTATATTTTGAAGAATTTTGATAGCTCAGAATGAGTTGGCTGATTGGATTCTGTATTCAGAAACAGTCATTTTCTTGAGGCAAGGAAAAGTTTGAAGTTTGATTGGATACTGACTGCTATTTCAGTATTTGTTTTCAACATATTTAGATGGTGAAGTTTATAAAAATATACTGGTGTGTGCGTCAGGTAATGCTTTTTATTTGTCGGTTTTCAAAAAATAAAATAAAAATAAAAATAAAAATAGTATTTTTGGTTCCTGTATCTATTTTAATTTACTTTGCTGTTTGCTATCTGTTCAAGTTAGTGCTGTTTCATTGAAATTTTTTCGGTTTGGGTCCATTTGACAGTTCTTGGCTTGTCAAAAGAGCAAAACTGATCAGAATTCATCAGTATCAGTTTGTAGGGTCTGATTAATTATATTTGAGTTTTGAGATGGCACCATGGTATGTCGGTTTTTTGCTTCCCTTTCTTGCTGTTATTCTCTTCTGTAAATCTCATTGTCCGAGCATCAAGAACAGCTCAACTAAGCTGCAATCAAGTGGGAAAGATGAGGAAAAGCAAGGCAAAATGAATCAAACGAAACTAGGCCAAGCGAATATACTTAGCCGGTTAACATTTTCTTGGATTAACTCATTATTGCGGCTAGGTTACGCGTGATAAGGTGACATATTCTATGGCTACTCATGGCTGTCCAACTACTATGGTGAGTATCAAAGTGAATGCAGATGAAAATACTAGTCTACGGTAAACTGCAGAATACAAGTATACAACCATGCTCAATCAACATTATAAGATATCAGCAAATGATGATACAACTGATCGTGAGATTAATAAAGTTCTGATGTGTTAGTTAGTTGCTGTTACCAAGTTAGTTAACATCTGTTAATATTAGATAATATTAGTTAGCAAATGTTTTAGTCAAGGTCAGTGGTTAGGAATCTATTAGTAATCTGAAAACGGTTATTGTTAGCAAGTTCTGGAGATATATCATGTAATTTTGTATCATCTCAAATCATTAATGAAAATAGTCACAGAGTAAAATACTCTCGGTTCTCTCTCCATTAATGGAGCTTTACTAAAACTTCAATACTCTGTTTCTCTCAGAACTTTTATCAAGAAGTTTAATCCTATCAAAACTTCTTTAGTGATTTTATCAACGCGAAACCTTTACTTCTCAAAGACATTCCTACTCTTTTATCAGAAGATGAAGCACGATCAGCATATAAAACGTTTTCTAGCAAATGGGAGTTTCTTCATAGAGGTGATGGAAAATCGAACAATCCAAAAAACTTGCATTTCAAGGCATTGTTTAGAGTTCATTGGACAGAAATGATATTTGTAGGAGATTGTGCATTGTTTACGACATTTGCTGTTGTAGTGTCACCTCTATTGCTCTATGCATTTGTGCAGTACACTAGCAATGAACATAAGAACAGATCAGAAGGGCTCCTCCTTGTTGGATGGCTTGTGATCGTTAAATTCATCGAGTCTTTCTCTCAAAGGCATTGGTTTTTCAATTCAAGGAGGTCAGGATGAGAATGAGATCTGCTCTAATAATGGCAATCTACCGAAAGCAACTAAAACTCCAGTCTTGCACGAACAAGGCATTCGACCGGGGAGATTGTAAACTATATTGCAGTCGATGCTTATCAAATGGCAGAGGCATTGTTTTGGTTTCATCTGGAATGGAGTCTTGTAGTCCAACTTTTTCTTGCTATTGGTGTTCATTTCAAGGTGGTAGGTCTCGGTGCATTCCCTGTTCTAGTTTTTGTTCTAATCACCGGGTTTCCCAACGTTCCCCTTACAAGGATCTACAACAAATGTCAGATTCTTTACAAGGTTGCTCAAGATGAAAGATTGCACGCCACGTCTGAGGTTTTGAACAATATGAAGATCATCAAGTTGCAATCATAGGAAGAAAAATTCAAAAATGTAATTGATTTGCTAAGGGAGAATGAGCACAAGTTCTTGGCTAAGACACAGATTAACAAGTTCTCTGCAAATGTTCTGTATTGGGTAACTCCAACCATCGTCTCCACTGTGGTCTTTTTCAGATGTTTGGTCTGCTCCATTAAATGCTGCTACTATATTCATTGTCCTAGCAACATTAAGATGTATGTCAGAACCAATGAGAGTTATCCCTGAGGCATTGTCTGTGCTAATTGAAATGAAGATATCTTTGGATCATCTCAACGCTTTTCTGCTTGCTGATGAGCTCAGTGATGAGAAATCGAACAAATCAACCAAGAGTTTGGAATATGGCTCAGACACACATGTTGAAATACGACGGAATTTTAGTTGGGAATAAGAATCAGCTATTCTAGCACTTAGAGATATCAACTTGGAAGTAAAAAGTGGACACAAAATAGCAGTCTGTGGGCAGGTTGGTGCTGGGAAATCAACACTCCTGTGTTCTATTCTCGGAGAAGTCTACAAAATTTCAGGATTAGTGAGTAGCAACTAGCAAGCCATTTCAATACAAGAAATGAGTAACGCTTTACATAAGATTTTAATTTTGTATTTTTTCCCCTTTTTGTAGGTAAGTGTAAATGTAACAACTGCATATGTTTCTCAAGCACCTTGGATATGAAGTGGTACTATTCGAGATAACATAATCTTCGGAAAGCCAATGGAGAAAACCAAATATGAGATGGTTACTAAAGCTTGTGCTCAGGGCCGTCCAGACATTTTGGGGCCCATTCATTTAATGATAATAATAAAAATCTGGGACCCATATAAAAATTATTATCATTAACATAAAAAAAATTAGATAAATAATTATTCATTTACCAAATACAATTTAATCCACCTAAATTAAAACAAAAATATTTATCGTATCTAATAGCATAAAAACAAAACATTTTTTAATTTTATATTCTTCTTGCTTTCTGAAGTGCAACTTTACGAAGGTGGCCTGTCTACGGAGAGAGGGGGGCAATTTTTACTTAGACGATGTCAAACTTAACTAGGTTAGTAACAATGTTTGGTAATATGCTATATTATGTTAGAATTCTTGTTTTTTTTTTGCTTGACAAATACTAATATAGAATTCAGTTGAGCCTTTGCGTTTATTTTTGTAAAATTGACTATTTAGTTGGGCTTGATGTGAAGAAGAAAATAAACAAATAAAATAGGGAGAACTTTAAAAGTAGCAAAAAAATTAGTGTGTTTATTGTTTTTACCAAAGATTAGTAATTTTATTATTTTACCAACATTTCCACTATTGGGACAAAATTGCCCTTTAGTCAAAATGAATTTAAAAAAAACAAAAGACAATAAAAATGGATTAATAAACAAAATAATCGTAAAAAAACTAAAGTAAATACCTTTCAGTGTTTGAAACAAACAACAAAGAGAGACCAGTCACCAAGATCCAACGACGAACAACATTCGATGACAAACAAAACGATCAAGGCCCGACGACGACGACGACGACGGTGAAGATGGTGAGACGAGCAAGACCCGACCCGACCCCGATATAGAGATGACAGAGAGACGAGCGAGAGAGACAAGAGGCGGCCGACTAGAGATGAAGAGAGAGACGAGAGGCGACCAGAGAGAGACGATAGGCAAAAGACTTTGATTCGAATCACCGCCGTGTTCCACGGCGAAGTGGAAGAAACGAAAAGGTTTGCACTTACTCTTTATATTTGATTTTAGGATTTCCTTTGATTTGTATTTTTGGTTGCATTTGTGCATTTGAGATGGAGTTGATTCCGATTTCGAATTCGATTTGGATTTGGATTTGGATTTGGATTTGGGTTTAGATTGGATAGGAAAATCATTGATTGGTTTGATACCAGTGTTCGGTTAAGACAAAATTTGGGGAGAAGTTTGATTTGTCTACGTTGATTGGGGAGATGTTTGATATATTTTCGTTTTGTTTTTATATATCTTTTTTCTTTCTGTGGCCTGATGTTGCTGTTGTTATTGTTTTGGTCCCTTTGCCAGGGTCCCTTGTTTGCTCTGTTTTTGTGCTTTGTCTCCATCAATAAATTGTCTTTAAAAAAGTTTTTGAAATAATCGTCATGTAGAACCAATTGCTTGTGTTGTATCTTGCAGTTGGTGAACTTGGATCAGATGTGCTCAAATTAATCAATATATATGGATTTGAGTGTTTTAGCTTATGTTAAGTTTGTTTATTTTAAAGGATTTGGATACTTTAGATAACTAGAGTGAGATGATGAGAACTCAGGTTGAGAAATATGATTTTTTTTAGGTGAGATATTTTATGTCAGGTTTAGAAATCTGACTAATTTAATATACAACATCAGGTTCTTCTAACAGGACCAAAGAATGTATGTGAAGCAGTGAAGCACTTTGGACCAAACTTAAGGGAAAGAAGTTTGATAAGGCAGAGGAAAGAGGAACAACATGGGATTCAAAGTTAGAGTTAAATTTAGTACTTAATTGTGCATCCGATTTGTCATTTCTGACTTTTGATAGCCAAATTTTCCTAGACTTTAGGCATCTACTGTGTTCCTTATTATATATGTGCTACCTTTTTACTTTATTACCTCCAATATTATGAACGAATTAGTATTTTATTTCAAGCATTTTTATGAATGGATGAGCCTCAAAATCCCCTAATGAGTGTTTTAGGCTTTAGATGAACTTGTGTGGTATATTTGTTCAGAATTTGAATCTCAAGATAACATTTGTTAACATATTTTGTTGCCTAGGAGGCCAGAACCATTGTTTTAGAAGAAGATTTAATTGATTTTTTAAGAGTGTTCACTTTTCGGTTTTCATTAACTGAAAAATACAGCAGTGTTAAAACCAACTTAACAAGAAGTATTAGAAATGTCTCAGTTCAAGTTTCTAGGTTTGGGTAGGTTCAGATTGTTCAAATGGTGTGTCTAATTATTTAGCAATGATATGTTTTTTAGTGTGTTTAATTGTTTAGCAATGATGTGTTTTTTAGTATGTTTAATTGTTTAGCAACCAAGACATGATCATGAATTTCTACTTCTTTTGGTGCACTTGTGAATCATAAGTTGTGATGACATTTGTTGTTCTGTTCTTTTATATTTTCCAATTAAACAATTAAAGTTAGTTGGAATGAAATCTAATGAATTCATATGCTGAAATACCGACCCACTTGCCAATGAAGTTGATATTATTTTTCTCTTAAAATAAAAAACAACCTCCTTGTGTATCTCAACTATGTAGCGTTGAATTGATGGAAAGAAATGTGAAAGAAATGATGAGAATCAAGATGAGTGTGTTCTTTAGCCAATTTTTGTAGTGTCTTAACGAGACCATTCAGTTTTGTAGAGAAGAAAATACTCAGATTTGTGAAGCATTGACTGTAACACCCAAACCATTCAAGCCCAATTGAGAGGCCCAATTTGAAAAAAAAAAAGGATAAACGTTAAAGGAAAAGTGAATTGGTGAGTAAGTGTTGGTTGCCTGTATGGTTGATAGACATTTGTGAGCTTAGTTAACTAGCTCACAACTTCAGCTGTGTCTTTCCATACATATATATATTGAAGGATAAACATTATGAGAGTTAGAAAGCAGTAGAATCGAGCGAAAGAAAGGAAAGAGAAGGAAGAAAGGGAAGAGAAGTCAGTGGAGCTCTCTTGCGATATTGTAGAATTTCAGTTGATTCTTCTTTGAGTTCCAGTTTCTAATTGGATTTTGTGTGATTGTTAGGGAAAGAAGACGAAGTAGGGGAACCTATCATACTTGGTCTGAATTAAGCTTGAAGTCTAAGTTGTGAGTGAATTAAGTTTTCAGTTTTGTTTTTAACTCAAAAGTTTCCAATTTATGATTAAGATTAATTGCTGCAAATTATTTAAGTGTTATTTCTTTTAATGATTTATGGTGGTTATACAGAGAACTGAAAGTATGTTTTATGCTTATATTAGCACTCAGAATATCAGTTATATTATTTTTATAAATATTAAGAAGAGATTATGATTTTTATAAAAACACCATGTCTGTACCCTTCCTCAGTTATGATTATTGTTGGCTTTTGGGGCCGTTCTACACATGTGTATGTCAGATGAGTCGCTCTGCACGTGTATGACCAGAAGTTATTCCCGACTCTGCGTTTGCACGAAGAAATTCGACTTACGTATTGAAGATATCCCTGGGTACTAATTTGGTGCAGATTAAGATTTTATAAATTATCTTATTCTTGTTCAGAAAAGAGATGCATTCAGTTTATTAAGTACGAAAGTAGATATATTATCTTTTACTATGTATTACTGGATGTAGATTGAAAAGTTGTTTAGAAATGTTTTTAAAAGTTTTCATTCACTCACTGGGCGTTAGCACTCATCCTTTTACTTTAAAAATATTTATCCAGGTAGCTGCTCGGTTGTACGAACTCAGAAGTTTTGAGGTGGGCCACTCAATGTCATCATGAAGCATAAAAGTCATGTATTTTATTTTTCATATACATATTTAGAGATGTGTGGTCGGCATGGTTGGCATGGTCGGGGATGGTAGGCATGGTCGGCATGGTTAGAACGTGGTCGGATTTCTACTCGGCCTATTCGGCCTACTCGGCCTATTCGGCCTACTCTACCTTGGTCGGTTTCTTGTTCGGCCGTGGTCGATTTCTTACTCTGCCTGGTCGGTTTTCTGATCGGGCTTTTGACATGTTAGTTTTTAAAAGTGGTCGGTTTTTGGTCCGATCGGTCATTTTTTGACAAATTTTTGTAATGAACGAAAATGACAATAAAGGACTTGCAGTTATGTACATTTTGTACTCTCCAATATTTTCAATATTTTCCTTATATTCTTTTTATGTTTAAAAGCAAGTATTTTCTATGGAATTTTAGTCGAAATTCATTTATCATGCTAGTAAAAGTACAGCCCACAAAGTCTCCCTCGTATTCAAGAGAGGAGTCGGGGTGAGTCTTGTCAACTTGGTATCAGAGCCATGGTTTTTAATTCCTTAGACCACAGAGTAATTGTTTGCATTTAGTTTCATGCATTTAAGCATATCTTTGATTTTGTAACAACATCATGCGTCAAGTTGGCCGCCCACGCACAAGACCGGTAGCTGACCTAGGAGAGAGGAGTGGTAACCAAGGTGAAAATGAGGCAGAATCACACCCTCACCCACTTATAGCTCAACCTCATGTGCCAGAACCTAGGGAGGAACCAATAGATAGAATTACAGAACTGTTGACTGCTATGGTCCAGTACCAAACGCGAGTACTAGAGAATTTTATTGAGCATGCATGTAAATTGGAAGCTACGAATTTTGATGGAACTGGAGATCCAGACAGTGCTAGTTCTTGGTTGAATGAACTAGAATGTGTATTTGAAGTTATGAGGTGCACAGATGAACATAAGGTCTCTTTTGCTACGTTTTTGCTAAAGGAAAAAGCATACGATTGGTTGGCCTCAGTTCAACGAAGAACTCTTGAAGGAATTACTTGAGAGGTTTTTAAGAAGCAGTTTAATGATCGTTATTATCCTCGTTTCTATCAGGATTTGAAAAGAGCTAAATTTTTCAGACTAGTACATGGATCTATGACAGTAGAAGATTATGAGAAGAAATTTGCAGAACTTTCGAGGGTTGCTCCATATGTAGTTGCTGATGAAGAAAATAAGTGCAGAAAATTTAAAGATGGACTTAGATAAAAAATTAAGACAATAGTGACTACTTCTGGGCATGTTGAGTTCGATAAGTTGTTTGAAGCTGCATTGAAAGTTGAGAGAGGCCTTAATGACTCTTGCAGATTTGAACAACAGAAACAAAAGCACAGTAACTGGTCAGCATGGGGCTCTTATAGCAAAATGCCTAAGACAACATACAGGTTTTCAGGTCAGACTAGTAACTATCAACAGAGTCGTGGACCTGGTTCTAGTCAAGCATCAGTCCAACAACCAATGGGTAGTCATTAACAGAGTGTTAGTATGGGTAGAGGTAGGCGTCTTCTATGTCAGACTTGTGGAAAGCACCATGATGTTGAGTGTTATTTGGGAAGATCAGGTTGTTATCAATATGGGCATGCTAGACATCTAAAAAGAGATTGCCCCGAGTTAGTCCAGAGAGGCAATGAAGAAAGAAAGATAGGTTTTCAACCAATGTAAAGTGGAGCTAGTCAGATTTAAGGACAAAGGGGATCCCGATCAGGAGGATCTATAACTACAGGGAAAACCCAAGCTAGTGCAGTAGGGGTTGGAGGCAACCAACAGAGAGGTCAGTCGGGTAGACCTCGTACTCAAGCAAGAGTTTTTGCTATGACTCAGCCAGATGTCGTTACAGGTATGTTAGCAATTTTTGGCCACGATGCTCATGTTCTCATTGATCCTGGATCTACTCATTCCTTTGTATCTCAATATTTTATGGTATATGCGGATGTAGAATTAAGACCATTAGATTCTAGTATGGTAGTGGCTATACCTACTGGTGAATCTTTATTGATTGAGAATATATATGGAAACAGTAAAGTTATAGTCGGTAAACATGAGCTACATGTTGATTTGATTCCGCTTGATATACGTGATTTTGATGTTATTTTGGGAATGGATTGACTGGCTACACACCATGCTGCAGTAGATTGTTTTCGAAAAGAGGTAAAATTTACACTTCAAAGAGAGTCGGATGTTATTTTCTGTGGTGAACTTCGAGTTCTTCCTTCTTGTGTTATATCTGCTATTACTGTCAGACGGTTACTCTTGAAACAATGTTCAACTTATTTGGCTTATGTAATTGATACTAAGGATAATGAGGTGAAGTTAGAAGATATATCTGTGGTAAGACAATTTCCAGACGTATTTCCTGAAGATCTTCATGGATTACCACCAGATAGAGACGTTGAGTTTGTGATAGATTTGGTTCCAGGCACAACTCCAATTTCTATTCCACCTTATAGAATGGGTCCAACCAAATTGAAATAGTTGAAGATTCAATTAGAAGAATTGGTGAACAAGAATTTTATTAAACCTAGTGTGTCACCATAGGGAGCGCCAGTTTTGTTTGTTAAGAATAAAGATGGAACACTACGTTTATACATCGATTACCGACAATTGAAAAAGGCAACGATGCGTAATAAATACCTACTTTCATGTATTGATGACTTGTTCGATCAGCTTCAGGGAGCAAATGTGTTTTCCAAGATAGATTTGCGAACAGGTTATCACCAATTGAGGATTAGAAATTGTGATATACCAAAGACTGCTTTCAGAACTCGTTACGGGCATTATGAGTTTCTAGTTATGCCTTTTGGATTAACAAATGCTCCAACAGCTTTCATGGATTTGATGAATAGGGTATTTCATCCTTATCTAGACAAATTTGTTATTGTATTCATTGATGACATTTTGATTTATTCTAAGGATGAGGTAGAGCATGCAGAGCATTTAGAAATTATTCTACAAGTTCTGAGAGATAATCAACTTTATGGAAAATTTAGCAAGTGTCAATTACTGGCTACTTTTCAGGTTAGATCTATTTTGATTGATCGTATACGAGAATTGTAAACTCAAGATTCTTATTTAGTTAAATTGAAGGAAGAAGTGCAGAAAAACGTACGAGCTGATTTTGTAGTGAGAAGTAATGGTACATTAGTTCTAGGTAATAGACTTTGTGTACCAAACATTAAGGAACTCAAGAATGAAATTTTAGAGGAAACTCACTCTTCAGCTTATGCAATGCATCCAGGAAGTACTAAACTGTATCGTACTTTGAAAGAGCATTACTGGTGGAAAGGTATGAAAAGAGAGATAGCAGAATTCGTCTCTAAATGTTTGATTTGTCAGCAAGTCAATGCAGAGCATCAGAAACCAGCCGGACTTTCGCAACCACTTTGTATTCCTGAATGGAAATGGGAACATGTTACCATGAACTTTGTGGTAGGACTTCCTCGTAGTCAGAGTGGTCACGATAGTGTATGGGTGATTATTGATCGACTTACGAAGTCTGCACATTTTCTGCCAATCGATATTACATACTCTCTTGACAGATTAGCCAGTATTTATGTTGATAAAATAGTTCGTCTTCATGGAGCACCGGTATCTATAGTGTCAGATAGAGATCCTCAGTTTACATTCAGATTTTTGCTTAAATTACAAGAAGCTTTGGAAACTAGACTGCATTTTAGTACTGCTTTTCACCCACAAACTGATGATCAATCAGAGCGTACTATTCAGATATTAGAGGATATGCTTCGGGCTTATGTAATGGATTTCAAAGGAAGTTGGTATGTACATATATCATTGATAGAATTTGCCTACAATAACAGTTATCAGGCTAGCATTGAAATGGCTCCTTATGAAGCTTTGTATGGGAGAAAATGCCGAACACCGGTATGTTGGGATGAAATAGGTGAGCGAAAGTTGTTAGGTCCAGAACTTGTTCAAGTCACAACAGAAAAGATCAAAATCATCAGAGATAGATTAAAAATTGCTCAAGATAGGCAGAAAAGCTACACAGATAAGCAGAGAAGGGAACTTGAATTTAAAGCAGGTGACTATGTGTTCCTACGAATTTCACATTGGAAAGGTATACTTAGATTTGGATGACGTGGGAAGTTAAGTCCACGATACTTTGGTCCCTATGAGATTATTGCCAGAGTGGGAGCAGTGGTATACCGTTTAGCTTTACCTTTAGAGCTTTCAAGAATTCATGACGTATTCCATGTTTCTATGCTTCGAAAATATATAGTTGACCCTACGCATGTTTTAACCAAGCAACCAGTGAAGTTAAGAGAAGATTTGACTTATAAAGAGGAACCTATTGAGATTTTAGATAGAAGGGAACATGTATTACGTACTAAGGTTATTCCTCTAGTAAAGGTGTATAAAAAAATCATGCAACAGAAGAGGAGACTTATGAACATGAAGATCAGATGCGAAATCAGTATCCCTGTCTGTTCGGCTAGGTTAGTAAATTTCGAGGATGAAATTCTTATGAGGTGGGGTGAATTGTAACACCCAAACCATTCAAGCCCAATTTGAAAAAAAAGGATAAACATGAAAGGAAAAGTGAATTGGTGAGTAAGTGTTGGTTGTCTGTATGGTTGACAGACATCTGTGAGCTTAGTTAACTAGCTCACAACTTCAGCTTTGTCTTTCCATACATATATATATATATATATTGGAGGAAAAACATTATGAGAGCTAGAAAGCAGTTGAATCGAGCAGAAGAAAGGAAAGAGAAGGAAG
Organism: Dipteronia dyeriana; assembly: GCA_032871835.1. NCBI lineage: Eukaryota > Viridiplantae > Streptophyta > Magnoliopsida > Sapindales > Sapindaceae > Dipteronia > Dipteronia dyeriana. The sequence goes on from CM065298.1 coordinate 6,101,179, forward strand.
AAAAGGAAGAGAAGTCAGTGGAGCTCTCTTGCTATATTGTAGAATTTCAGTTGATTCTTCTTTGAGTTCCAGTTTCTAATTGGATTTTGTGTGATTGTTAGGGAAAGAAGACGAAGTAGGGGAACCTATCATACTTGCTCCAAATTAAGCTTGAATTCTAAGTTGTGAGTGAATTAAGTTTTCAGTTTTGTTTTTAACTCAAAAGTTTCCAATTTATGCTTAAGATTAATTGCTGCAAATCATTTAAGTGTTATTTCTTTTAATGATTTATGGTGATTATACAGAGAACTGAAAGTATGTTTTATGCTTATATTAGCACTCAGAATATCAGTTATATTACTTTTATAAATATTAAGAAGAGATTATGATTTTTATAAAAGCACAATGTCTATACCCTTCCCCAGTTATGATTATTGTTGGCTTTTGGGGTCGTTCTACACATGTGTATGTCAGATGAGTCGCTCTGCACGTGTATGACCAGATTAAAAGAGTATTGAGTCGCTCTGCATGTGTATAACCAGAAGTTATTCCCGACTCTGCGTTTGCACAAAGAAATTCGACTTACGTATTGAAGATATCCCTGGGTACTAATTTGGTGCAGATTAAGATTTTATAAATTATCTTATTCTTGTTCAGAAAAGAGATGCATTCAGTTTATTAAGTACGAAAGTAGATATATTATCTTTTACTATGTATTACTGGATGCAGATTGAAAAGTTGTTTAGAAATGTTTTTAAAAGTTTTCATTCTCACTGGGCGTTAACACTCATCCTTTTACTTTAAAAATATTTATCCAGGTAGCTGCTCGGTTGTGCGAACTCAGAAGTTTTAAGGTGGGCCACTCGATGACATCATGAAGCATAAAAGTCATGTATTTTATTTTTCATTTACATATTTAGAGATGTGTGGTCGGCATGGTCAGAACGTGGTCGGATTTCTACTCGGCCTACTCGGCCTATTCGTCCCACTCGACCCACCCGGCCTATTCGGCCTACTCGGCCGTGGTCGGTTTCTTGTTCAGCCGTGGTCGGTTCTTGTTCGGTCGTGGTCGGTTTCTTACTCGGCCTGATCGGTTTTCTAGTCGAGCTTTTGACAGGTTAGTTTTTAAAGGTGGTCGGTTTTGGTCCGATCGATCATTTTTTGACAACTTTTTGTAATGAACGAAATGACAATAAAGGACTTGCAGTTATGTACATTTGTACTCTCCAATATTTTCAATATTTTCCTTATATTCTTTTTATGTTTAAAAGCAAGTATTTTATATGGAAATTTAGTCGAAATTCATTTATTATGCTAGTAAAAGTACAGCCCACAGGGCCTCCCTCGTACTTAAGAGAGGAGTCGGGGTGGGTCTTGTCATTGACAATTATGAAACTAAGATTTTGTTTGTAACTAGGCAAACCCAATCTTTTGTAACTGGTTGTTGATTGAGCATTGACAATTATGAAACTATTTTTTTATTTTTTCAGTGAATAGAAGAAGGACCGGAAACTCGAACCCTAAGAAGAGGAGATCGCCTGTCCAACTTAAAAACTGGTATACAATTGGTGGGCAGAACGAAACCGATAAATAGGTGAATGTTCTGAAGGAGTTTTACTAATTATGTTAAAATGCACGTCTTCTTTGCTCCATTGACTGGGCGGTTTTGTGTAGAAAATTCAAGCCCGTGGGGTGATTTAGTGAGTATAACTAAATAAATTCCAGTAATGTTGAGTATTATAATTTTTACATTTCATTTTGTCACTAGTATTTTTTCTATAAATTAATGTAGGGTCTTTTGTGTTTAGACATCATGGTCATATCATATAATGTCTATATCATATAATGTTTAGGATTATAATTGTGTTGTTGCCTCAATTTCAATACATGAAAAATATTTAGAGGAGAATTTTGTCATGTGTTAATTTGTTTTTTTTTTATTTGATGGAGTTGCTGCAAATCTGGTAATTTTGGTGGATTGTGGTAGATTATTAACACACCAAAATTTTTCATTTTTAACGCACCAAATCTGTTAACAAATGACCTGTGTCATACAAAATGTAAAATCTTTAATAAATAATATATTTCATCAATAAATAATCATCAACATTAGTTTCATCACAATTTCAAAACAAGTGTTTTCAACAAAATACAAAATCATACTAACAGTTCATGAAATATAACTAAATTCATAACAATTTCAACATAATTCTTAATAACACAAACACGATTTTTCGGGAGTATTCCATTCGCTTGGGTGTCCAATGGGAAAGATGACACTGGAATAATTTTTCAACCAGGTGCTTATTTTGTAGAAATCAAAACTGAAGTAGACAAATTTCTTTTTACAAAACCTACAGATTTCGTTGGTTATATTCTTGGATTTCAACCAATAGAAATCTCACATTTAGATGTCAGTTTATTAAACCAGTCATACATTAAACAAGATGAAACTAATTAAACATATCAGGGCAACCCAATTAAACACTTTAGGGCAACCCAATTAAACACACAAGGGTAAACCAAATTAAACACACCATGACAAACCAAATTAAACACACAACGACAAACCAATTAAACACACCGGTGCGACCCAATTAAACACATCGGGACAAACCAAATTAAACACACCACTGTACACTAAATTAAACACACCAGAGCAACCCAGTTAAACACACCGGAGCGAACCAAATTAAACATACCACGACACACTAAATTAAACACACTAGGACAACTCAATTAAACACATAAACCAATTAAACACACCGGTGCAAACCAATTAAACACACCATTACAAACCAATTAAGCACATTGAGGCAACTCAATTAAACACACCGCACTCAATTAAACACACAAGGCCAAATCAAATTAAACCACAAGCCAAACAAATTAAATACACCATAGTTAATCAATTAAACACAACACAACTAATCAATTAAACACATCGATGCAAACCATCTTCTTCGACCTAAATTCATCATCAAATCTACAAATGAAACAAATTAACATAGGGTTTCAAAATCATACCTCTAGAATAAGGACCTGCATCATCTCGATTCATCATGAAATATGAAGCTCAATCCGTGAAATACGAAGTCAAATCCGTAAAATAGGAAGTAAAATCCGAAGCTCATATATGGTTTTTCTGTCATTACATAGAAAAATAAATGGGTTAGAACAATGGTATAGATTGAATGAAGATTCTAGATGTGGGTTTTGTGTTTCAAACAAAGATTGAACGAAGAACGAATATTGAAAACTAATTGTCACTACCTAGCAAGTTGAAACCCTAAGTTTCAATTTTTGGTGCCATTGGTTATGGGTTAACAAGGTCTACGATTTGCTTCTGACATGAATGAGTCTTATTCAAACAACTATGCATATCTCTCTCTTAATGAAATGCAATATTGATGCCATATTCTTTATATCTATGGTTGATGAAATTCTTAGCTTCTTCCCAAATTAATTTGTATTAGTTGGTAGTTTTATCACATTTAGAACTTCTTTTTCCATTATATGTATGAAAAATATAAACCTTCAAATGATTGTTTTTATTAGTGATTGGTGGTGTATAAAGTGAATGTGGGAAAAACGTATAGTTTGAAAAAAAAATCTTCAAACTAGTTGGTGATTTTTTTGTTTTTGTTTTTGTTTTTGAGAAAATGAGATAAAACAACAAGCCTATAACTTCCTGCAACTATTGTCTGGTGTGTTTGATTGATATGAGTTGTTATCTATTTTGCATCAGTTCTTGACACTTACATTTATGTCACATATTAAACAAGGTGTAACCAAATTAAACACATCACTGTAACCCAATTAAACACACATGAGCAACTCAATTAAACACGCTGGTCCAAACCAATTAAACACAATATTGCAAACCAATCAAATACACCAAGGCGAACCAATTAAACACGCCGGTGTAAACCAATTAAACATATTGGGGTAAACCAATTAAATATATCAGGGCATCACCATGTATAATTCAATTAAACACATCATGAAAAATCATTTAAACACACCGGTGCAACCCACTTAAACACACTAGGGCAATCTAAATTAAACACACTAGGTGTAATCCGATTAAACACATTATAGCAATCCAAATTAAACACACCAGGTGTAACCCGATTAAACACACATGGCAAATCGATTAAACATACCAGAGTAACCTACTTAAACACACCAAGTGTAACACAATTAAACACATCGGGACAAATCAATTAAACACACCAGGTGTAACCCAATCAAACACATTAGACAAATTTATTAACCACACCATTGCATATCAGTTAAACACATCATAGTGAATCAATTAAATACACCACTGCAAATGGGTGGCTGCAATGAAACACACAATGTGGCACCAACAATTAAACACACTAGTTCCAAATAAACACACCAATTAAACCCAATTAAACACACACCTATTTCGAACTCAATTAAAAGTACACACACATATTTTCAATCCAATTAAACACACTTATTTCCTACACAATTAAACACACCAGTACTATCTAATCAACCATGCCAATTTCCAACCAAATTAAACATACCAGTACTACCTAATTAAACACATACATATTTCCAACTCAAGTAAACACACCTATCACAAAGCACTTTCATAATCTATAAATACATCCACTACCCAGTCATTTCATTTAGATCATTTGGCCACATTTAGAAAGTGATCAAATTGTATGATGCAACACACAACAAACATTCTAAAAGAGAATTCTTAAAATTTTAGCGACGACTATTATTGTGAATAGGCAATATAGAATAGATTATTACAGTGCATATTAGTCTCTACCTTAACCAACATCTTTATAAAGAAATATGTTTCAAAAGTGGTATCATGATAAGGAAAATTAAACATGAAAATGCATTCAAACTGTCATGAAAAGTATAAAAACAGAATTGATCCACAAACTTTCCATATACGGAAACAAGCAGATAAATTTTCCTGAGGGCTATCTCTTCTGTTTGCATAAGATACATAAATCATTATTATCATCAAGAACCCTCAATAGTTCAGAGAAGAAAGAATACTAACTTTGACAAATCAAAACGTGTCCATTTAACCTGAATATTATTTATTCAGCAACATACCAGTTAATTTTTACAGAACACAATGAGTCAATTTTAAAAATCTTATTTGATTCAGAATAAATCTAGCAACATTAAAAAAAAATCAGAAAACTTTACACCATATATATTCTCCCAAAATTAACGTTTACTAAATTTGGCTTTTATCATTACATCTGCATATGAAACAAATTAAAATAGGTTTATAATACATACCTCTGAAAGAAGGACTTGGAGAATCTTGATTCATCATAACAACCTAAGCAAAAATCCGTATAATACAAATCTCAATCCCTGAAATTCGAACCAAAAATTGAATCTCCTCTATATGGGTTTTATGTGATTTATAGAGACAAAAAAAATGGCTTTACAGTTTCAACAATGGTAGAAATTGAAGTGAGATTTTTGATTTAATCGTATTTCGGACATGGGAGACAACCGAGTGTAGAAATTGAAGGACGAAGAAGCGAAAATGAAGATCGAAAATGGGAGACCTGTATTTCAGAATTGTATTTGAACTAAATGAAGAGAAAAAAAAATAAGACCTGTAATTTAGACATGAGAGACAACCGATTCAAGAAATTGAAGGACGAAGGAGCGAAAATGGGAGACCCACGATGACAGAGAATGAAGATCGAAAATGAGAGACAGGTGGTTCGAAGAAAATGAAGAGAAGAAAATATTTCAGACAAGAAAAATGGTAGATCGTGAACAAGAAAAGAGAGAGAGAAGAAAACTTTCTAGACAAAAAGAAATGGTAGACCGTGACCTAACAAATAGAGAGAGAAGACAAACTTTTTAGACAAAAAGAAAATTAATAAAACAAATAATGAATAAATGAATAATAAAATAAAGAATGAATAAATGATGGGCATTTGGGTCTTCACAACCAAAGATTGGGTAAAACCAATAAAATTATTAATGTTGGATATAAACAATAAACCACCTTAATTTTTGACTAAAAAGGGGTATTTCCTCAATAAAATATCTTAAATATTTAAATGTTTGAGATTGAACCCTTTGAGACTTAAATATATTAGATTTGAGGCTCTGATTTCAAGTAAAAAAAGAAGAAGTAAATTGATCCAACTGGAGGCCCTAACAAATGTCTGGGTTTGCTGGCTCTATGGGCCGACCTTGCTTGTGCTTTAGATAATGATATTAACATTTTCAGCCACGGTGACGTTACAGAGATCGGAGAAAGGGGGCTTAACTTAAGTGGCAGACAGAAACAACGAATCCAGCTTGCTCATGCTGTCTATAATGATGCTGATATTTACCTACTTGACGACCCATTCAGCGCGGTGGATGTAGAAATTGCTGCAATTCTATTCAATGTAAGAACAAGTTGTAGCAAGTTAGTTTGATTTTTAAGTATAGACTACGGTTGGATACATGTATGTTTAAATTAAACCACATTATTTTGTTCTTTGCAGGTTATAGAAGGTGGACAGATAACACAATTGGAAACCTATGTAGAGTTTTTTTTTTTTTGAGAAATCAAACTTTATTACCAAAAACAACAAAAGCAGCAGCAGCGAGCAACATCAAAGGAGCAACACAGCGAAAACACAACAAAAACAAAAACAAAAACAGGGGTTTAAACTTCCCAAGTGATGACATCCCTATCACCATCAACCCCCCTCTTTGCCAACATATCAGCGTAAGAGTTTGAAACTCTAGAGCTGAAATGAACACTGGTTTGACCCAAAGTACACAGAAGGTTCCTAATACCATAAATCATATTTAAGAGATTAAAATTCCCAATGTCAGAACTATTAATCCACTAAACCGCTACTAAACAGTCGCTACTAATCACGATTTTCCTATCTTTCAGTTGAGGCTTTGAGGCACACAAATCACAAGCTTTAGCAATTGCGAGAATCTCTGCCATAACAGCTTCCTGCCACCCGACATACAATGAAAATGAGCAAAACACCTTCCCATTTTGATCACGAAGCACACCCCCAATTCCAGCAAAACCAGGAGACCCTTTTGTCGACCCGTCAACGTTAAACAACAAAGTTTCGGATTCAGGATGAATCCAATTCCCCTTCTTAGGATTCTTAATTCTATCAAAATAAACACACCTACACGCAACATCCAGCAATAATAAAGAGATAGGATCAATGACGCCTTTGCCGAAATGCTTGTACCACCAAGTTACTCTAAATTTGATCATGTCCAAAGCTTTCACAGGATCAGCATCCTCAGACTGAAAAACTCTCCCGTTCCTAGCTTCCAAAATCGACCACACGATAGCAAAAAATAACGATAACCAGGCTCTCTTCGAATTCTTTTTTGGGCATAGATGGCTCCATCCTTTCCACCAATCCTTCAAGGACCCATTCGCACAAAAACAAACTCCCCACCAATTTATACAATTCAACCAGAGATTTCTGGATCACTTGCAATGAAGAAAAAGATGGTCAAAGCTTTCAATTCCTTCGTTACATAAAAGACAGCCTAAATTCGAGTCAACCTGCAGGCCAAACTTCAGCATTACCTCATTGACCATCACTCTGCATTGCAGAAGTTGCCAAGCAAAGATTTTGATTTTCGGTGGGATGAAACCTGTCCATACTCCAGCCATATCCTATGAAATATCTGAGCAACCCTCCTCAAGATTTTTCCAAAAAGAGTTGACAGTGAATAAACCATCTGAGCAGAACTTCTAACCTATAGTATCAGGCGTTGAATCAAAATGGTAATCTCCTATAAACTAGTGATGAAAGCATCCCATTGTTCCATTTCCCGACCGAAACAAGGCCTTCTAAGGGGGATATCCCACATCCAGTCATCGCCCACTCGCTTTCCATACTCTGTTAAACTGCCACCCTTGTTAATAGCTAAGTCATGAATTCTAGGAAAGGTTTCTTTCATCGACACACCCTCCATTTTTACATCATCCTACAATCTGATCCTAGCCCTGTTGCCCTCAATCACTTTCAGCCCATCTTAAAGCACCTTGGCTGTTCTAGAACCTTGCAAGAACAGATTACCAATGGATTTTACGAAAATAGAGCTTGCCGGTCCAGCATCCCAATTCCAAATCAAGGAATTTGACGGAACATTGTATTTAGCACAAATCACTTTTTTCCATAACGATCCTTCTTCTCTACCAAATCTCCATATCCATTTAGCCATAAGACCTTGATTTTTGAGCATGATCGAATCAATACCTAAGCCCCCTTTGCTCATAGCTTTGCAAAGAGACTCCCATTTAACAACATGAATTTTCTTTTTTTCGATTCCATCCCCCCAAAAGAAACTTCTTTGAAGGCTCTCGATCTTCTTGGCTATAGCCACAAGAATTATGAAAACGGACATGAAAAAAATAGGGATAGTTGACATAACTGCTTTGATAAGGACAAGACGACCTCCTTTGTTAAGGAAAGACTTTTTCCACAGAGCTAGTCAGTTTTCTAACTTACGGATAAGATCGGACCAGAATTTTTTTGAGCAAGGTCGGCCACCAAGCTTAAGCCCCAAATACGTAATTGGAAGAGTTGCTTGTTTACATCTAAAGTTCGCAGCCCATTCCACTCCACTTCTCATTTCCTTGCCTACTCTAACCACACAGGACTTGTGAAAGTTTATACGCAAACCCGATGCCACTTCAAAGCATCTCAAAATTCTCCTTGTGTTTATAAGGTATTCCATTTTTGGTTGAAGGAATAAAATGGTATCATCGGCAAATTGCAAATGACTAATATGAACTGCCCCTCCCCCCTAAAGATAGCCCCCTTCAACATATCTCATCTTTTCACTTTCTTAAATAACACACTCAGACCTTCCACTGCTATGTTGAATAAAAAAGGAGAAAGAGGATCGCCCTGACGAAGATCCCTTTCCGACTTAAATTGTCTAGTAGGGGACCCATTCACTAAGACTGAAAGAAGAGGCGTAGAGATACAACATTTTATCCACAGCCTCCACTTTGCTCCAAAACCCATATCACCTATAATATCATCTAGGAAGTTATGATCTAAGCTATCATAAGCTTTTTCAAAGTCCAATTTCACCAATAATCCACCCTCCTTACTTTTCTTCCAGTGATGAATAATCTCCCCAGCTATTAAAAAGCTGTCCAAAATTTGCCAATTCCGGACAAACGGCATTTGAAAATCACCCACAACCGAACCTATAACCTTCTTCAACCGATTTGCCAAAACTTTGGCCAGAATTTTGTATAAGGAACCACAAGACTAATAAGCCTGTAATCTTTCATGGACTCCGTCTTTTAACACTTGGGAATAAGAGCAATGAATGTACGATTGATTTCTTTAACGACTTCCCCATGCTTGTGAAAATCTGTCAAAAAAGTCATAAAGTCATCTTTGATAACATCCTAATTTTGTTTGATAAAACTGAGATTGAAACCATCCGGCCCTGGGGCCTTATTCCCATCACAAGATGAGACAGCCAACCAAACCTCATCTAAACTGAAATTTTCCTTCAGAAAAACTCTATCCGGTTCCGATAATTTTTGTAAAGGAAGACCAGAAATCCTCGGTCTATTCCACCACATTTTCTTATAAATATTTTCGAAGTAATCAGCAATACCATCCTTTACTTCATCCGGCTTTTCCAGAGAAACCCCATTAATAGTCATCTTGTCGATGAGGTTGTGTCTTCTTCTTCCACTAGCCATGATATGGAAAAATTTCATGTTTCGATCGCCTTCCAAAAGCCATTTGACTCTCGATTTTTGCCTCCATTCCTGTTCTTCTCGCCTTAACGCTCTCTATAACCCATCTAAGACCTCCAATCTTTCCTTCCTGAGGGCCTCATTCCAACCCTTCTCAGTTGCTATCTCGTCCACCGTAGCTAATCGATTTTCCAACTCCTTAGTACCCTTCGTGTTTGCTTCTTTGAATGCCGCTATTCTTTTTATCATACATTTAGAGTTTCTCAATTTAGAATGAAGAATGAAGCTGCTAGACCCAACAACTCTCCTTTTCATCCAATCTTTTTTTATCAGAGACAATAATTCAGTGTCATGCAACCATTCGTTATTGAAACGAAAAGGTCTAGGACCCCATTTTATGTTACCGTCACCAAGAGTAATTGCACAATGATCTGACAAAGACCGAGGTAGCCCTATTTGCACTAAGTTTGGGAGCCAACTGAGCAGCACAAGAGACACCAGAAATCTGTCAAGCCTAGCCCAAGACCTCTTTCCCTGTTATTCGACCAAGTAAACGAGACCCCTTGCAATGGAATATCTATAACCTCAGCCTGCAGAATGAAACTATTAAAAGCTCTTGAGGACCACCGATTAAAATCCCCACATCTCCTTTCCGACTCATTAAGAATAGTGTTAAAATCCCCTCCCATCAACCACGGCAAGGAAAAATTCCGACTTAGATTGATCAAGAAACCCCATAATTCCCTTCTCTCCCTTTCCGAATTAGAGGCATAGACATTGCAAAAAACCATCTCCTTGTTTAGCTTTTTCAAAACCCCCATAAGGACCACACACCATTTGTTAGAAACACAATCCGTAATAGAAACAGACTCTTCATTCCACATTGTTATTAGGCCCCCAGCTGACCCTACTGCATCCACACCCACTCCTCTAGTTAAAAACGAACCGCCTACGCTTTTTAAGATTCTATTGTCAAAACCACTTAGCTTGGTCTCTTGAATAAAAAACACAGCTGGTTTTTGAGAGCAAACCACACTCCTAACCTTTCTTCTCTTTTCAAGTTTTCCCAACCCTCTTATGTTTCAAGCCATTGCTAACATAAAAAAAGAGAAAACCCAACCCGTTAACAACATAGATAGATGAGCTACTTGACTTCTCTGGACAACTCCTCCCTCTCCCTAGAATTCACGTATTTCGCTATTTCCTCTTCATTGCCATTGAAATCGAATCCCAAAGCTACCCCAGTTTCCAAAACTTTTACCACTTCCTCTTCTAGATCCCAAGCCTGAGTGTTCTGACTCTGCTGAACTTCTGCGTACGACAATAGGTTTGAGGCACTGTGACTTGTATTCCTTGTCTTTTCTTCTAAACCCCATGCCATCCCCTTCTCAATAACTTCTGAGATTTCCTCTTCTAAATTCCATATAACTTTCTTCTTGCTAACCTTTCTGTAATATCCCAAAAAAATGGGTCAAACTGTCCTCATGTAGTTAGTTCCAATTATTATGAATTTGGGCTCAACGTAGTTTGTATAAGATTTGAAGTCCAAAATGACAGTGTTGATGAGATTATAATTGTGACAAGAGAAATAATGATTTGGGTTGGACCCAAATCGATTAGTGTTTGGGTTTGTCTTTATTTTAAATGCTAAGGCCTAAGCTTGCTTAAGTTGCTAGTTGACCTAAACTTAATTTAGGGTAACTCAAAAGGTAAGTTTATAATGTCCTATGCATTCGATGAGTTGAAAAGGGGAAAAGAAATAAAAAAAAAGATGGAACAAACAAATGAATGGAGGGAGCGAGAGAGTTGTGTTGGGATTTTTGAGTCACTAGTTTTCTTTTGGTAACAATTCGGAGGTCAATTTGTGGTCCGATTGAGCTCGAATTTTGTCAGTATGTTCTACTCCGATAGTTCTTGATTTTGGATGGTGGAGATGTAAATTGGCGTTCCCTATGAAGAGATCTAAGGCTCCGAACAGAGATGGACAGAAACATAAGACGAACAATAGTTTGAAGACATTGGTGCTAAGTAAGTTGTTCTATCCTTCCCATGTCAATGATTTCTTAGATATGTTAGACTGATTTTTATGAATCATTTATAATAATAGACATGTATAGGATTGATTTCTATTCATTCCATAGTTCATGGTCCAAATCATGATTTTTTATAGAATTTTCGAATTGGCATAGAGGTTGCTGAAATCCTCTGTTTTACTAGATCAGCCACATTTCGTAAATCTGTTTTGGGTTGGTTATTAATGTGGGAAAATTATGAAAATTTACAAAGATGTATGCATATGAGTATATTATCACTCTGCCAAATTTTGTGATCTTTAGATGTGTATAAATATTTTTATAATTCCTAGAGTAGACAGAGGTCGGATTTCCTTTTCTGCTGGATAGTTTCGGGAACCATGAAATATTGGTATTGTTGTATGATCTAATCACTCCGTATTGATCTGAAAATTTTACTGTATATTACCCTATATGTCTAGATTACATCTGCAAAGTTTCATAATTTATACATGAGTAGAAATACTTATATAAATTTCGGAGTGGACTGTGGTTGACTAAGGTCTCTACTGGACAGATTTGGGATAAGTAATAATATAATTAATTGTTTGGACATACTATCGATCCTAGATTGAATTGAAACTTTTACTGCAGTATTTTCATAATGTCTAGACAATCCATGTTAAATTTCGTACTATTTAGAGCTGCAGAGAAATTATTAAAAATCGGAGATCAGAGGATGATCAGTTGTATTAGCTGGAAATTTGATTTCTAAGTATAGTTCTATATATGTGAAGCTTATGTTGATTTACCTTACTGCGGTGATAAGGTTATGACAGTAAATCAATTTGTAAATTGATAGGTTTGAGTGAGGTTTGAGTGATGCTTGAGCTTCTAGAACTAGAGCCGATTCGTTCGTATTCGAGGTAAGTAAACTCATCCATAATGTATTATGTTTTTCCAAAATGTTTATAATATGTAACAAGCTCTTTCATGTTTCAAGTGTTTATATGACATATTTATGTTTCAAATTATCGAATTCTTGTTTCTAATATCACTACCATTTTATACTCTATCGTATTTTGTTAAGGATTTTACCGATTTTAAGTAAGGTTGCTTTTATAAGTATTTGGTATTAATGACTTTGAACTAAATTCCTTACTTACATATTTGGAATACAATTTGACTATTGTTATTTATACCGAAATGGTTATACTAAGAATTCTATTGTTATCTATACCGAGTACCGACATGCTATTGATTTCAAATGTATATGAATTTGTAAAACCGTTTTGGTTCATTGTTCTGTAGTTACCGTTATTGTTATTGGCTCAGCTGGGTTATTGTGTACACACATACTGTTGCCGCGTCACTCGGGTAATTGTGACATACTGTTGTTGCCGTGTCACACGGGTAATTGTGACATACTGTTATTGCCGTGTCACACGGGTACTTGTGACACTACGAGACATGAGCTTACCGCTTTCTAAAACTGATTAATGCATACCGTTTATACTGTAAAATAATTTATTTACCGTTTTATAAAGTGAATGATCTGTACCGTTTACTTTCGTAAAATTATAGTGTTTTAACTTAGGATTAATAGATGATCTTTTGGTTTAATATTGTATTTCCTTTTTAATGAAATGATTTATGATTTAAGAATATCATTGAAGATGTTTTGAAATATTGCTTCAACCGTTTTAATGACATTAAGTATGTACATTGTATTAAAATGTTAATTCATGTTTTATAATGCGTTTTATTGTTTAAATTATTTGAAATGTTTATTATCAAGATTTTAAAGGTAAAGGTTTTACAAAGGCTATTTTATTTTTACGTATTATGTATAATTTTACTTACCGAGTTGACGGCTCACCCCTCGTCAGCACCATTTTACAGATTGAGTTTTCAGTCATAGAAGTGATGGAGATTACATTAGCATATTGGAGATATGTATCGTCCGGAAGAATTTGATTCTTTATGTATATGTATTGTAAGTGTCCGTAATAATTAATATTGTAATTAAGTTAGACTCTAGAGATTTTAGTGAAATGAATGGTATCATATATATATGTTGAAATTTGTGGATATATTATTGATGATATAAGTTGTGACTATTGTAAATTAAGGTTTTTGTAAGGTCCGGATCACGTAGCATCCCGATCCGTTGGGTCCCGGATTTAGGGGTATTACACTTTCCTCCTTTGTTCTCAATCTTAAGAGGACATGTCCCTGTTTTAAACCCTCTAGTCTTCATGGGATGCGTTTTAACTATAGGGTCAGTGCATTTACCTCTATTTTCCTTCGTTGGCAGAATAACTTGATCTTCGCTGTCTGCCTCTTGAGTTGCCAATGATTGCCTTAACTGATCTTCTGTCTCCTTCACTGTGCTTCCATTTGAGCTTCGACTATCCTCCTCTGTGCTCATAAAATTATTCATATCTCCTCCTTGATCTCTCAAATCGACTATCGAATCTATGCTCTGCTTTGTCACTTTCTGGTTTTGAGGATGAACCTATGTAGAGTTGATGTCAGCAAACGCATTAAGTTGATAGAATACGTATTAAGTTGGATATTTGTTTGGCATTATAACAAAAGGACCCTTCTCAATGTGCCAATGCCGACAATGTCTTACAAATGGGCCTGATCAAGAATGGTGGTTCACTTACCAGCAATAAAGTATAATTTAAATGAGTGAGAATGGTAAGAACATGTGACAAATTAAAGGCAACATGTAACTTACCACTTACCAGTCAACGGATAGCATATCCAGTAGTCAAACTTGGACTTACAATTGATGGAAAGAAAAAAAAATCAATAAATTCAACATAAGAAACCCAAATGATATTAGACCAAAAAAAATAAAATGTTATCAACTATGAGAGGATTTTGTTTTCTCTTTTGTGTTGTAATAATCTCACTATTCTTTGATAGAATTTTTGCCTCCTCATTCCATGTTGATGATGATCATCAGCAGACAAATAATACAACACATTTTGCTCTCTCTGTGTTTGGGGACTCATTGTATGATCCTGGAAACAATAATTTCCTCAATATCAGCAATGGTTACAAGGCAAATTTCCCTCCTTTTGGGGAAACCTTCTTTGGATTTCTGACTAGAAGATTTTCGGACGGCCGTTTGATTCCTTATTTCGTCTGTAAGCTTAGCTTACCTCTAGCTATTTTATAAGGGTCTTGTTAATGTGTGCTCACGTCTTATTATTTTTATCATTTTAAGGTAACCATTTTTATCCAATTCAATTAAACTTTTTTTTTTGGAATTAATTGCAGCCATGCATGCAAACTTACCTTTGTGGAAACCTTATCTAGCACCTGGTCAACATGAATTCATCAATGGAGCTAACTTTGCAAGTGCTGCAGCTAATGTTCTTCCTGAAAACAACCCCTTGACGGTACGTAATAGTATTGAATTATTCCGTTCCAAAAATTAAAATTTTACAAGAATATGAGTTGTCACGTTTTATTTCAAATGTCTTGAACTAATATATAAACCTTGAATTCCCTTAACTAAGTAAACATGTTTTCAATTTACGTGTAAAGAGTACTTATATATTTGAAACCGATGACTCGAAGCAAATCTATTCGAATCAAATTGTTTGACCATACTGGTTTGGATTTTTGATTTTGTGTATTCAGCTGAACCTAGATATACAACAGAGCCTTTTCAAGGGGGTAACTCTACTTCAGTGGGAAGGATATCTGTCCGGGTAAGAAAACATCTCCAACATCAATCACTGAACTACTTAAACGATCACATGCAGCTTGGCTCATACTCATTTCAAAATGCAAGAGATTTCATCGGATATGAACACATTGGATATTGATCTAGTAGCTACCATTAACGAATCAGCAGCTGCAACGATTGACGCACTCATGATAGTAGCGATAATGGCCTCAGTTACATGGCCTGTGCTCATTGTAGCCATTCCTATTGTTATAATCGCAGAATATATTCAGGTAAACGGTAAAACTCATCTTTGCTCACTAAATGTACTAGCATTTCATTTTGTTTCTTGATCAATAGAGGAAAGTGATGTTCATTTTTTTTTTCTGACTATTAAATTTACCTATCATCAGCAAGTGAATTCATGAGGATGAATGGAACGACAATAGCACCCATTTTGAACTATGTATCCGAAACATCACAAGGGGTGGTTTCGATTAGAGATTTTAACATGATGGAAATGTTCTTCGAGAACTATCTTAAGCTTGTCGATACAGATGCAAGTCTGTTCTTTCATTCCAATACTGCTATAGAATGGGCAGTTTTACGAATCGAAACACTTCAGAATCTTGTCATACTCACTGATGCTCTTCTTATTGTTCTGCTTCCAGTGAAACAATTACCAGGTAACTACAATTACAATCTATAAAGACTATCTTCAAGTCTTAACATAGATCAAGTACTTTTTCTCAAACACAATCTATTATTCTCTTGAAGGGTTTGTAGGACTTTCCCTTTCTTACGCTCTCACATTGAGTACCGTCCAAGTAGTCATGACTAGCGTGCACTGCAATCTGTCGAACCAAATTGTTTCTGTCGAAAGGATCAAACAGTTTATGCATATACCATCAAAACCTCCTGCAATTATAGAAGATATGAGGCCACCTGCCTCATGGCCTTGTGGAGGGAGAATAGAGTTGCATGATTTGAAGGTACAAGTTTTCAAGTTGTCAGGCAAACTGAAATTCAGAAAATTTGATGTAACAGCACTTGAATTCTGAATTTTATTTTTCCTTTTACCTTATGATGATTTCAGATAAGATATCGTCCGAATGCTCCCCTGGTTCTGAAGGGAATAGCATGCACATTCAAGGAGGGGACTAGAGTGGGAGTTGTTGGAAGAACCGGAAGTGGGAAGACTATACTGATAAATGCATTGTTCTGTTTGTTAGACCCTTAAAGTGGGAGAATACTTATCGATGGACTTGTCATATGCTCTATCGGGTTGAAAGATTTACGAACAAAGCTGAGTATCATTCCTCAAGAACCAACTCTTTTTCGGGGAAGTATCCGAATGAATCTGGATCCTCTAGGCATGTATCCAGATCACGAAATATGGGAGGTTAGCAAACTCATTGCAATATTTTTCACATGTCTATAAGAAACTATACTGCAATATAGCATAAGATTTTTTTCATTTTTTTTCCAGGCCCTAGAGAAGTGTCAGCTTAAAGCTATTGCCGGTAGTCTTCCTAAGCTTCTGGATTCTTCTGGTAATATATTCTGAGGACTAAATGATATAATGCAGTATATTCCTGTAAAATTTGCAAACCAATTCATGAATTTTGTGTCCATTCTATTGAGCAGTGAGTGATGAGGGTGAGAATTGGAGTGTGGGGAAGCGCCAACTATTCTGTCTAGGAAGAGTACTTCTGAAGAGGAACAAAATCCTGGTTTTAGATGAAGCAACTGCATCAATTGACTCTGCTACAGATGCCATTCTGCAGAATACGACACGAGAAGAGTTTCCAGGGTGCACGGTGATAACTATAGCTCATAGAGTTCCCACAGATAGTGACATGGTTATGGTCCTCTCTTATGGTATGTTTTCTTTCATTCACCACTTGTGGTCAGTGTGTTTTAAGTGCCTACATATCCTTATTTCTACATATGAAAGTTGAAATTGATGGCGTTTACTGAGAGGAACATGACAGAGGGGAGTCAAGTTCTTTTTCTAGCATGATCTTAATTTTTAATTTGTGTGTCCATTGTGACTTTCTAAATCTTATCTTTGATTTTTTTTTTTGTTTGCGGGTAGAATATGATGTGCCTTATGGAGACCAACTCTGTCTTCTCTAAACTGGTAGCTGAATACAGTTCCAATTACAAAAGAAACTCCATCCAAAGTTGAAGCTTTTTCTCTCAATGAAATTACTCCATGGCAGCCTATTGAGTAATAACCAAATAATGCCACAAATTTCATTGATAATATAGTCCAAAAATATTTGATATAATTAGTTTGTAAATGAAGTTTTATATAATATATGGATGATACAAAAGACAATAAATTAATTATAATTACAGAGGATTTCAGTACTATATTCTGAAATCTTATTAATAGGTTCAACGACATCATTCTTCAGGTTATGGATCTCATATTTAGTTATGTCTAGGACAACAGTTATCTATCAGACTACTGTTATTCCAGACATAACCATGTCAGGGATTCCGGATCCGTGAAAAGTTGGGTTCAACAATACATGATCTCATATGAATTTATATTATATTTTTCATATCTAGAAATCGTCTGACTTTTCTTGATCCATGGTAAAATCTACCGATAATTTATTCATTCGCAGACACAATATCATATTCCGAAAGATTCCTAGTCTCAAGCTCAAGTTCAAATAGTTGTTTCAAACTATTTGACTCTGATTGGAATCCTGAACATGGTTATGATTGGAATAACAGTTCTGTCTTGATTTTAAAGTTTGAGAGGTGGTCGTCTAAAGTTAAAGAACCGTTGTCTTGTATATACCTAAATTTCTAAATTTGGGATCCCAGACCCGAAGAGTGCTGTTGTTAAACCTATTAATAAGATTTTAGAAAATATTTCTGAAATCTTCTCTATATTTATAATTTGATATATAAAACTTCATTTACAAACTAAAACTAGATCAAATGTTTGGACTATATTATCATTTATCAATGCAATTTGTGGCATTATTTGGTTACTCAATAGACTGCCATGGAATTATTTCATTGATAAAATGCTTCAACTCTGCATGGAGTGTCTCCTGTAATTGGAAATTGTATTCAGAAACCGGTTTAGAGAAGACAGAGTTGGTCTCCATAAGCTTTGAGGGCACATAATATTCTATCAATTCCCTTGCAAAAACATAAAAAGTTTTAGATATAACCAAGTAAAAGAACTAGCTTGTTATGTGAAGTTTACAAAACCTCTAGAGGCGAGCCAGCTCTTACAATTTGGAGGGAATTTGAAAAACTATTAAAATTTAAATAGAAAAATATAAATAACAAAAGAATGTACAGACACTGATCAATAGAATGTACAGACAGGTTATGAATACTTGAATTTTAGAATACCAGAATATATTTTGCAGGGTATAGTCCTTAGAATTACCAGATGAATCCAAAAGCTTTGGAAGACTGCTGATTATAGCTTCAAGCTGACACTTCTCCATGGCTTGGAAATGCACAACAAATTAGATATAAATTCCACATCAATATGCAGAAGCAAGAGTTTCTTAATTCTTATAGACTTGTAATACAACATGCCTAGAGGATCCAGATTCATTCGGATACTTCCCCGAAAAAGAGTTGGTTCTTGAGGAATGATACTCAGCTTTGTTCGTAAATCTTTCAACCCGATAGAGCATATGACAAGTCCATCGATAAGTATTCTCCCACTTTAAGGGTCTAACAACAGAACAATGCATTTATCAGTATAGTCTTCCCACTTCCGGTTCTTCCAACAACTCCCACTCTAGTCCCCTCCTTGAATGTGCATGCTATTCCCTTCAGAACCAGGGGAGCATTCGTACGATATCTTATCTGAAATCATCATAAAGTAAAAAGAAAAATAAAATTCAGAATTCAAGTGTTGTCACATCAAATTTTCTGAATTTCAGTTTGCCTGACAACATGAAAACTTGTACCTTCAAATCATGCAACTCTATTCTCCCTCCACAAGGCCATGAGGTAGGTGGCCTCATATCCTCTATAATCGCAGGAGCTTCTGGTGGTAAATGCATAAACTGTTTGATTCTTTTGACAGAAACGATGTCGTTTGACAGATTGCAGTACATGATTCTCATGTATACTTGGATGGTACTCAATGTAAGAGCATAAGAAAATGAAAGTCCCACAAACCCTTCAGAAGAAAATATATTTCTATTGAGATAAAAACTTGATCTATCTTAATACTTGAATAATTTTTTATTAATTGATTATTAATGTAGTGTTGGAGATTTTCGGAACCGATGAATGCGGAATCGTCGTGCCTAATATATGCCCATAACTCATAGCAATTACTAACGTCAATAACAGAAAAAATAGATGAGAGAAAATAAACCAATCACAACACAAGATATACGTGGAAAACCCAAATCGGGTAAATAACCACGGGCTGTCAGGACGACAGAGAAAATTCCACTATATGACAACTTATTACAACCATATATTCCAGGACTCTCTCTCACACCCAAGCCCCAAACCACACTCACAAGATCCTCATCAAGAACCCCACAATATCCCCTAGGTCTCCCCTGAATATCACCCACAGATCTCTTACTTGATCCACTGATATTCCCTTAGATCCCTCCCCGGATATTCCCACGGGTCTCTCACCCGGATCTCTCTACTACTCTCTGATGTTACACGGTGTTCTTTTTTTTTCCACACAAAATAACCTAGATACAAGGTCTATTTATACTAATTACAAAGAGTTTAACATAAAAGGAAATCTTACTCCTAAACGTACAAGACTTACTTGTTCCACATAAATACTATATCCTATTTATGACAAGTCTTCTTGTTACAGGACTTTCCTATTCTTCATGAAGACAAACTTTTTCCTTTTTTGATTAGCACAAGAACTTCCAGAAGAAAACACTTTCCTATTTCCATGCGCAACATTCCTCTTTGGGTAAAATACGTTGTTCCCGCGGTCTAGGTGGCGATGTGCACCCTGTTTCCTATACCGCGAAAAGCCACTGTCAACTACCGCTCTCTGTGCCATGGTCCATGCCATTACCTCCGCCGCGGTCCACGCCGCGCTTGATAGCCTGAACACGACCGCTCTCCGTGCCGCGGTCTAGGAGCCTGTCTGCACCGCGGTCTACGCCGCAGAACCCACCAAACTTCATTTCTTCAGTTCTTATTTGTTTTCAAACCTCTCTCAAACACCATCTTCAACTTCCAAACGTGATCCCACGTCTCCAGGAAGTACCACATCAATTGAGTATTGTTTGGTTAACATTGAGTTCACTTGAGAATACGAGCCAAAACCTAACATGTAGTTACCTAGTAAATGTTCCCCAGGAAGCAGAACAATGAGAAGAGAAGCATCAAGTAAAATCAGATTCTGAAGTGCTTCAATTCGTAAAAATAACCATTCCTTAGCAGCCCAAGAGTGAAAGAACATCCTTACATCTGTGTCGACGAGCTTTATGTAGTTTTTGAAGAACATATCCATCTTGTTTAAAGCTCTTATAGAAAACACGCCTTGTGAAGTTTCTGATGCATAGTTCAAAATAGGTGCTTTGGTTGTTCTATTCATTCTGATGAACTCTCTTGCTGAGGATACATAATATCCCCTTACACAAAAACAACATAAATGATAAAACGAGCATCATTTTCCAATGTCAATTTAAGTTCATATAGCGAGCAGAGATGAAGTAAACACATACACATATTTGGCAACTATAACAGTAGGAATAACTACAAAAGGCACATGCCATGAGGCCATTATCGCTATTATTATAAATGTAAAATATGGTTTTGTTCTGAATACCTCTCCTTGTGAGGGTTCCTTCCTTTATATAGAAATTATCGAACTAATTACAAGGCTGAGAATCAACCATTACATGAAAATTAGAGCTAATTACAAGACTGAAAATCAGCCATTACAAGGCTGAGAATCAATCATTACAAGGTTGAAAATCAGAGCTAATTACAAGGCTGAGAATCAACCATTATATACTGCCTTAATTGTCAATTCTGCTAATATCACCCCTCAAATTGATGTTGGGCGATCAAGAAGCATCAATTTGTCAATCAGAATCTGATGGCGATGACGTGAGAGTGCCTTGGTGAAAACATCAACGGTTTGGTGTTCGCTGGAAATGTGTGGAAGAGTAATTTCGTGGCGAGCCAAGGCCTCACGAATTGAATGACAATCCACTTCAATATGTTTGGTGCGCTCATGAAAAACGGGATTGGCAGCAATTTGAATAGCACTGGTATTATCAGCGTGAAGAGGAGTATGAGTAAGCTGCTGAACACTAAGTTTGCCTAACAACCCTC
Organism: Dipteronia dyeriana; assembly: GCA_032871835.1. NCBI lineage: Eukaryota > Viridiplantae > Streptophyta > Magnoliopsida > Sapindales > Sapindaceae > Dipteronia > Dipteronia dyeriana. The sequence goes on from CM065298.1 coordinate 6,122,927, forward strand.
GAAGCCATGCAATTTCAGAACAAGCAGACGACATAGCCCGATATTCAGACTCGGTGGAGGACTTCGAGACACAAGCTTGCTTCTTACTCTTCTAAGAAATAAGGGCATCACCAAGAAACATACACCAACTCGTAACAGAACGACGAGTATCCACACAACCAGCCCATTCGACATCCCCTCTAACTTTAAAGAATTCCCTGAAGGAAAAAACAAACCACCACCAGATGTCCCTTTGAGGTGTCGAAGAAGACGACGGACAACGGCCAAATGTGGCTGGCAAGGAACCTGCATAAACTGACTGACCTGCTAAACAGCGAATGAGATATCAGGTCGAGTAATGGTCAAATAATTCAAACTGCCCACCAACTGCCGATACAGTGAAGGATTAGATAAGGAATCACCACCCGCCTGTTGCAGCTTCAAATTAACCTCCATAGGTGTAAGACACGAATTACTGTCTTGAAGTCCAACTAAAGATAAAAGATCTTGGGTATACTTATGCTGATGTAAGAGCATGCCATGTGGACAATGTTGGACCTCAAACCCAAGAAAATACTGTAGTGGACCAAGGTCTTTCATATGAAATGATGATTTGAGGCGTTGTAGGAACTGCTCAATTAACTGGAGATCAGATCCTGTAATCACAACATCATCGATATACATAAGGAGTATAACAATCCCAATAGCAGTTTTATAAAAGAAGAGAGAAGAGTCATACCGACTCTGAGTAAAAGTAAAATCCAGTAGAGTATTACGAAACTTCTCAAACCATGCCCGTGGTGCCTGTTTTAAACTATACAGTGACCGCTTCAAGCGACAAACTTCAACAAAAGAGGGAGGAAACAAGCCATGAGGAGGAGACATAAATATTTCTTCCTTTAAATTACCATGTAAAAACGCGTTCTTCACATCCATCTGGTGAAGCGACCATCCTTTAGAAACAACAAATGCCATAACAGTGCGGACAGTAGTCATTTTGGCTACGGGAGTGAATGTTTCCTCATAATCAAGCCCATACTCTTACCGATTCCCGAGTGCCACCAGACGAGCTTTATGTCTTTCGATAGAACCATTAGCACGAAGTTTGATGGTGTATACCCATTTGCACCCAATAAGCTTAACTCCAGTAGGACAAGAGACGATGTCCCAAGTGTGATTGTCTTAAAGAGCCTGAAGTTCGTCCTCCATAGCTTGGCGCCAACACTCTTAAGTAGAAGCCTGAGAATAAGACTTAGGCACAAAAGTAGTATTAGGAGTAGCCTGACAAGCTGAAGTAGAAAATCCATACCAATCTAGAGGACGTGAAACCCTAGTAGACCGATGGGGCTCATGCACAAGAAGATCAGGCGACGATTCAGAGGAAGGAAGAGGCAATGGGCGACGTCGCTGATACACAATACCTGGTCGAAAATGAGTTGGGGTACACATCATTAAAATGAGGAAGCGAAACAGAGGATGAAATAGGATTAGTACGAGACGGAAAGAAATATTGATTTAAAAAAAAATCACATTTCGAAGAAATACGAATCTTGTTAGCATCTGCATCATAACACACAAACCCTTTATAAGAATTACTGTAGCCAAGAAAAGCACATTGAGCCACTTGTTCAGCAAGCTTGTGACGTTCAGTAGGAGGTAAGTGAACAAAACAAATGCAACCAAAAACATGCAGACAATTATAGTCATGAGGAACACCAAACAAGCGAGAATATGGAGAATCAGAATGCAAGGTAGGAGAAGGCATACGATTAATCAAATATACAGCTGTAGATAATGCCTCTACCCAAAATCTAGAGGGGACAGAAGATTCAAGCATCAAGGTACGAACAACATCTAAAAGACGTCTATTTACGCTCAGCGGCCCCATTCTGTTGAGGGGTGTAAGGACACGAACGCTGAGAAAGAATACCCTTATATTGTAGGAAAGATTGAAAATCATGAGACATATATTCTCCCCCAGAATCTGAACGTAAGGTCTTAATACAGGTAGAAAATTGTGTTTCTATATAGGCAACAAAAGTTTGGAAGGTCGAAAACACGTCAGCTTTAGAACGAAGAAAATATACCCAAGTGAAACGGCTGTAATCGTTAATAAATGTTACAAAATACCTGTATTGAGCATGAGAAAGAACATGACTCATACCCCAAACATCAGAATGAATAATCTCAAAGCACGTAGAAGCACGACTAACCTGTAACGGAAATGGTAAAGATTTGTTTTTACTAAGTTTACAAGGTGCACAATCAAAAGACAAGGAAGAAAAAGCATTAGTATTGCTTATATGACCATGTTTCATAAGATGTGTCAAAATTACAGAGTTGGGATGTCCCAATTTCTTATGCCAAAAATGGCTATTATTAGCAATAGCAGAACAACCAACAGAAATCGAATGAGGAATGGAAAACGATTGAAGAGGAAAAAGACGTCCCACTTTAGGCCCCTTCGCTATCTCTAGTCCCGATTCTTGATCCTGCACATGACAATCACTATGATCAAAATGAAGAGAACAATTGTCTTTTACTAATTGTCCAACAGAAATGAGATTGGCAGATAACGTAGGAGACACAAAAACATTAGTAAAGGAAGACCCTAGATTTCCAACCGTGGTAATAGGAAGAGTACTGCCATCGGCGATCTGAATATGCTACTCACCATTTTACTTACGAACATCTTGTAAAGCTGCCGGACTTCCAATCATGTGATTGGAAGTCGTAGAGTCAATTAACCAAGGAAAAGGAAAAAGATGGTTCTTACCTTGGAGACCAAGAGCAGAAATAGCAGAAACAATCATCTGTTGAACCTGCTCGGGAGTAATGTTGGACGAAGAATACGAAACAGTGGAGGGGTGAGAGGAAGATACAGGTATAGAGGTGGACTGAACAACAATATGAAACGCAGGAGTAGAACGATTCTAGGGCGTACACGACAATCCTTAATGATATGGCCTTCCTTTTTGCAGTAATTGTAGAATTTATTTCGGCAATGTTTTACAATGTGCCCAACCTCCTTGCAATTGTAACATTGTGGCAGAGATTTGTATCGTCCTTTGTCGTGAGCAACATAGGCCACATTAACCATCTCAGTACCACCAGTGTCTTAAGAGATGCCAAGCTGTGAGGCAAGACGTTGTTTTTCACGCAAGAGTTCTCCCAAGCAGACATCCAAAGAGGGGACAGGTGTTCGATTCATAAACCCAGCTTGTGCACTTTCAAATTTCGGTTGGAGCTTTATCAAAAATTGATTCTGCTGGCTCTCAGAATGAATTGCTTGTAGTGCCGCTAAAGCATCTTTGGGAACCGAAGAATGCACCAACCCAATATAATCACTCCATAAATTAAGAAAACCGGAATAAAATTGCTCAATCGAGAGATTCCCCTGACGATAGTTTCTGATGTCTAACTCCAATTGAAACTTTCGAGCAGAATTTTTTTGATAATAAATCCGCTGAAGGTAATCCCACATCTGCTTAACAGTAGTGAACCCACGAAGATTGTTGACCATATAGGGCTCAACAGAACTGAGTAGTCAGGAAGCAATTTTGGCATCCTTTCCTTCCCATGAACTAAGTTCCTTGGGATTAGTTGGAACCATAGAAGACCCATCCACATGACCCCATAACTCCTTCCCTTTCACATACATCCTGAATTGGAATTCCCAACTGGCATAGTTCTTTCCATTAAAGCGAACAATATAATTAATAAAATTTTCACCTGACATAATAACCACCAAATAGCGACAATATGATCGAGTAAGACTTCCTAACAATCCAAGAAACTAGTGACAGCCCAAATCACCCAAAAAATAATCCTCTAGAAAACAAAGAGACTGCTGACGAAATCAAGAAACTAGAAATTCAGCCAAGCTGAGAGAAAAACATAAAAAAAAATAACTCGGTGCTCTGATACCATGTCAAATATGGTTTTGTTCTGAATGCCTCTCCTTGTGAGGGTTCCTTCCTTTATATAGAAATTATCGAACTAATTACAAGGATGAGAATCAGCCATTACAAGGCTGAGAATCAACCATTACATGAAAATTAGAGCTAATTACAAGACTGAAAATCAGCCATTACAAGGCTGAGAATCAGTCATTACAAGGCTGAAAATCAGAGCTAATTACAAGGCTGAGAATCAACAATTATATGCTGCCTTACTTGTCAATTCTGCTAACAATAAATGTATCAATTGTCGTGATAGAAGATACATGAATGGAAGTAGGTAGATCGAAATCCAATGTACTCATATCCGAAGAAACCTGTTGCTAGTATTATAAATGTATCAATTGCTACAGAAAAATATATCTACAATAACCAAAACAGTAAGTTGCTTCACCATTATTAAACAAATCAAAATCTCAACCTACTGACACTCAATTTTGAACTCTTTAACGGACTCCAAAAATCTCAGCAATTTATTATAAGCTTCATGTAAATATATCTATTTCATTCACTCCAAAATTCATACATTAAAACATCTCCATAAAACTCAAATTAAGAAATTGTTAGAGGCCTAAATTTTGTAGATGAGATATTTTGTGTCAAAAACAAAAAGGGTTTGAAAAAGACTACAACTTTAATCAATTTTTTTTTTAAAAAAATATATGAAACAAAGCTTGAGAAAATCATACCTTCAAAGAATTTCAGAGTAGTATGAAAATGATACTTTCATTGACATTCCTTTGTAAAATATATGAATATATGAGTAAGCCTCTAAATATGGAGTTGATTTGCTTGGTGATTAACCTAGAATATTATTAGAGAATTAATCACTAATAATTAGCTGCCTTAATGAAAGAAATTAAGAGTTGACTATGATATATATATATATATATATATGTTTCTATTTATATATGATTAATATCATGATTCTATTATCAATTATCATTAATAAAAGGAGAATTAATTCGGGTCTTACAACTCTTTCCCCCTAAAAAAATTTTCGTCCTCAAAATTTAACGTTACCTCATGTATTGAAGAGTTCGGGGTATTTTACTCTTATTTCAGCTTCTCGCTCCTATGTGGACTCCTCTTTCGAATGGTTTCTCAAACGTACTTTCACCAACGCTATAACTCTTGACCGCAAGGTTTGTTCTTTTCTGTCAATGATCTCCACAGGTTGCTCCTCATATGACATATCTTGTGAGATTTGAATTGGTTGGTAATTCAACCTATGTGAATGGTCTAGCACATACTTTCTTAATACTGATACATGAAAGTCATTATGAATTCTGGCCAAGTCTGGTGGTAAAGCAACTCGATAAGCCACATTACCAATTCTCTACAAAACCTCGAAGGGTCCAATAAACCTTGGGCTGAGTTTTCCCTTTTTTCCAAATCAGAATACACCCTTCCATGGCGACACTTTCAAGAAAACGTAATCTCCAACTTGAAACTCCAAATCGCGTGTGCGTTTATCGGTATAACTCTTTTATCTACTATGTACTGTAAGAAGATGCTCCTTAATCAATCTGATCTTCTCTGTAGTCACCTGTACTAACTCTGGTCCCAAAAGTTTTCTTTCACCAACCTCATCCCAACAAATTGGCGACCTACATCTCCTTCCATACAAGGCTTCATATGGAGCCATACTGATGCTAGCATGAAAACTATTATTATAAGCAAACTTATTCAACGGTAGATGTTCATCCTAATTGCCTCCTAAGTCCAGTACACAAACTCGTAACATGTCTTCCAATGTTTGGATAGTTCGCTCAGACTGGCCATCCGTCTGAAGATGAAAAGCGGTACTAAATTTCAGTTTAATGCCCATCTTTTGGAACAAACTAGTCCAAAATCTAGAAGTGAATCTAGGTCTCTATCAGATACAATAGATACCGGTGTGACATGTAATCTAACTATTTCCTGAATGAATAACTTGGCCAGCTTATACAGATTGTCGGTCGTTCTTATAGCAAGAAAATGTGCCGAATTCGTTAATCGATCCACTATAACCTATATAGAATCACTACCTCATCTAGACCGAGGTAAGCCAATAACAAAACCCATTGTGATATCTTTCCATTTCCATTTCGAAATTGGCAAAGATTGGAGTAATCCTATTGGCCTTTGATGCTCAATTTTCACTTGTTGACATATAAGACACCTGCCTACAAAATCAGCGATTTCCTTCTTCATATTTCTCCACCAAAAATTACCTTTCAAATCTCTATACATTTTGGTACTACCAGGGTGTACAATATAGGCTGCCATATGAGCCTCTCCTAAAATCTCTTTTTTCAACTCAATATTATCGGGTACACACAATCGTTTCCCAAACCATAACACTTCTTCCCTGGAAACTCTAAACTCTGGTCTTCCACCCTTTTCCTCCTCGCCAATGATTTTAATAAACTTATGATCTTTCTTTTGGATTTCTTTGATTCTATCGATCGGAGATGGTTGAACTTTCAAGTGAGCCAAACATCTCCCTGTCCATGAGTAATCACCTTAATACCATACTTCTCTAAATCTCTAAGTACATACTTTTGTGAAGTGATTAACCGAGCAAGACATACCCATGATTTCCTACTTAACGCATCAGCCACTACGTTTGCTTTTCCTGGATGATAATTAATGATACAATCATAATCCTTCACCAATTCCAACCACCTCCGTTGTCTCAAATTTAAATCCTTATGAGTAAACAAATACTTCAAGCTTTTATGATCTATAAATATCTGACATGTCTCACTATAAAGATAGTGTCTCCAAATTTTCAACGCAAAGACTACTGCTGCTAATTCTAGATCATGAGCGGGGTAATTCTTGAACTTTCAATTGTCTTGAAGCATAAGCAACTACCATTCCATTTTGCATCAGTACACACCCCAAACCTTTCCTTGAAGCATCACTATAGATAACATATCCATCACCACCAGATGGAATGGTCAAAATTGGAGCAATAACTAAACAGTTCTTGAGTTCTTGAAAACTCTTCTCACATGCCTCACTCCACTCAAACTTGACATTTTTTCTTGTCAACTGAGTTAATGGGGCAGCGAGACTAGATTTTTTTTTCATGAAACGACGATAATATCCTGCTAAACCTAAAAAACTTCTGATCTCAGTAACCGTTATCGGCCTACTCCAATTCAAGACAACTTCCACCTTAGCATGGTCAACAGAAATTCCTATTTCCGATACTACATGCCCTAAAAACACCACTTGATCCAGCCAAAACTCACATTTCTTGAACTTCGTGTATAGTCTTCTCTCTCGAAGAGTCTGTAGCACAATTCTCAAATGTTTTTCATGCTCCTCTTTGCTTTTAGAGTATATAAGGATGTCATCAATGAATATAATAACAAACTGATCCAGATAGGGTTGGAAAAATCTATTCATTAAGTCCATGAAAGCTGCCGGGGTATTAGTTAATCCGAATGGCGTAACTACAAACTCGTAATGCCCATATCAAGTTCGAAAAGCAGTCTTCGGTACATCCCCACTTCTAACTTTCAATTGATGATACCCTGATCTTAAATCAATCTTGGAAAACACTTTCACATCATGCAATTGATCAAAAAGATCATCAATTCGAGGAAGGGGATATTTGTTCTTGATGGTAACTTGGTTCAGCTGGCGATAGTCGATACACAATCTCATAGTACCATCTTTCTTTTTCACAAATAATTCTAGAGTTTCCCAATAGGACACGCTTGAACGGATAAAGCCCTTATCTAGCAATTCCTCTAGCTGGGCTTTTAACTCCTTTAACTCCACTGGTGCCATCCTATACGGAGCCTTAGAAATAGGGGTTGTACCAGGGATCAATTCTATAGTAAACTCAATCTCTCCATCGGGTGGTAAACCAGTCAAATCTTCAGGAAATACATCAGAAAAATCTCGGACGATAGGAACCTCCATAACAGAATTCTCCTTAACACTATCAATCACTACACTAGCCAAAAATCCCTCACAACCTCTTAACAACAATTTAGAGGCTTTAACCATAGAGATAAACCCCCTAACAGGCGATTTTTGTGTACCCCAAAATCAAAATTCTGTTTGACCAGGAATATGAAATACAATATCCTTGGTGAAACAGTCTATGCAAGCATGGTAAGCCGACAACCAATCCATTCCTAGAATTACATCAAAATAATACATATCCAAGGGCAACAGATCCATATAGAATTCTCTACCATTAAAACTTATGACACAAGCCTTATAAACTATGTCCACTGTCATACCATCACCAAAAGGTGTAGTGATTGATAAACAATAATCTAGCAACTCAGCAGGCTTATCTGAATATGAAGCAAATTTGCAAGAAATAAAAGAATGTAAACAATACTTTGGCATCCCTAGAGAACAAAGATAAAGTACCTGACGCCACATTATTAGAAGCATATGCATCATGCTGAGTGATGGCAAAAACTCGACCCTGCACCTTCTGTCTTTTAGCCTGACCTCCATCCGTTGGGGTGCTGTTACCAGATCCACGATTCTTTAGGCAATCCTTAACAGAATGCCCCACCTGTCCGTAACCAAAACAAGCTCCAGAAATACTATAGCATACCCCGGGATGTGTTTTTCCACAATGCTGACAAGACGTATATACTCTCTGAGTAGATCCACTCTCATTCCTTCATTCTCTCTGATTAGCTCTACTATTGCCTTATTTCTACGGTTGTTTCCCCTACTTGCCATAGTCTCCTTTGTGTGGCCCCCTTGACTTTCCCTTTTGTTGATGTTGGTCTCGGGTAGCTTGAGACTCAACAAGATACCTCTCAGTGATCATAGCTCGATCCACTAAGTCAATATACACATTTAGCTTGAGGATTGACAGCCGAGATTTAATACCCGGACGAAGTCCTTCAAAGAACCTTCTGCACATACTAGCTTCAGTAGCAACCAATGTAGGCACATTGTTAAGACTATTAATAATGACACACAAAGTAGCAAAAGTAATACATCAGCTAAGGCAATACTGGTGCAACAAAAGTCTAGTAAGGTACACCAGACTATGCTCTGTTTCAAGAATAGAAACTGGACACATGAAGAATAAATATGATGTTGTGATCATCATCATCATCATCCTAGTCATCATCAGCATCATCATGATCGTCCTAATCATCATCAACATCAGTTATGATATTAACAAACTTTCTCGCCAAAAAAATTTGTTATAACTGATTTGGCTCCAAGTTGCCAAGTGGGCAACCTTATCTGATTAGCTGAAGAATTCTGGAAAATCAGAGCATATAAATACAAGTGTATTATGTGAGAGAATAATTCAATTCACTTTCTCAACTGAAAAAAAAAAAAAAAATTCTCTATACTTCGTCTCCTCTGTTTTTCATTGTTGTTATGCTTTAAAGTTCTCTTGTGCTTTTCTTCAAACAGTTTCAGTGCATGAGACTTTATCACTATTATTTTCATCAAACACTTTCAATTTTAACACACATGTCGTGACAACGAATTGAATTTCTCTTCATATTCTGCCACTGACTTCGTTCCCCGAATAAGGCTAAGAAAATCTGACTCCATCTTGTCACGTACGCGATCCGGGAAATATTTCTCATTGAAAGCCTCCAAAAACATGTCCCAAGTGATGGGTGCATTGGCAGTATTAGGTGTTGCATCCAAACGTGCCCGTAAAAGGTGAGAAGTAGGATCCCACAAGTGATCTGCCTCATTTTGTAAAACAAATGAGGCAAAAATGACTCTGCGATTATCATCACAACCTATAGCTACAAATATCTTCTCCAATTGTTTCAACCAAGCTTCAGCCACTAAAGGATCAGAACTTCCTTTAAATGTAGGAGGTTCCAACTTCTTGAAACGCTCCAAGGTTATTGCTTGCAATTCGTTAGCTTGTCGAGCCGGCACACCGGTATTTGTTCCACGCCTTGGAACTTGCCTATCCTGAGCTTATTCCTCAATCAATCTGTTCTGATTTTCCAAAATCCTAGCTAACATTCCCATTGTCGGATTAGTCACCTCCTCAGCCATCTGACGAATAGTTGGGTTATCTTCCCCAACTACAGTCTGGGTAATCTCTGCATTTCTAGGAATACTGCGTGACATCTTTGTCTACAAGTGTCAAGACCAACACTTAGGGAGTAGACTTATGAAGATCTATTATCAATAACATTTCGTATTCATAACATGTCAAATTAAAATATAGCATGATAGCTATATTTTTTTTATAAAAATAACATTTGAAGAATTCTTTACCACAAACAACAAATAAATGAACAAATCATAACAAGATAGAATACTGGTTCATTCTAAGTGCTACTTACAGAGTTGGTCTAAACTTTTCTCTCAATGTAAGCTGTACAAATCATTGGCATTTCCATCTTAATAGGTAATGGGTCCAAACTAGCTGGTTTATCATTATTTGTACTAGCATCATATCATGCTTAAAATTCTGAATATATATTAAAGCTTAGTTCATAAAATATTAAAACCTATCAATCGTCTATTTGTCAATAACTAACACTCAAAAGTCATAGAATCCAAATTCTAATGCTTTGATACCAACTTCTAACGCCCCAAAATTCAAAGAATAATTTAACACCGATAAATGTGGAAGGTGACTCAACTTGAGTCTTTCTAGAATGTTGAGTTGGAAATTTGAATCTTCTAATTGTCATTGAATACACGTGTCCTGTAATCAATAGGATAGTTATTCTCATAATTCTTCTTATTTAAAAAAGCTGCAGTTCGTGGGTTTTGGAGTAGTTTTTTAAAGAAAAAGAGAGATCTGGTGAGAGAACAGAATATCAGTTTTGGCTAGGTAGAAAATAGGAGAAAAATCAGTGAGTTTGAATATTTTCTGGTGTATTGTTTCTCTGAGACATGATCTTGTAATTCTCTTGTACTCTTGCATTCTTCATAGTAGACTTGATTTACCCAATAACTGGATGTAGGATTATACTTTGTAATCTGAACCAGTATAATTTCTTGGTGTTTGTCTTGTTACTTTCTTTTCTGCTCTAAAGTTTCTGGTATTGAATATATATATATATACATCGATTCTCAACAAAATTGGTATCAAAGCCTGGTTATGGCCGCTGAATCGAAGCTTGTTCTCTAAAGTTCTGACGGTGTTTGAAAGGTACTCGTAAGGTGTTTGAAAAAATTCCTGAGATGTCTACATCCTCTACTAAGCATGAGATAGAGAAGTTTGATGGAACAAATGACTTTTCCTTATGGAAGATGAAAATGGAAGCCTTACTAGGGAATCTTGGACTAGATGAAGCTCTTGAAGGTGAGGATAAAATTCCTACAAGTTACAGTGATGAGAAGAAGAAGGACATCATAAAGAGAGCCTACAATACTCTAATTCTCAGTCTAAGTGACAAGTTGCTGCGAGAGGTTGCTAAAATGAAAACTGCATCTGAGGTATGGCTTAAACATGAGAGTCTGTATATGACCAAGTCATTGTCTAGTCGCTTTTATCTCAAGGGAAAGTTCTTTACATATAAGATGGCTGAAGGAAAGAATCTAGAAGCACATATAGATGATTTCAACAAGTTGTGTATGGATTTAGAGAATATACAGGTTGAATATGATGATGAGGATAAGGCTTTGGTACTGTTACATTCTCTATCTAAATCATATGAGACCTTTGTTGATATTCTGAAGCATGGTAGAGAAACTTTGTCTTTAGAAGATGTTACTGGTGCTTTGAATTCAAAGGAACTTCAAAGGAAGAATGAGCAGAAGGAACACATAGGAGAAAGTTTGGCAGTGAGAGGCAGAACTGACAAAAGAGAGCAGAGAAACAAGAATAGATCTAGATCTAAATCGAAGAATGGAAAGAAGATAATACTGTCATAAAGAAGGACATATTAGAAGACTTTGTCCCAAGAGGAAAAAGGAAGTGAAAGAAAAGGACACTAGAAATGGAGATGCTGCTGTAGTAGAGGAAGGATATGAAAGTGCTGATGTGCTTGTAGTTGCTACAAAGATTGTTGGAATTGGAACAATCAGAATAAAGACACATGATACAGTTGAAAGATGTTTAACTGATGTTAGATATGTTCCTGAATTGAAGAGAAATCTAATTTCTCTTGGAATGCTAGATCAAAACGGATATTCCTATAAAGGAGAAAATGGTATTATGAAAATAACCAGAGGCTCCATGGTTGTTATGAAGGGAACCAGAAGCAATGGGTTGTACATCCAGCAAGGAAGCACAGTGATTCGAGTGGTAGCATCAGTTTCTTCAACTGATATCACAAAATCACAGTTATGGCACAAAAGGCTTGGACATGTCAGTGAGAGGGGACTACAAGAACTTCAGAAACAGGGGTTACGTTGTGGAGATAAACTTGAGAAACTCGATTTCTGTGAACACTGTGTTTATGGAAAGGCAACAAGAGTAAAGTTTAGTTCCTCAATTCACAAAACCAATGAGATTTTAAGCTATGTGCACTCGGATTTATGGGGTCCATCAAGAATAGAATCTCAAGGTGGAGGCATGTATTTTATATCAGTCATTGATGATTGTTCAAGAAAGGTATGGCTATACATTCTTAAGTCCAAAAATGAAGCATTCCAGAAATTTAAAGATTGGAAAAGAATGGTGGAGTTACAAACCGGTAAGAAAGTGAAGAAGTTGAGAACTGACAATGGGCTTGAGTTTATCAATGATGAATTCAACAAATTCTGCAGAGATGAAGGCATGGTTAGGCACAAAACAGTCACCAACACACCTCAACAGAATGGTCTTACCGAAAGGATGAACCGAACTCTTCTTGAAAGAGTAAGATGTATGTTGTCTAGTGCAAACTTACCAAACAAGTTCTGGGCTAAATGTCACGGGCCGCAAGCTGTCAAGCCCAGAAGCCCAACAAAGGCCACAACTATGCCAAGCTCTTGGAAGATTCTAGAGACTTCTCCACAATTCCAGCATTGGTCAAGCTTCTGGAAGTCTCTAGCAACCCAACCCTCTCTACACCATTTTTGTATTTAGCTAGATAGTTGTAGAATAATCTAGAACCTTGTAAAGGCATATAAATACATGTAGAGTATTCTAGCTAGGTGTAGAATATTCTGGAGACTTAATCTCCTTTATTAGACTAGATTAATCTAGAACATTCCTTAAGGAGGTGGCTCACCTATAAATAGCCAACCCCCCCTCATTTGTAAATCATCCTAGAAACTCAAGCATTCTAGTATCCAAAGCATTGTAAAGCTTCCTTCATAGCAATACAATCTTTGTTTTCCATTCAAGCTCTTCTACTATTTTCTCTCAAATCTCTCTTGTAAGGCTTACTTAGCAACATTCTCATAGAATTTGCCTAAGTGCCGCACGGGTGTGCTGCGCAAACTCTAAGCCCGTGACAGTTGGTATCAGAGTCTGGTTAAGCAACCACAGCTAGCACGAGTCATGGCCTCCGATAGCGAAGTTGCTGCTATAGTGGAAGAGCAAGCGCATGGTCGTGGCGAGCAACGCACTCGCACCAAGCGTAGCAAGTCCAAGGGTCCATCCATGGACGCTTTGGAATCTCGCGTGGATGTCCACGATGAAGCCCTCTCCGAAATGCAAACCACCTTGAGCACCGTGGTCGACCATCTCGATGGCCTAGAAACCAATTACGCCATAATAGCTCAGGCGACCAAGGCAATGCTACAAGAGTTCCAGAAGGGCATTCGGGAGGAAATCTGCCAATTTACTGAAGAAATCCGTAACACTCGCACTTTCGTCGAGCAAGAGTTGCGGGCCATTCGAGTTGAGATGGATGAAGTTCGCACTGAATGGACTTCGTTCAAAAACAACCCAACTTTTAGCAATGGTGCCTTCGCTAGCACGAGCACATGGGGTGCCATCCAAATCCCTAAGCCATCAACATTCAACGGCAATCGTAACGCCATGGAATTGGAAAACTTCCTCTTCGGCCTAGAACAGTACTTTGAGGCCAAGGGAGTTAGGGATGACGCTACACGGATCACTAATGCTCCCACCTTCCTTCGGGATTCTGCTCAACTATGGTGGCGACGCAAGCATGGTGATACTATCCACCCCATCCGCACATGGGAAGACTTCAAACGAGAACTCAAGAGGCAGTTCTCGCCAACCAACGCCGATAAGGAGGCCCGTAGCCGCCTTCGTCGCCTCAAGCAGTCTGGATCCATCCATGACTATATCAAGGAGTTCTCTACCTTAATCCTCGAGATCGAAGATATGTCCGATAAAGACAAACTATTCCTTTTCATGGACGGTCTCAAGGAATGGGCGAGAGTGGAGCTAGAAAGGCGGAACGTGCAAGACATTGATGCAGCCATCGCCGCCGCAGAATCCCTTGCCGACCTCACCAAGACAAAGGAAATGACCGACAACCATGAAAAAGGTGGGGGAGATGAGTCTAAAGACCACAATCGCAGGAGCGAAGGACCAAACAGAACTCCCAATGGCGATAACCGGCGTGACAACGCCAATGGAGGCAAACCCGTTTTGATCAAGCCGAAGAATCCATGCTTCATTTGTGATGGGCCACATTGGGTACGTGACTGCCCAAAACGGAAGATGCTCAATGCCATGGTTACCCAACTAGAAGAAACTAAGGCAATTGAGCCCCAAGCAAGCATGAGTTCTCTTCAACAGCTTTATGCACTCAAAAGGCAACCCGTGCCTCCTACACTTACCAAAGGCCTCATGTTCGTGAACGCCACCATCAAAGGCAAACCAGTTCGTGCAATGCTAGACACCGGGGCAATGCACAACTTCATCTCAACAGACGAAGCCAAACGACTTGGTCTTCGCATCACCAATGGTGAATACGCCGTCATTAAAGCTGCCAACTCTTCGGCCAAGCAAATTGATGGCACAACCAAAGACGTCATTGTCCACCTAGGCCCATGGAGTGGAAAGCTTGACTTCTCGGTGGTTCCCTTAGATGACTACCAAGTGGTGCTAGACATGGCGTTCTTTGAGCAAGCCAACGCTTTCCCCCTACCCGCAGTGAACTCACTTAGCATTCTTAACGGGGGCAAGGCACTCACCATCCCGGTGGGACGCATACCACAGCCATATAGGATGCTATCCACCGTACGGCTCGAGGAGACACCAATTTCTCCCACTTCTCCACAGAACCAGCCGATTGTAGGCATTCGAAGGAGTAAGAAGCGCACAAGCCATGGGAAGCGATCGAAGGCACCAAGAGAAGGCACCCAAGATGCTGGATCACCTTCGAAACCTAGCCAGCCCACTTGCGTCGAGCTAAGGATGCGAGACTCGAATTCGGTCTCTCAAGGGAGGCTTTCCAAGCCGAAGACCTTCCGCATGAATGAACCAACTTGTGACCAACTCCAACATACTCAGCGCCCACGCAACGAGGACGTTGCGAACTTAGGTGGGGGAGGATGTCACGGGCCGCAAGCTGTCAAGCCCAGAAGCCCAACAAAGGCCACAACTATGCCAAGCTCTTGGAAGATTCTAGAGACTTCTCCACAATTCCAGTATTGGTCAAGCTTCTGGAAGTCTCTAGCAACCCAACCTTCTCTACACCATTCTTGTATTTAGCTAGATAGTTGTAGAATAATCTAGAACCTTGTAAAGGCATGTAAATACATGTAGAGTATTCTAGCTAGGTGTAGAATATTCTGGAGACTTAATCTCCTTTATTAGACTAGATTAATCTAGAACATTCCTTAAGGAGGTGGCTCACCTATAAATAGCCAACCCCCCCTCATTTGTAAATCATCCTAGAAACTCAAGCATTCTAGTATCCAAAGCATTGTAAAGCTTCCTTCATAGCAATACAATCTTTGTTTTCCATTCAAGCTCTTCTACTCTTTTCTCTCAAATCTCTCTTGTAAGGCTTACTTAGCAACATTCTCATAGAATTTGCCTAAGTGCCGCACGGGTGTGCTGCGCAAACTCTAAGCCCGTGACATAAAGCTGTTAACACAGCTGCTTATCTAGTGAACAGGTGTCCTTCTGCAACAATTGATTTTAAAACACCAAAAGAAGTATGGTCTAAGTCACCTCCAAATTATGAGAACTTGAAGGTGTTTGGTTGTGTGGCATATGCTCATGTTAAGCAGGGTAAGCTTGAGCCTAGAGCAAAGAAATGTATGTTCATTGGTTACCCAGATGGTATGAAGGGTTACAAGTTGTGGTACACTGATGGAAACAACTTTAAAAGCTTTATTACCAGGGATGTGACATTCAAAGAACAAGAGATGTTCATGATTGATTCAAAGTTATCATTAACTTCTGAAAGAAACACCACAAGAATTGAAGCTGGTTTTGAGGTGAAGCTGCAAAATGATAAAAATGACCAACAACACAGAGATACAGATTTGGTTGATCATACTAATAATCAACTAGATGACTTTCTAGGTGATGAAGAAGTCTACGAGGAGCAAGAAGGAGAGATCATAGAGCTCCTGTCAGGTATGGTTATGCTGACTTGATATCTTTTGCATTGACAATAGCTGAAGTTATAAATGAAAATGAGCCAAGAAATTTTCATGAAGATGTTAGAAGTAGAAACAAACAGAATTGGTTGGAAGCAATGAATGAAGAGTTGGTATCTTTGCATAAAAACCACACTTGGACACTTGTAAATAAACCTGCAAATCAGAAAATTGTAGGTTGTAAATGGGTTTTTAAGAGAAAGGAAGGCATACCAGGTGTTGAAAAACCAAGGTTCAAAGCTAGACTAGTAGCCAAGGGTTTTACACAGAGGGAATGAGTGGATTTCAATGAAATATACTCACATGTGGTAAAACATACTTCTATCATGATCTTACTAGCTCTTGTTACTCAATTTGGGTTAGAATTAGAGCAAATGGATGTGAAAACAGCGTTTTTACATGGTACTTTGGAAGAGAGAATATATATGGCTCAGCCTGAGGGTTTTATATCTAAAAAGGATGAGAAGAAAGTATGTCTTCTAAGGAAGTCTCTATATGGACTGAAACAAAGTCCAAGACAGTGGTACTTAAGATTCGATGAGTTTATGCTAAGGTACACTAGAAGCATGTATGATAGCTGTGTATACTTCAGAGTTTTGGATGGGAAACCAAAGATTTTTTTGTTACTATACGTAGATGATATGTTGATTGCATCATCAGATATAGTTGAAATAGGAAAATTAAAGTCACAACTGAGCTTGGAATTTGAGATGAAAGACTTGGGGGCTGCGAAGAAGATTCTCGGTATGAATATCACAAGGGCTAGGAAAAACAATATTTTTTTGTCTCAACAGGAATATATTCAGAGAGTCTTGAAAAGGTTTGGAATGGCTGACTCTAAGTCAGTCCAAACCCCTATAGCTTCACACTTCAAATTGTCATCATCTCAGTCACCTAAAACTGGGGAAGAAATGAGTTATATGGATGCAATTCATTATGCCAGCGCTGTTGGATGTTTGATGTACTAGATGGTCTGTACAAGACCAGATTTGGCATATGCTGCAAGTTTAGTTAGCAGATTTATGGCTAAGGTAGGAAAATGTCATTGGGATGCTGTAATATGGATATTCAGGTATTTGCAAGGTACAAGTAGTCATGGTTTGAAATATAAAAGGGATTTTTCTGATGAACAGAAGCTAGTAGGATATGTGGACTCAGATTATGCTGGTGATCTAGATAAAATGAGGTCACTTACAGGTTATGTTTTTACTTTGTTTGGATGCACCATAAGCTGGAAAGCAACTCTTCAACCAGTTGTAGCCCTATCTACAACAGAAGCAGAGTTCATTGCAGCCACTGAAGCTGTGAAAGAAGCTTTATGGCTTCAAGGTATTATTGGAGAGCTAGGTGTTAAACAAGAAAAGGTCATAGTTTACTGTGATAATCAGAGCACAATACATCTTACCAAAAACCAGATGTACCATGAAAGAACAAAGCACATTGATATAAAGCTTCATTATATCAGAGATGTGGTGTCTCAAGGAAGAGTTTCAGTAGAAAAGATACACACTGATGACAATCCTGCAGACATGATTACAAAACCTGTTTCAAGTATCAAGTTCAATAAATGTTTGAACTTGATAAATGTAACTGCTGAGCCCAAGTACCAGAGGAAGCTGGAAGTCTGCTATGAAGGCCTCAAGAAACTCAAGCTTGAATCAAGGTGGAGAATTTGTGGAAGGTGATTCAACTTGAGTCTTTCTAGAATGTTGAGTTGGAAATTTGAATCTTCTAACTGTCATTGAATACACGTGTCCTGTAATCAATAGGTTAGTTATTCTCATAATTCTTCTTATTTAAAAAAGCTGCAGTTCGTGGGTTTTGGAGTAGTTTTTTTACAGAAAAAGAGTTAAAGAGAGATCTGGTGAGAACAGAATAGCAGTTTTGGCTAGGTAGAAAATAGGAGAAAACTTAGTGAGTTTGAATATTTTATGGTGTATTGTTTCTCTGAGACATGATCTTGTAATTCTCTTGTACTCTTGCATTCTTCATAGTAGACTTGATTTATCCAGCAACTGGATGTAGGATTACACTTTGTAATCTGAACCAGCATAATTTCTTGGTGTTTGTCTTGTTACTTTCTTTGCTGCTCTAAAGTTTCTGGTATTGAATATATATATATTGTCAAAGTGTATTCTGTGTTCATCGACTCTCAACAATAAGGAATGTTATGACATAAATCAATAATTACATCACCCAAAAGAAACTAATAATTATAGAACTCCAAATAAACCATTCTCCAATGACAAAATGTCTCCAAATGATCCCAACAATAAGATTCACTTCACTCAAAAGGAAATAGAGACAATACCGAGTATCAAAACTCAAATTCCAAGGACCAATACGAAGGTAAAATTACACATAATAACAATCACTTTAAATTCCTGAAAGTCTATTACTCAAGCAGTCAGCTCATAGAAAACTCAGTCTGCAAAATGTTAAATGAGAAGGGGTGAGCTGTCGACTCAATAAGTATTGCATAATACATAATCGAAAACATTAATAAAATTTATAATAACATTTACTACGTACATAACTTTTCAAATATTCGGATATAGTTAAACTTACAAAGGTAACATTTTCAAATATACAAGTAAACTTGTAAAAGTAATACTTTCAAACACAAGTAAACTTGTGAAATTATCATTTTCAATATACGAGAACGATTAATAACATTTCATAAAAATATGCTTAAGTCAAATAGTGTCACCAATACCCCGGTGACCTAGCCATTTATATTTCAGTGATTGGTACAAGACCAAAATCATAACATTTCATTTGTCGCGCGCGCTGCATTTATATTATCACTGGTAATCAATATTTCATTTCATTTCACATTTCATTTACTACTGACATTGAGCCAAAACATTACTTTCAAAATATTTATATCATAATACATTTGCATTGCTAAAGCACAAAAGAACCAAACATTTAAGCATTAAACAATAAGTTCTAATAAGAGTAAAACTTATTCAAAAAGAATTAGGTAATGAATATGTAAGTAAAGACTACATAAGTAAGAAAATGAGTTTATTTACATATATAAACATATATAACAAAATATTTCAGAATATAATAATAGGGTAAAAAAATTTGTTTTTCTAAGAGAAAAAAAAATCCTTTATGCAACTATATATTATGCAAAAATCTACTTACCTCTGATGATAGCAAGTTTATGGTTTGACTAATGATACTGGAAGTCACAAGAGTAACCTATACATATATAACAATAATTCTTCAATCAAACTAGCACAAACCAAAGAAATCTAACTCTTGTTCTTTATAATTACATTTTATTATTATTATTATTCATTTCAAGTAGAAATTCCAGAAAACATATTTTTTTTCCTTGTGTTCAAACAATATTGATTCGAAAATATTGAAGGCCATGAAAAATTTCAAAACTTAGTAAATAGATCCAAACATCGGATTGCTAACTCCCCTCAAAATTTCAGAATTTTATCAAACACCAATAAATTTCTATAATTTTCTATACACACAAGGATCAATTCTGACAGCATAAATTTCGATCTTCCAATCAGACCGTGTATCGATGTTTAACAATCCTACCGACCATGAAAAATTCCAAAACTTTGTTTATAGACTAAGACATCAGTACTATATCCTTATACCGAAGATAAATTTTTTAACTATCTCTGTTTGTGAATTAAAATTCCTACAACACCAAGAGCTTATGATTGTCAGCATAAATATTATGGCTTAAACATCAAATATACCCAAAGAATTAAATTACTTATACATCACCAAAATTCATGAACATTTATATCCAGATTCAATAATGTCTGTACAGCCATATTACTAAATATTAGACCTAAATTCTTCCCAAAACTTAATTTAAAATTATTCCATTACAATAAGGTCAGTTTAATACTTCAGAAATATTTGCACCCACAACTGTTTTAGAAATAAAATCTCCCTAAACTATGCTGGGTGTGCAACCAAAGTCCCACATTAGCTAGACATGGGGATGATCTTGGATATATAAGTATGAAAATAATCTCCATTGGTATAAGACCTTTAGGGTAGAGACCCAAGAGCAAATCCGTGCGGGCTTGGCCCAAAGCGGAAAATACCATACCAATATGGAGAATGTGGGTTCCGTACTTCTAGCAAGTGGTATCAGAGCCATGGCCGAGACGTAGCCGAACCAAGCCAGGAGATGGTGGGCCCCAGGTAGCTCACGATGGGTCCGTGATGTTAGCTCTCGAGGAAGGAGATACTCCAGATCTTCACATAAGACGTGTGCTCGGGCGCTGTGGAGAGGAGTAACCTCGATGGAATGATTCCCCTAACATTAACGGATGGATGATCGCTTGAGGGGAGACCCGGATCGTGAAGATAATGATGGTCCTTTGTTCGAGGAAAGGATGGTTGGGTGTGCAACCAAAGTCCCATATTGGCTAGACATGAGGATGATCTTGGGTATATAAGTATGGAAATAATCTCTATTGGTATGAGACCTTTTGGGTAAAGACCCAAGAGCAAATCCGTGCGGGCTTGGCTCAAAGCGGACAATATCATACCAATGTGGAGAATGTGGGTTCCGTACTTCTAGCAAGTGGTATCAGAGTCGTGCCCCAGACTTGGCCGAGACATAGCCTAACCAAGCCAGGAGATGGTGGGCCCCAGGTAGCTCGCGATGGGTCCGTGATGTTAGCTCTCGAGGCAAGAGATGCTCCAGATCTTCACATAAGACGTGTGCTCCGGCACGTGGAGAGGAGTAACCTCGATGGAATGATTCCCCTAACATTGACGAATGGATGATTGCTTGAGGGGAGGCCCGGACCGTGAAGATAATGATGGTCCTTTATTCGAGGGGAGGATTGTTGGGTGTGCAACCAAAGTCCTACATTGGCTAGACATGGGGATGATCTTGGGTATATAAGTAAGGAAATAATCTCCATTGGTATAGGGCCTTTTGGGTAGAGACCTAAGAGCAAATCCGTGCGGGCTTGGATCAAAGCGGACAATATCATACCAATGTGGAGAATGTGGGTACTTCTAGCAAAACACCACCAAAAATTGTGAAAATTATAACATAAGTTGATATATGTATCTACTATTCTCATACCAAAATTCACCATCAATTGCTACCGAAAAATATATCATAACCGAAACAGTAAGTTGCTTCACCAGTATTAAACAAATAAAAATCTCAACCTACAAATACTCAATCTTGAACTCTTTAATGGACTCCAAAAATCCCAACAGTTTATTATAAGCTTCATGTAAATATATCTATTTCATTCACTCCAAAATTCATACATTAAACATCTCCATAAAACTCAAATTAAGAATTAATAAAGACCTAAATTTTGTAAATGAGATATTTTATGTCAAAAACAAAAAGGGTTTGAAAAAGACTACAACTTTAATAAAAGAAGAAGAAGACAAATATGAAACAAAGTTTGAGAAAATCATACCTCCAAAGAGTTTTAGAGTAGTATGAAAATGATACTTTCATTGACATTCCTTTGTAAAATATATGAATATGTGAGTAAGCCTTTAAATATGGAGTTGATTTGCTTGGTGATTAACCTAGAATATTATTAGAGAATTAATCACTAATAATTAGCTGATTTAATGAAAGAAATTAGGAGTTGACTATGATATATATATATATATATATATATATATATATATATATATATATATATATATGTTTCTTTTTATATATGATTAATATCATAATTCTATTATCAATTATCATTAATAAAAGGAGAATTAATTCGGGTCTTATAACAAGGGGTGAGCTGTCAACTCAGTATGTATTGCATAATACGTAATCGAAAACATTAATGAAATTTATAATAACATTTACTACGTACATAACTTTTCAAATATTCAGATAAAATTAAAATTACAAAAGTAACATTTTCAATAGATAAGTAAACTTACAAAAATAATATTTTCAAATACAAGTAAGCTTGTAAAATTATCATTTTCAATATACGATAACGATTAACAACATTTCATAAAAAAATACGCTCAAGTCAAGAAGTGTCACCAATACCCTCGGTGACCCGGCCATTTACATTTAAGAGATTGGTACAAGACCAAAATCATTACATTTCAGAAATTGGTACAATACCAAAATCATAACATTTCATTTGTTGCGCGCGCTGCATTTACATTATCACCGGTGATCAACATTTTATTTTATTTCATTTCATTTCATTTCACATTTCATTTACTACTGACATTGAGCTAAAACATTACTTTCAAAATATCATAATACATTTGCATTGCTAAAGTGCAAAAGAACCAAACATTTAAGCATTTAAATAAATAGTTTCAGTAAAGTTAAAACTCACTTAAAAAGAATTAGGTAACAAATGTGTAAGTAAAGACTAAGTAGGAAAATGAGTTTATAAACATATATAAATGTATATAATAAAATATTTTAGATCATAAAAATATGATAAATAAATTTAGTTTCTAAGAAAACATTTGTGCAATTACATACTATGCAAAAAGGAAAATCTACTTACCTCTTAGCAAACCTCATAAAAGCAATTGTCCACGAAGCTAACAACCCAATCCTTACCCTAAAATCAAATATTTATACGAATATCAAAGTCTAATTTATACCTAGAACTGGAATAGGTCTGAAATATCGCTTCACAACCGAAATACTAATGCTAGAACTAACCAGTGTCGTTTTTTGAAAACCAAGTAGTGTCTGATGTAGGATTTAATACTTATTACACACGCATTGAAATTCTAAAACTTTGTAAACACATCTTACATAAACATATATATATATATATATATGGACAAGAAAATTTCAAAATTTAATAAAATCAGTTACTACCTTAAAATATTTTAAATACCGTAGTATTCATGGTTGTCTGATAATAGACAGTCTCAAATACTACTCTCCATTTGAGTTATTGAAAATTGTATATACATTAAATTGACATGAAATCTTTATCAAATATAAATAACACATATTAGGTTTGAAAATAAAAGTTTCAAAGTGAAATCATTCAAATAAATACTTTTAAAATATTTATACTTTTGGCTACTAGAATATGTCTAAGTACATGACAAATTGTAATATCCGTTTTTGAAAATTCATAACTAATTTAATAAAACCAAAAAAATATTGAAATAAATTAGGGATCCATTTTAACAGTAAAAAAATATTTTCGAATCCAGATCAAGCTACAAAACTGATATTTTCTGCAATACTGTTTCGAACTAAAAAATTCATAAAAATTACAATACTCATTATTTTGAAATGGAACAATTTTTTTTGGAACCCTTGGTAGTCTATTTAAATATCTCAAGAAAAAAATACAAAAATATCACATATAAATTAACTATAAATTTCATAATAATCACTAGTCATCTCTAAATACATTGATATCGGAAAATAGAAACTCAAAAATCACTATAATAAGCTTTTAGGGCCACTATACAATCAAAACACTAATATTGATTCCTCTAAGCGTATAAATAATAAAGAAAAACATATAAAGCGAAAAGAAACACACCTTGAAAACACCTTGAAAACACCTTTCTTCTTCTTACTTGCAAACAAATTCTTGTTAAAAAGTATGATTGTTTTTTTTTCTTCTTTCCTCTCGCTTGCCGTTAAAAACATTTTAGGATTATGTTTTTTTTTTTCAATGATCATAAAAGAGAAAACAAGCGTCTAAAATATAAGAGTTTAAAAAAAAGGTAGGATTCCTAATCAAAATCAGAATCTCTATAATTATTTTATTATTAATATCATTTAAAAGAAAGAGTTATATATGGAATAAAACACTTATTCAACTCTAATTTTTATTTTAAAACTTTAACCCCCATACAACTATATAAATTACAAAAACAAAAAGTGTTTTTAAAATCTAAACGCTTAGGGAAACAAATATACTAAAAATCAGAATTTGGGTCTTACATACAATTCCACTGATTTTACTAAAATATTCAAATCCCCTTAAATGTGGAATTGACTTATTTCAATTCACTATAAATGTAAAAATTGATTTATTTCAAATCACTATAAATTTGGAAATTGACCTATTTCAAATCCCATGAAATTGACTTGTAATAATGCTAGAGAATCAATAGTTTACTGTCAAAATACTCTGCTTTAATACCGGATGATTTAGTTGCCTTAATAAAAAGAAACTGAATGAATGTATTCCTATTTATATTAATATTATTATTAATACTAATAAGGAAGGAACAAAATTCTGGTCTTACAAAGATGTCATTGCTAAGGGGTTATTTGTTTTTTCCACTTTAAACTTAATGGGTCTGAATCATAATTATTAAGTTGTTTTGTTTGTTTTTTAAGTGGTCAAACAACTTAAAAATCCTAAAAAACAACTTAAAATAAAAAGTAAAAAATATTGATTTTTAACTTAATTGCAAATCGCTGAATTGTATTAAATGCAATCTAAAATCTTTTCTTTCGATACTATCCTCCATATATAGCATTGATCGGACAATAATTATACCTATTTGAGGTCCCAATTACCTATCATTTGTTCTCATTTTTTAGCGTATTTTTGTATCTAATGTGTTTGTTGAGCTTTGTGTAGGTACATAGTCCCTACATATGATATTTGAGCTTAAATGACAGTTGGGAATCCAAATTTTGGGGTCCATATCTCCCTCCTCAAAGTGAATTGGGTTTCATACCACCTATTTTTAGAAAGCCCCAGAAGTCTTCTTTCTACTGGTCTTTACAATTCTGGGTTTTCTAGAGGGAGATATGCGTGTTTTCATAACGGTGCGCAATGTTGGAAACAGGACAGCGACAGAGAGCTTCATGCAGAACACCTAACTTTCGGGGACTAGATTTTGTACCATATATTTTTAGAAATCCTCAGAAATCTTATTTGCATCAGTTTTTACGGATTGCAATTCTGGGTTTTCTAGAGGGAGATATGCACGTTTTTTGTAACGGTGCACGAGGCTGGAAACTGGTGTCGCGACCTCGACACTAAGTCATGAAAATCACTGTCACCTGGTGTGTCATCTTGCAAGACAGCGACACACCTGATTTCTGACCGCGACATATCAGTTTTAAGCCATTTTTCAAGGAGCAATTGTGTCCTTTTGCACCCCAATTCGTCCCAAAGCTTTCCTTAACTATAAATACACCATTTTCTCGTCTTCTATACAACAAAAAGACAAAAAAGACAAGAACACTCCATCATCATCTTCTTCATATATTAAGAGAGAGAGAAGCTTCCAAAGCTCCCATGGAGGTCCTCCTCCATGGGAAGCTCAACACCGCCCATTTCTACATCCTCCACCACTTTTGAGAGTTGATTGTAAGGAGGTAGGAATGGTCTATGACCAATTTTGAGCTAGGGATTCATGGAGCACTTGGAGGGATTTCTTCAAGGGTTGTCTCCTTTAAACTCATTGTTTTTGTATTTCATGTTTTCTTGATTGTGTAATCCCCACTTGAGAATATTTGTAAATTGAATTTGTGCTCAATATATGTAGGTTGAATTTACATTCATTTGGGTTTTGATTTGTTCTTGCTATTATTGATTAATCTCTTATCTTGATATGCTTGTGTATGGAGATTGGAAATTGATATGTGTTCATGGATGGGATTAGGAGTAGATTAACTTAATTATAGAAGTAGTTGTAATCAAATATCCCATTTGTGTGTGTATGTCTTTGGAAGGTCAAAATTAACTTGTATGTATGGGTTTGAGTGTTTGTGGGTTTTTGGTTGTGCCTAGAAGGGCCGATCCAGGTATAATCTTAACCAATTAGCTCTAAAGAATGAATGAATAAAACTTGTTCTATGAAAGACCTTGCTAGAGTAGGTTTTGGTTTATGTCCATATGATTAATGGTAGGGACTTAAGGCATAATTACTTTACCGAGACCTTGGGGAGTGATTTGTGTCTCGAATCCCTTAGTTGAGATTACAAACATAATTACTTCACCGAGACCTTGGCGAGTGATTTGAAATTGTAAATCTCTCAATTGAGAGGACAAGCCCTTAGCTTGAATTGAATGTCCTTAATTGAGGGGGGTTGTGCATTCATGAGATTGGAGAATGCCGTAGTCGTCCAGTGGTAAGGACATCTCGGATTGACACCCGAGAAGACCCAGTGTTCGATTCCCAGTTACGGATGAGGGGTTCTATCCATTTTGTATTATTTCCTTATATCTTGAATTGGATGTCCTTAATGCTTAACAACCACTATTTGTGCACTTATGTATGGTGAGATTTATGAACCTTGTGTGATCATTCTCATGCATCTCTCCTATTCACTATTTTATTATTTGTCACTTTAATCACTATTCTCACCTCTCCATATTCCTTTTATTTTATTTTGCATTCTTTTTATTTACATGCCTGCACTCACACACACGCACACAACTTAAAATGCTTACACTTCACACACACCACTCTCACCCTTGCCATATTCTTATTTACATGCTTTCAATAAACACTAGAACATGAAACGGTCGACAGATGACACCTACCTGTGGACGATACCCTCGCTTACCGCTTTACTAGTTTTCAAAACTTTAGAGCACATTGTGTAGGACTTTTTATAAATATTCTTTTGATAATCTCAATTTGGTAACGACACAAAAAACGAGTATCAAACATATTTTCAATTTCATCAAAATTACATATGGTATAGAAATCTGTAAGGTCACCATGGTCAAGCCTGTTAATATCCTTATCTAAAGCGCAAGCTTTTGTTACCATCTCATATTTGGTTTTCTCAATTGGCTTTCCAAAGAGTATGTTATCGAGAATAGTACCACTTTTTATCCAAGGTGCTTGAGCAACATACGCAATTGTTCTGGTTACACTTACTGATCTTGAAATTTTGTAGACTTCTACAAGGATAGCACATAGGAATGTTGATTGACCAGCACCAAGCTGCCCATACTACAGTTTTATGCCCTTTTTTAACTTCCAAGCCAATATCTCTGAGTGCTGAAATAGCTGATTCATTTGAACACATATTATGTCTGAACTGTTAGCTGAATTGACAATTAAGGCAGCATATAATGGTTGGTTCTCAGCCTTGTAATTAGCTCTGATTTTCAGTCTTGTAATGGTTGATTTTCAGCCTTGTAATGGCTGATTTTCAGTCTTGTAATTAGCTCTAATTTTCATGTAATGGCTGATTCTCAGCCTTGAAATGGCTGATTCTCAGCCTTGTAATTAGTTCGATAATTTATATATGAAGGAAGGAACCCTCACAAGGAGAGACATTCAGAAAAAAACCAAATTTGACATGGTATCAGAGCATCGGGTTATTTTTTTTTAATGTTTTTCTCTCAGCTTGGCTGAATTTATAGTTTCTTGATTTCATCAACAGTCTCTTTGTTTTCTAGAGGATTATTCTTTGGGTGATTTGGGTTGTCACTATTCTGGTCCTTCTTGTCTTGGATTGTTAGGAAGTCTTGCTTGATCATATTGTCGTTATTTGGTGGTTATTATGTCAGGTGAAAATTTATTAATTCTATTGTTCGCTTTAATGGCAAGAACTATGCCAGTTGGGAATTCCAATTCAGGATGTACGTGAAAGGGAATGAGTTATTGGGTCATGTGGATGGGTCTTCTACGACTCCAACTGATCCCAAGGAACTTAGTTCATGGGAAGGCAAGGATGCCAAAATTGCTTCTTGGCTACTCAGTTCTGTTGAGCCCCATATGATCAACAATCTTCGTGGGTTCACTACTGTTTACCAGATGTGGGATTACCTTCGACGGATTTATTATCAAAATAATTCTGCTCGAAAGTTTCAATTGGAGTTAGACATCGGAAACTATCGTCAGGGGAATCTCTCGATTGAGTAATTTTATTCCGATTTTCTTAATTTATGGAGTGATTATACTGGGCTGGTGCATTCTACGGTTCCCAAAGATGCTTTAACGGCACTACAAGTGGTTCATTCTGAGAGCCATCGGGATCAATTTTTGATGAAGCTCCTACCGGAATTTGAAAGTGCACGAGCTGGGTTAATTAATCGAACACCTGTCCCCTCTTTAGATGTCTGCTTGGGAGAACTCTTGCGTGAAGAACAACATCTTGCCTCACAACTTGGCATCTCTCAAGACGCTGGTGGTACTAAGATGGTTAATGTGGCCTACGTTGCTCACGACAAAGGACGATACAAATCTCTGCCACAATGTTACAGTTGTAAGGAGGTTGAGCACATTGCTGAGAGAAATTCTGTAATTACTGCAAGAAGGAAGGCCATATCATTAAGGATTGTCGTGTACGCCCTCAGAATCGTTCTGCTACTGCGTTTCATACTGCTGTTCAGTCCACCTCTGTGCCTGCATCTTCCGCTTAACCCTCCACTATTTCGTATTCTTCGTCCAACATTACTCCCGAGCAGGTTCAACAGATGATTGTTTCTGCTATTTCTGCTCTTGGTCTCCAAGGTAATAATCATCTTTTTCCTTATTCTTGGTTAATTGACTTTGCGGCTTCCAATCACATGACTGGCAGTCCGTCAGCTTTACAAGATGTTCGTAAGTATGATGGTGAGCAACATATTCAGATCGCCGATGACAGTACTTTTCCTATTACAGCGGTTGGAAATCTAGGGTCTTCCTTTACTAATGTTTTTGTGTCTCCTATGTTATCTGCCAATCTCATTTCTGTTGGACAATTAGTAGAAGACAATTGTTCTCTTCATTTTGATCATACTGGTTGTCGTGTGCAGGATCAAGCATCGAGACTAGAGATAGCGAAGGGGCCTAAAGTGGGATGTTCGATTTCTATTGGTTGTTCTGCTATTGCTTATAATAGCCATTTTTGGCATAAG
The DNA here is from genome assembly GCA_032871835.1 of Dipteronia dyeriana. Taxonomy (NCBI): domain Eukaryota; kingdom Viridiplantae; phylum Streptophyta; class Magnoliopsida; order Sapindales; family Sapindaceae; genus Dipteronia; species Dipteronia dyeriana. The sequence goes on from CM065298.1 coordinate 6,152,109, forward strand.
AAATTGGGACATCCCAACTCTGTAATTTTGACACATCTTGTGAAACATGGTCATTTTAGCAATACTAATGCTTTTTCTTCCTTGTCTTTTGATTGGGCACCTTGTAAACTTGGTAAAAGCAAATCTTTACCATTTCCGTTGCAAGGTAGTCGTGCTTCTACGTGCTTTGAGATTATTCATTCTGATGTTTGGGGTATGAGTCTTGTTCTTTCTCATGCTCAATACATGTATTTTGTAACATTTATTGACGATTACAGCCGTTTCACTTGGGTATATTTTCTTCGTTCTAAAGCTGACGTGTTTTCGACCTTCCAAACTTTTGTTGCCTATATAGAAACACAATTTTCTACCTGTATTAAGACCTTACGTTCAGATTCTGGGGGAGAATATATGTCTCATGATTTTCAATCTTTCCTACAATATAAGGGTATTCTTTCTCAGCGTTTGTGTCCTTACACCCCTCAACAGAATGGGGCCGCTGAGCGTAAATAGACGTCTTTTAGATGTTGTTCGTACCTTGATGCTTGAATCTTCTGTCCCCTCTAGATTTTGGGTAGAGGCATTATCTACATCTGTATATTTGATTAATCGACTGCCTTCTCCTACCTTGCATTCTGATTTTCCATATTCTCGCTTGTTTGGTGTTCCTCCTGACTATTATTGTCTACATGTTTTTGGTTGCATTTGTTTTGTTCACTTACCTCCCACTGAACGTCACAAACTTGCTGCACAAGCGACTCAATGTGCTTTTCTTGGCTACAGTAATTCTCATAAAGGGTTTGTGTGTTATGATGCAGATGCTAACAAGATTCGTATTTCTCGAAATGTGACTTTTTTAAAATCATTATTTTTTTCTGTCTCATACTAATCCTATTTCTCCCTCTGTTTTGTTTCCTCCTTTTGATGATGTGTCTAGTACCCCAACTCGTTTTCGACCAGGTATTGTGTATCAGCGACGTCGCCCACTACCTCTTCCTTCCTCTGAACCGTCGCCTGATCCTGTTGTAGATGAGCCTCATTCCTATGAACCGCCGCCTGATCCTGTTGTGCATGAGCCCCGTCAGTCTACTAGGGTTTCACGGCCTCCAGATTTGTATGGATTTTCTATTTCAGCTTGTTAGGCTACTCTTAATACTACTTGTGTGCCTAAGTCTTATTCTCAGGCTTCTACTCAAGAGTGTTGGCGCCAAGCTATGCAAGACGAACTTCAGGCTCTTCAAGACAATCACACTTGGACATCGTCTCTTGTCCTGCTGGAGTTAAGCTTATCGGGTGCAAATGGGTATACAACATCAAACTCCGTGCTGATGGTTCTATCAAAAGACATAAAGCTCGTCTGGTGGCACTCGAGAATCGGTAAGAGTATAGGCTTGATTATGAGGAAACATTCGCTCCCGTGGCCAAAATGACTACTGTCCGCACTGTTATGGAAATTGTTGTTTCGAAAGGATGGTCGCTTCACCATATGGATGTGAAGAACGGGTTTTCACATGGTGATCTGAAGGAAGAAATATTTATGTCTTCTCCTCCTGGCTTGTTTCCTCCCTCTTCTGTTGAAGTTTGTCGCTTGAAGCGGTCACTGTATGGTTTGAAATAGGCACCACGAGCATGGTTTTAGAAGTTTCGTAATACTCTACTGGATTTTACTTTTACTCAGAGTCAGTATGGCTCTTCTCTCTTCTTTTGCAAAACTGCTATTGGGATTGTTATACTCCTTGTATATGTCGATGATGTTGTGATTACAGGATCTGATCTCCAGTTAATTGAGCAGCTCCAACAGCGCCTCAAATCATTGTTTCATATGAAAGACCTTGGTCCACTACAGTATTTTCTTGGGCTTGAGGTCCAACATTGTCCACATGGCATGCTCTTACATCAGCATAAGTATACCCAAGACCTTTTATCTTTAGCCGAACTTCAAGACAGTAATTCGTGTCTTACACCTATGGAGGTTAATTTGAAGCTGCAACAGGTGGGTGGTGATTCCTTATCTGATCATTCACTGTATAAGCAGTTGGTGGGCAGTTTGAATTATTTGACCATTACTCGACTTGATATCTCATTCGTTGTTCAGTAGGTCAGTCAGTTTATGCAGGCTTCTTGCCAGCCACATTTGGCCGCTGTCCGTCATCTTTTTCGATACCTCAAGGGGACATCTGGTCGTGGTTTGTTTTTTCCTTCAGGGAATTCTTTAAAGTTAGAGGGTTTTAGTGATGCCGACTGGGCTGGTTGTGTGGATACTTGTCGTTCTGTTACGGGTTGGTGTATGTTTCTTGGTGATGCCCTTATTTCTTGGAAGAGTAAGAAGCAAGCTCGTGTCTCGAAGTCCTCTATCAAGTCTGAATATTGGGCTATGTCGTCTGCTTGTTCTGAAATTGCATGGCTTCGAGGGTTGTTAGGCGAACTTAGTGTTTCGCAGCTTACTCCTACTCCTCTTCACGCTGATAATACCAGTGCTATTCAAATTGCTGCCAATCCCGTTTTTCTTGAGCGCACCAAACATATTGAAGTGGATTGTCATTCAATTCGTGAAGCCTTGGCTCGCCACGAAATTACTCTTCCATACATTTCCACCGAACACCAAACCGCTAATGTTTTCACCAAGGCACTCTCACGTCATCGCCATCGGTTTCTGATTGACAAATTGATGCTTCTTGATCGCCAAACATCAATTTGAGGGGGGATGTTAGTAGAATTGACAATTAAGGCAGCATATAATGGTTGATTCTCAGTCTTGTAATTAGCTCTGATTTTTAGCCTTGTAATGACTGATTCTCAGACTTGTAATGGCTGATTCTCAGCCTTGTAATTAGTTCGATAATTTCTATATAAATGAAGGAACCCTCACAAGGAGAGGCATTCAGAACAAAACCATATTTGACATGAACTCTGTTCCAAACTCTTTGATGATTTATTCGGCGATCCAAAGAGATTTTCAATTGAATTAGCGATGCCTGGGGCATCCATCTCATAAGTTCTGACATGCTTCTTAATTAATTTTGCTAAGACAGTGAAAATAGTGGGATTCAATGGAGCCAATACAGAACATTTGCAGAGGACTTTCTAATTTGTGTCTTACCCAAACGTTTGTACTCATTCATCCTTAGAAATTCAATTACATTTTTGATTTTTTCTTCCATGATTGCAACTTGATGATCTTCATATTGTTCAAACCTCGGTGGCCGTAAACGTTCATCAACTGCAATATAGATGAAACCAATACAATGCATCTGCCATTCAACGAACATCAACTGTAGTTTACAATCTCCCCACCAGATAACCATCAACTATAATTTACCGGTACAAGACTGGTTATGTCCTTGAAGATCTTTAAATTCTAAACCAGTGATGGACAAATATGAATTATTTTTTTAAACAAACAAACAAATAAATATAAATATCAGCACTTATTGCCAACATGTGATGTTGTAATTGGTAAATAAATATACAGTAATAATAATTTAATTTACTTAACATATGTTATGTGAATCAATTGTTACATTTTTGGTTGAAATACAAAATCGAGTCATTTTTTTCCTTCCCAAACTTTGTATTTTTCATAATAATTCAAAAAAATAAAAAACTAAAAAAAAAAAAATTGTTGTTTCTTTTTTGGAGGGAATCTAAGAAAGTGACAAGGCGGGGGGGGGGAGGTTGGCTCTCATTAAAGTGGTCCTATCAAACATTCCAACTTACTATTTATCGGTTTTTAGGATTCCGGTGGGTGTGGCTAAGAAGATTGAAAAACTGTAGAGAGATTTTTTCTGGGGTGATGGGGTGGAAAAGAGGAGGTTGCATGCAGTAGATTGGGCTTCGATGTGTAAAAGTAAAGCTAAAGGTGGGTTGGGGATCGGGCGGATACAAGACAAAAACAAGGGTTTGTTATCCAAATGGCTATGGAGATTTGGTGTGGAAGATTATTCTCTTTGGAAAAAAGTTGTGTGTGTGAGATATGGGTGGGATCTAAGATCATGTGTTTGGAATGGGCATAACAGTGTCAATCCCTCTCATTTTATCAGAGCTGTGAGCTCGCTGGTTAGTCCTTGTTCTTCTACGTTGAATCTCCTAAAGGAAGGATTGTGTGTGGTGATTGGTTGTGGCAATAGAGCCAAATTCTGGAACGATATTATTTGGGATGATGTGCCTCTCATAGCTGCATTCGCCTCTCATAGCTGCGTTCCCAAGAATTCATGCCTTAGCTAAGAATAAGTTAGGGGTGGTGGCTAATTTCGGCAAATGGTATGGTAAGAGGTGGGTGTTGGAGATTGATCTTAGATGAAATCTTTTTGACAGGGAAAAGCAACAGTGGAGTGGCTTTAGGGTTGCTCTGGACTGTCTTACTATCAGACATGCTATTCCGGATACGGTGGTTTGGAACTTTAGCTCAAATGGCCTCTTTTCAGTTCGATCTTTTAGATTTATCTTGGAAGGTCATTCGCGGGATGAAGTTAGTATGGATAGATTGATTTGGAGCGGAATTTGTCCTCCTAAAGTTGAAATTTTTGTGTGGCAATTATTAAGAGGTAGGATTCTTGTCAGAGATGTTTTATTTCGTTCTGGCTTGAGGAATGTGTCCAATCCGGAATGTCCGTTATGCAATTATGAGAACGAGACCATAGACCACCTTTTTTTGAATTGTGTTTGGGCTAGGAAGATATGGATGTTTTGCTGTGCTTTTTGGGAGAATGAAAGGTTTAGTAATTGGGCTGAGGAATGGATTGGTTTATGTCCTTCTGTGAAATTTAAAAGAATCTGGAATACTTTCTTCTTTCCTGTGGTGTGGTCCATTTGGGAGGCTAGAAACAATTTAATTTTCAATGGTCAAGAAGCGTCTTTTGTGCAGGTGGTGGATATGATCATCTTCAAAGAGGCCTGGTGGTTTAAACATTGCAACAGTGGATCAAATATTCCTATCTCCTTACTCCTACTTAACCTGAAAGTCAGTTGTAGTGAAGCTTCGAAATCAAGTAAAAAGGTGGAGGAGCGCTGGACTCCTCCGTCGTTGGGCACTCTCAAATTCAACGTTGATGGCTCTGCTAGGGTTAAGTCGGGTCCTGCTGGTATTGGTGGCATGTTGAGAGATTCGAATGGTCGTACTTTATGCGTGTTCTCCTTTTTTGTGGGTTCTCTCGACTCCAACTCGACGGAGGTTATGGCCATCCATAAAGCTCTCGTTTTGTGCGTCTCTAATTCAGTGATATCAAATTGTAATGTGATTATTGTTAGCGACTCCAAGACAGCAGTTGCATGGTCCAATTCTAAGTCAGGGATTGGTAGTATCAAGCATATAAACTTGGTGTACGACATCAGGGAATTACTGTTGCTGCACAATAACTTCAAAGTCATCTTCAATTCGAGGTCCACCAATTCCTTAGCTGATTCGTTGGCTAAACTGGGTTCTATTGGCAGTGGTGATAGAGTTCTCTGGAGCGTTGGTTGATGTTTTTGTTTGTTTTTTTTTTTTTTTTGGGTGTGGGTTGTGCTGTTTTTATGGTGTTGGTTTGGGCGTTTCTGGGTTTTGTTTGTTTTTTTGTTGCTTGTCCTGTTCTGATCTATCTTTTGCTTGTCTGTCTGATTTTTGTTTCCCTTGTTTTGCCTTCTTAGCGGTTATATATTCCTGCTGTTCAAAAAAAGAAAAAGAAAAAAAAGTGACAAGGCTGTGTATAGGCAAATGGGTCACACGAGATTCAGGTATGTTTCGGTGATAATAATGGCTACAGACCTACAGTAGGCTCCATAAAACACGTAAATTCTACACAATTGAATGATAATATGAGCTAAGAATTAAAGTTAGATTAGTACAGCAGCAACACATGGTAATGGAATGGAAGTATCCTCATTTTAATGATACCAGTGGGAGGGGCAAATTTGTAGTAATATTGAACCGTAAATATGATATATATGAATGCAAACTTATTTACAACATATTTACAAGCAAGTGTGCATAACAAATGTAGGATCCTAACAATTGCATCACTGATGCCAGATGATAGAATACACAAAAATCAACCTAGCTAATCTGAAAAAATTATTACTGAAGAATTTTTAAGTCCGAAATAGAGCAGTATAGGAGTTTCCAAACTCCAAGAACTATAAAGAGTTCAAGAAGACTAACAAACTTCGAATATTCAATTTAAGCATAAGTAGAATTAGGAGTTACAAAACTCCAAATGCATAAATCATAGTCATTGGACAGATAATAGAAATTGGATTGATGCTAAGGATAATAAGAATGATGGTCAACAAATTAAATTCAACTTTGAAAATTTCACAAAAACAAATTTAACTTCAATACCGAAAACAATAATTTTATGTTATTGTTTATAATTTAATTACAAAAAAAAAAAGTAAATAAAACATGGAAATGCATTTAAGAAATTCCAAGAATAAAAATTTCAAAAGCTATCATTTCTAGTTCTAAATACATAATAAACCGGGATGGTGTTTTCCAAATAGGGACTTACAAATTTCAAGAGCTGTTTTAGTGGCACAAAGGACAAAAATTGATCTTCCCCGACTCAAAAGTGAAAATGGAAAAAAAATAAAAGCACCAAAAAATCAATTTAATGATCTTCTGCTATGCTAACCGAAAGTCCGAAACCATATGTTCCAATTTGAACCAATTTGAAGAAATAAAGCACACAGTAAGTCAAGCAGAAATACTAGACAAGCAAATTTCCCATTCACTACAGCATCAAACTCCTCAACCGATAAATCTGGGAGGAAATTGTTCACGTACCAAAAAAAAAAAAAATTCTCTCTATAACTTTTCATGATAAAAAATGAAACAAGAGAAAGAATAGCACCTTAAAACAAAACTCTTTTTTCCATAATCTGAACGTTAGCCGTGTCATCATACACGGCGTTTTCTGCGGGGAGTGGAACTAGAGAGACGGAGAGAGACGGAGAGAGATGAGATAGGGAGGCTAGTCTGGCACTGCGAGCAGATTTGGTCGAGAGGAGCAGATCAGAGAGTCCATTCTCGAGTATTTGGGAGAAAAACTGTGGTGTTCGGATGGTGGGATCGTTGTTGAAGTATGGACGTATAAATTGGAAAAGGAAACTGAAGGATATAAGGCAGTTGTGCTAACGAAAACTTACCGTTTAAAAAACTTAAGGCTCTGTTATATATACTATGGTAGGTGACTCTTCAAAGGCTGTGCTTTTCGGTGAAAGGTTCCGAACACAAAAACATCAACCAATTAGCGTATGAACATCCGCTAAACAAAGTCACTTTCAGACTCGATTTTAATGAAAGGAAATCGAAAAGCAAACCATACTGCTATTACTGCTGCCTATATATTGCGGCATAACACCGCGGACAACTTCAGTTCCATGCTAAGTCCAAGTGCAACCTAAAAACTAAATCACTTATTTCCGCACAAAATGGAACTTCATCACGTGAAGAAGTTCCACGAGATAGAACAGAGCACAAGCTGTCTAACACATTTTGTGTACTCGGAAAGATGAGCATTCAAAGGTTCCTCTTCAGATTCGGGGTTTCAGGACTGTGGTTACCGAACTACTAAGTCTATGGTTAGAATTGATTTGCTTATAAAATAATCCGTTTTTAACTTAAATTAAGAAATAATCAATTTTAAATATAAGGTGATAAATATTTTGTAAATTAGCTTAATAAATAATCAATTTAAGAAAAAAGCGAGTAAAAGTGAGTAAAAAGTGTTTCGTAAACTTTAAATGGATATGGTTGTTAAAATGTAATATATTATTCAAGTATTTTTTTCCTACTTTTTTTTTGTTTTTTTTAATTATTATTTCCAGTTTTTTATTTTATTTTTCTCTTTTTTACCAGTTTTCCTTTTTTTTTTCCTCTATTTACCTAGTTTTCAATCTTTCTTTTCCAGCTTTTTTGTTTAATTATTTTTTCCAGTTTTTTTTTCTCTTTTTTTCCTCTATTTTTCCTGTTTTCAATCTTTCTTTTCCAGTTGTTTTTTCTTCCTTTTTCTTTATTTTTTTCCAGCTTTTTTTTTTCTTTTTTCTTTCTTTTTTTCCCAGCTTTTTTTTTATTCCTTGTTAATTTTTTTACACGGTTTTCAATTTTCCAAACTCAATATATATAAAGTAAAATGAAAACATAACAAAGCATTGTATTATAAATACATGACGAGTAAAATTTTAAAATGATAAACATCAGTCTCTCATTAAACTAGAAATTATCTGATTTCTTAATACTTCAATTTCTTGGATGCCTGGACCATTGGTATCATGACTTTCTTCGTCGGTGCCCATTTCCTCGTTTGTCTTCTCATCCTAGTAATTCTTGCTCTCCTCAAAATGATGATCACATTGAGCATGTCTCTTTATGTAATTATGTAATACTTGACATACAACATCCTATTTTTCAATTGTACTTTGTTGTACTCTTTTTCCGTTGTTTTGTTGAAATTTTTAACCAAATTATCCCAACCCACTTTAGTAAAATGAGTCCCTAGATGATGACCTTGCTCCACCTCTTTGATATACAAATCACAAAAAACTTCTACACCCGGACAATCCATATAGCCTTGCTACCCCGAGAACCACTACCAACACTTTCACTTGATGTGAGTTTATTCATACGTTTCTCCATCTAAAGCAATGTAAATAAATATAAAATCACCAAATGTTATGAATAAAAAAATATAAAATCAAAATATCTAAATTAATAATGTTATCATCAAAATAGTTAGAAACCACCTAAAATCCAATGACTACATTATGTTCCTGTGCAACATAGGCTACACCCAAGAAACAACAGCCAAAATATATAAATGGAAACAAACCAATACCAAATGATTGTGCTTGAACATCTAATGCCATCATCAAAATAGTTAGATACCAAATGTATATGAAATGTTATCATAAAAAATAGTTAGATACCAATTGTATAGAATCAAAGTGTCCGAACTGCACATACCCATGTTTTCTAATTTCTATTCATTCCAAATATGATCAACTGGCATCCCAATTGATAGCCAGTCTTCTGTAAAGAATCTAATAACTAGTCTTGTATTAAAGTGGCTGCTCTTGGAGAGCCAAGTCCACATCTATTTGTTTTTGCACCAATTGTAAATAGCAGGATCAAATAATGTTCCAATTGCTAATGCTGCCAACGCATTTGGCCCACTAGACTAGACAAGAGTGTCCAAATTAATTCCAACCAAAACAACCATACGCTGAATCAAAATAGAGCATCTTTTCTACATTAATGTATTTGATGTATACTATCTGTGTTATGGTAACTCGAACATGACATAAATGAGTTTAATGAATGTTTATTACCATTAAACGTCAGGACTCTACTGATTGTGTTTCTCAACAACACTTCTATAACAGTGAATCATCATAAAATTTGTATATAGTCCATTAATACTGCTTTATTTTCTTATGCATTAGATAATAGATCTATGTGCTTTAGATATTAGCCATTTTTTGGACTTTTTTTTTAAAGCATAGAGTATTCACAGGCAAAAGGCAGAGGCAAACTAACAATAGAAACGATGATAGCCTCACCTGCAACACAGACCCTAAAAAACAAGCAGATGTCAAAGCACCAAACCAGAAATAGGGCATGAATCCAAAGACCAAACAAGAAAACAAGAGAAACAACAGGAAACCCAACAACATAACAGTTATCACAACAAATGTACACACATTTTAAACACTTCAACCCACAAAAAAATTCAATAGAAATCTTCAAATGTAACTCAGTTATCACAACAAATTACACTATAACAGTTAAACCCAACCGAAAAAACTAAATTAATCAAAGTCCAAAAAACAAAATAAAAAAAATGATAATAATAACTTTAACTAAAAAAAGTTTTAAAAAAACTTAAATCAGAAACTGAGAACCCACATCAACGTATGGAGAGATAATGACTTCTTCTTGTAAGCTACTGCTTCTACAATATCAACACTCAACACATGCTATAGATAGCTTCTGTTGCTCACAAAACGAAAAACCCATTAATAAAAAATAAAAAAACTAACATCAGTGATGTAGACACACATTTACCTACCAACAGAAAAAGGAGAATAGACAAGTTTGGTTGAACAAGATCAACTAAATAGTTTATCAAAATGTTACACAAGAAATTTCCAGATTAGAGAACAAAAATAGAAAGGATTGAAAATAATCTAAACATAATGAAGTAATTACCTGAGATTTCTTATATGAGATTTGAAAATAATCTAGAAGAGGATTGAAGAAGGAAGAGTTGTAGAAGAGATGACGACGACGAGTTTCGTAAGATTTAAAAAAAACCATCGTTGATTTTGAAAGAGCTAGGGTTTGTGATCAATCTCCTCCATTATCGGTGAAAAGCTATGTTTCAAAATCCCCAAATTGAAATCACATTTAAATACAAAATTGACAAAATAATGGGAAGGAGAATTTCGTCTTTTAATAAAATTATAAGGCTATTTCAGATATTTCATAAAATGTGAATTTGCTTGGGAAATAAACAGTTTAGAAAAGCAATCCTTTTTAGTTTTAAAAATCAGTTTATATGACAAGCAACTTAAGTAATAATCAGTTTTTAGGTGATTTTGTGAACACTAACTGTTAGACAAAAAGCTTCTTAGAGAAGCACAACAAAGTGAAACGAGGAAGAGAAATGAAAAACAGAGCAATTAAAGAGAGCTTTATTTTGAGAGTTTTTTTTTGTGTACAATTCGATCAGTCAATATTATGATGTCTGGCTACCAAAACCAGGGGATACTACACTGTTATTCAGATGCTTAGAACTTGATGCACCTTCATGTATCCATCATTTGATCTATCTTGATGTTGATCTTATTGGGAATGCTAACATTGTTACAAATTTGCTTGAAGCTAATCTCTAACTTTTTTGCTCTGTTTCTCCACACGCTAGGACTGATACAGCTGTTGTAGATTTTTGTTGAGCTGTTGTTGTTGTGCCTTTATCTTGCTTATCACTCACATCCCCCCTCAAGCTGAACATGGGGATACTACACTGTTATTCAGATGCTTAGAACTTGATGCACCTTCATGTATCCATCATTTGATCTATCTTGATGTTGATCTTATTGGGAATGCTAACATTGTTACAAATTTGCTTGAAGCTAATCTCTAACTTTTTTGCTCTGTTTCTCCACACGCTAGGACTGATACAGCTGTTGTAGATTTTTGTTGAGCTGTTGTTGTTGTGCCTTTATCTTGCTTATCACTCACATCCCCCCTCAAGCTGAACATGGGTGAATTGCAGAGGTTCAACTTGGACCGTAAAAAATCAAAACGAGCAGGAGACAAAGCCTTCGTGAAGATGTCAGCACATTGATGAGTTGTAGGCACATAATGTATTTTTAACAATCCAGACGATAATTTTTCACGGACAAAGTGAACATCAATTTCGATGTTCTTTGTTCGAGCATGAAAAACTGGGTTCTGGGCAAGAGAGATATCACTCTGACTATCACACCATATCGTTGGACATTGCAAGATAGGCAATCCTAATTATGAAAACAAAGAAGTCATCCAGATAGCCTCTGCTGCTGCTGAAGATAGGCGATAGCGCCCATTATTCTGCTTCGCAGCTGGAACAAGTAACAACTTATTGCTTCTTGGAACTCCAATTCACCAGATTGCCTCCAACATAGACACAATACCCGCTAGTAAATCGTCGATCATCTACACAAGATGCCCAATCCGCGTCACTAAAAACATCAATCAAAAGAGAATCTGCTGCCTTGAAATGTAAACCCAAGTTCACAGTCCCGTTTAAATATCAAAGAAGTCTTTTGCATGCTATCCAGTGATCCTCGGTTGGATGAGATGAGAATTGTCTCAGTTTATTGACACAAAATGATATATCCGGCCTGGTATATGTCAAGTATTGAAGAGCACCAATTGTTCTTTTGTAAATAGAGGGATCACAAAAGGCTGATCTTTGCTCGGTGAGTTTAGTTCCAGGTGAAAGAGGAGATGAGTAAGGTTTACTTTGTGCCATATTTGTCTTACTCAGTAGATCTCTTATATACTTAGTCCGAGTAAGGAATAATCCCTGAGAAGACCAGACAACCTAAAAACCCAAGAAATAACTGACGGATCCTAATGACTTGAGAGCAAATGAAGTGTTTAGAGTAGCAAAAGTGTGACGAATCATATCTGGATCATTTCCGGTGATCAAGATATCGTCGACGTAAACTAATAGAAGAACTTGTGTACCTTATCGCTTGATGTATAGAGAGCTATCAGCCACAGATGACACAAAACCCCAACTAACCAATGCAATACGAAGTTTGAAGAACCAAGCTCTAGGAGCCTACTTTAGGCCATAGAGAGCTTTGTTGAGTTTACAGATGAAGGAAAGTCGTTGAGGATCGATGAAACCAATAGGTTGTTCCATGTATACATCCTCTTGAAGATCTCCATTGAGAAAAACATTATTTATATCGACTTGTTGTATGTCCCATCCATAGGTGACTGCCAATGGGAAGATTATTCGAATGGTCGCTGCCTTAACAACAGGGCTAAACGTATCATGAAAATAAATTCCAGGTGTTTGGTGGAACCTTTTCTTTACCAAACGAGCTTATGTTTAAGGATCGAACCATCTGGCTTGTATTTAATTCAAAAAAACCCATTTGCATCCTACCAAGTTTGTGGATTCAATTGGAGGAACTAATGATCAAGTATTATTTCTAACTAATGTTGTGTATTCTTCTATCATTGCTTGATGCCAGCTTGGTTTGTCCAATGCTTCTTTCGCATTTCGAGGCTCAGTGGTATCAACTGAACCAACAAATGAATTGTATACGGAAGCATAGGCTCTTGGTCGAAGAGCTCCTGATTTTAGACGTGTAACCATATGGTGGGATTGGGTTGGTATAATAGGTAAATTAGGTGACACAACTGGATGAACATGTGTTGGTGAATTAGGTGACACAACTGTTGTGGATTGATGTGTAGGACTAGATGAAATAAGATCTATATAAAAAGGGATTGAATGTGCCTTTGTATTCAACTCTGACTTTTGTAGCTGATGATTTATTGTCTTTTGACAAGGTTTGGGCATGGTTATATGAGTTATCAGCTCTAATATCATATACACAAGATGAGCTGAAACCTCTATATTTAAAGACTGAGCAACTATCACCAGTGTTGCCTTTGAACGACCATGTTTCTACTCTTGATCTGGCCTTTTTCATGCTTAGCTTGTAGAGACCATTCTCAAGCATGCCTTGAAGAAAAACTTCCTTGGTAATCTTGTCCTTTATGACACATGAATTACACCAAAATTCAACATATGCATTGTTATCAACCGTAAATCTTGATACACTAAGGAAATTTTTTGCAATTGAAGGCACAAACAATATAGATCTAGCAGTAAAAGTCTAGAAGTTGATTTAAGAGAGGAAAATGAAAATCTACCAATATGTGTAATATGAAGTTGTTGACCATTATCAACTGCTTGTTTATCCATACCTTGATATTCTGAGTAGGTAGAGAGGTTTGAGAGGCCTGATATCACGTGATTTGTGGCACCACTATCGGCGTACCATGCCGGATCACAAACGGTTTCAGGATTAGCATAATACACACTTGCTGAGGAGAGTTTGGTTAAGGAAGATGCCCCTGGTATGGTGTATTGGTCAAAACTGACACATTGCTTGTTTGAAACTAAGTGTTGGAAGTCTGAAGAGAACTCTATGAGTTGCCTCCATTGTGATTATAGTTGCTTTGGTAATTTTTATCGAAACGATGATACCAGTTCATGGCAATGTGACTAGATTTTCCACACACTTGGCATATCGGTCTATTGTTGTTGTTCCACCTTCCTCGACCACGACTTTTGCCTCTACCTCCTCGATGTCCATTGAAGTTGTTGCTTAATCCTCCTCTCGGGTTTCTTCTTTCATTTTGACAATTATTTGTCACGAAATTGACACTTGCATCTGACAGGTCATGTTGAGTAGTTGAACTCAATTAAGCTATCCTCTGCTCATGATTCAAGAGCAAATATTGTGCATCTTGCAAAGATGTTGAGCTTCTTTGAGATGTGATCACAGTCACAACCGAATCATATTCGTGTCCCACACCATTTAGAATACTCAGGATTAGATCATTATCACTAACAATTTGTCCAGCTGATTTCAAGCTATCTCCAATTTGCTTGACTTTGGGAACGAATTCTGATATGGAACTTGCTCCTTTTTTTAAGTTTTGAAGTTGATGCTTAAGCTGAAGTATCTTTGCAAGAGATTGTTGTGAGAACAATCGATCAAGAGTACTCCAAACTTCATATGAGCTGGTACAATCTGTCATTTGACCTATCACAACTTGGCTTATTGATGAAAATAGCTAACTCAATAGTAATTGGTCTGATCTTTGCCAGGATACATATTCCTTGTTCATAATCTTTTGTTTTTCTTCTCCATCAAGAGATTGTATCTCAATGTATTTAGATGGAATTGAATATGAATCGGAGATAAAGTCAACTAATTGAAAGGTTCTAATGACCGGTAGTACCTGAGCTTTCCATTGAATGTAATTGTCATTATCAGGTTTGACTTGAAGGTTGAAGTTCATGGATTTTGCTAGAGATGTGAAATCTCCAAACTTTGAACCTCCAAATACATCTTCTCTGTGATCAAACAGTGGATTTGAGGGAGACTCCATGGATGATTAGTCCTCTTGAAGCCCTGATACCATGTGAACACTAAGTGTTTGACAAAAAGCTTCTTAGAGAAGCACAACAAAGTGAAACGAAGAAGAGAAATGAAAAACATAGCAATTAAAGAGAGCTTTATTTCGAGAGATCTTTTTTGTGTACAATTTGATCAATCAATATTATGAGGTCTGGCTCATATTTATAGGCTCTTACAAATAGAAGAAATAGATTTGGATAAGATCAAAGAGTTTTGGATCAGATCAACAAGCTTGGAAATTCTGTTATAATGACCAACAGTATTTCGCTCCAAAACCAGGAGATACTACACTGTCATTCAGATGCTTAGAACTTGATGCACCCTCATGTATACACCGTTTGATCTATGTTGATGTTGATGTTGATCTTATTGGGAATGCTAACATTGTTGCAAATTTGCTTGAAGCTAATCTCTAATTTCTTTGCTCTGTTTCTCCACACGCTAGGACTGATATTCAAAAGTTAAGCTTTATAAAATATATTTATGCTTTAGTCACTCAATTCAACGAAATTCAACACTTCAGATAATTTCAGATCAGAAACTAAAAAACAGAAAGCTTACGAGATTCTAAGAAAGAACAAAACAACGAAAGCCTTACCAAACTATCCACTAAGCCCTGCAACAATTCCTCGTTAACTAAATACCGCTTGCTAAAAATCTCCTTGCAGAGCTTTAAAGCAATCTCCAAATCACCCTTCTCACAAAGGAAAGGAACAAGTATCCCGAATGTGCCTCTATGCACCCCACAACAACTCTTCTCCATATCATCATACCACTGCTTAAGTTCTTCTAAGTTCCCATCATTAACAAAGCACTTGAAAACAGAATTGATACTAAACATATCGGGTTGAATTGTCTTGCTCCTCATTTCTTCAATTAACTCAATATCCTCATTCATTTTCTTCTTAACCGCTAATCCTTCCAATTTCGCATTATAACTCCTAATATCAGGCACAACATTCATACTCAACATTCTAGTCCAAATCTTCTCACCCTCCTCAAACTTTCCGTTCTAGTAATACGAGTATAAAAGAATGTTAAATGTGATAACATCCGGGTTTTATACCCTTCTTCTCCATCTCATCGAGCAACATAGTTGCGGAATCATACGAATTCATTTCACAAAACGCCTTAACAAGCGTATAATATGATACCAAATCGGGCTCCATCCCCCCAACTTTTCAGGCCAACTCTTGAACAGCTCATCAACCATTTCACACTCCTTGGAGTTAACATATGCCCCCAGAAGGGCATTGAACGACAAGACTGTTTGCTTGCAGTTTCGTTCAGGCATTTCATCGAACACCTTCTTTGCATTCTCGAACAGGCCGGAACTCCCATAAAGGTAAGTCAAACGAGCAGTGAATCCCTCTCTGAAGATGTCATTGTACTGCTTTTGATGCTCGAGGATCTCCTCCACCCATTTGAAGCACTTGGCGCTCGCGAGTTTGCAAAACGTAGCCTTGTAGATGCCAGATTTGGTACGGAACCGTTCGTTGTCACAGGCTGTCTTGAATTTCTGGACGAGTCGTTTGAGATCGTTCTCTCTGTAGAGGTCGGCGCTAACGGAGCCAGGTCTGCGACTGGTGATTGTTGCAGTTGCGGTGTAGAAGGAGCGAAGGAGGCGTAAGGGTGGGTATGATTCGGTTCGGTTTGGTTTTAGGTAAAACCGTATTAAACCGATATATATTCGATTTTTAAAAATATGAATCAGTTTGAAGGCGGCTGGTAAATGAGGGGTTTTATGGGATTCTACTGGAAAGCTCCTGTGTCTATTCTCTTTCTTCATGGGGATCTTAGATTCGAACATGGCTGAATTGTGAGCTGTGATAAAAGCTACTGAGCTTTGTATCTCTAACACAAATCTTAGAGGTAGATTCATATCCATCGTCAGTGACTCTAAAGTGGCTGTTTCATGGGTGAACAATGGTGATTTCGGGAATATTGATTGTGTTGATTCCATTTATGACATTCGTGGTGCCATAAGAAGCTTAGGAGGTGTAGAGGTGGTGTACGATTCTAGAGGTTTTAATTATTGTACAGATAGTTTGGCGAAGATGGGGTCTAGCAAGCGTGGGGATTTCTTGGAATGGGGTGTTTTCTAATATTTAGTTCTGTTGATGGGCTTTTGTTTACTGTTTTTTGTTGGGGCTTTCTTGTTGTTTTTGCTTGGTTTTGTTCGGGGCACTGTGGTGTTTTTGGCTGTCTTTTGTGCTGTGTTTCTGGTGCCTATTGTGGTGCCTTTTATGTTGGGTTTTTGGCTGTGTTTCTGACGCCCTTTATGGTGCCATGTTTTGCGTTGTAAGGGTTCTGTTTTTGTTGTTTGGGGATTCCCTTGTTTGCCTTTCTTGGCTTCAATAAAGCTTATCATTTCAAAAAAAAAAAACAAATCATAATAAAAACTTATTTTAACAATAAAAGAAAGGAAAAACAAAAAGAGATCGAAACGAAATTAATTAACCTTTTTTTAACGTCGACATAAACCTTCTTTTGGATAATTTTAACGAAACGATGCCTGATTGCCTAGATAGAGGTTTGAGGGATCATGATCTTCTGTTTTGTATAAACGTTCATATTCAAAACACTACAAATATGTTGAAGTATGTCACTCGCTACCGTTACCACTACAAGTTCCTAACCGATACACAAATAAATTAACTAATAAAAATAAATAAATACATTAATCCCATACCATTATTTGTATATATCCTTCCAATTAATGAGTTATACAAAATTTGTCCAACCATTTAATGGGTTGTACTAAATTTGCCATTTTAATGATATGGAAACAAATCATGCAAAAACGGTAAAACATAAAAACAAATTATTTGTGGCCCTCCCCAAATGTGCCATTAAATTGAAATTTTATCTATTTAATGAGTTACAATAAAGACATATTATACAATTTATGATAATTAACTTATTTCTACCGTTTAAATCATGAAGTTGAGGCTTAGGTAAATGACTCTCAAGTCAGCGATTCGAATTCTACCGGTGATAAAAAGCTTAAAAAAAAATACCTAATCTAAATAGGTGGATAGATAGATATTGTAAAAAAAAATTCGTGAAATGATTCTTTGTCACAAAAAAAACATGAAATGATTTTGTACCGAATAACATGGTAATGAAAAATAACTTGTCAATTCATTTGAGTTAATATTTGGGTCACATTTGTTGTTTTTATGGTATATATATCATTAATGTTGTGTAAAATTTGCTATTCTAAGAAATAAATCCCAAAATGCAAAAAGAGTGAAACAGAGAAAACAGATTCACAATCTAGAAAAATAATTCGTGTACCTTCTGATATTCTTTTTCCTTCTATTTTGGTTATGTAACATTATTGTTATGCTAAATTTGCTATTCTAATATTTAAAATTTAAAATCCAACATGCAAAAATGAGTAAAAAGAGTAAACAAATTCACACTATCAATTGATTATTTTGTTGCTATATTTGTTTTTAAGGCTATTCATGTCCAACATTATAAATAGTACTACCTTAGTTAAACCGCTACAATACAGGTCAAAGAGACATTCATTACACGAAATTATTTTCATTCATGGCAAAGAATTCGCTCATCATGATGGCTTTCTTGTATTTTTTCATTACATTATTATGTTAGTCTTTCTATCCTGATCATTTTTATTTTGCTTTTTTCATTACAATTCAAACACCTGAATATGATTGCTAGATTAATATGAATATTGTTCGCAGGTCTGCCATCCTCATCAACGGTGTTCGGACAAGGACAAAAATGTGTGAAGACATCTGATTGTAAACCGATCCCAAATTGTCTTGAAAGAAATATTATTTGCGATCTTGGGGCATGCTCATGTATATATGACAAACATGCAGATGTGAACCCACGTGGGGTTCACAATTAACCTTTGTTTACCTCCTTGTGCCTGTAAACCTGATTATAAAGGAAATCATTGTTGAAGAATATGTCATTTCTTCTTTTTAATGCAATGTAATAAGATTTCCTAATAAAAAAAATTAATTCATCTTACAAATTAAAGTTTCTCTATGTTGTTTATACGCTATGTAAACTTTACACTTTGTTTACCTTTTTTTTACTTGCTCTTTGTTAACTAAAATGTATGCCAAGAAAAACTGTTTTTTATAATGGTTTTTAATCATTATGAAAATGTTTCAATGACGATTTATAAGCGTTATTAAAGCTACTGTAATAAAAAGTTTATCACGGTTTTACTTTGTATCACGGTCTTTAAAAATATTCATATATTTTTATCACGATTTTCAAAAACTTGTCATCAATTTTTGTCAGCTTTTTAACGTTGTGATCAATTGATGATGACTAAAAATCGTTATGAAGTTTTTTTAAATAAAATAATTTACAGAATCTTTTAACGATTTTATCATGAGATATTGTTAAGATATACTGCTTTATTTGTTTGTCGATTTATTTTTAATATTATAGTATTTTCTATATATATATATATAATAAATATTAAAGATCTCTATTCAAACTTTCAAATAATAATCTCTATTCAAGATCAAAATGCATTGAAGAAATTAAAATAAAATGTTATAAACATCACCAAAATATACAAACATTTATTAGTAAAATCAATTCTAAAATACAAACTATTCTAAACAAAAGCTATGAAGTTGTTTTGTTTGTTTTTTAAGTGGTCAAACAACTTAAAAATATTAAAAAACAATTTAAAATAAAAAGTAAGAAATTCAGACTTTTAACTTAATTTCAAATCACTGAATTACAATTAAAATATTCTCTTCCAAGTCTATCATTTCAAAGAAGATATATTTCCAAATTTATCATAATTTGATATGTTGTAGAATTTTTCCTTTTAACATATTTAAACGGGTTTAAGAAAAGAAAAAAAAAACACCTAATTACTTCTCATACCAAAAAATTTCAAGGATTGAACAATTGAATTTCTCTCTTACCAAATCCCGATAAGAACTCTTTATTTGTTTTTTTTTTATCTAACTATTGGTATAGTGCTCAATAAATTTATCTATCATACTGAGTATAATTTGTGGCTTGAAGGTGTTATAGAATAATTGTATATAAAAAATTCAAGAACTTTTTTTTATTTGGTATCAAGTGCATATGATCCAGGAAACAAAAAAAAATAGTTTCTTGAATTATATATACCGAAAACATCGACAATATATAATGACGCAGTGAAAAAGTAAAAGAAAATAGACCGACGTCTATATTCTGTGAGAACTGGAATCCACCAGAACTAAAAGAGAAATCTCTTTAAAATTTTATTGAATAAAAGCCAATGAGCCTTTCAGCTTACAATGCTATTTAAAATGAAAAAACCTAACCCGAATCCTTGTTGGACAAGTAACAAGATTACATATCAAATGCTGTCAAAAATAGTAAAAACTGTCAAAAATAGTGAAATCACGAAAGTTGTGAAAATAAAATATACTAACGATCATAAACAAGCCGGAATTAACGGTAGGCGATTATGACATGTCAAAGTCAACTTATGACTAAAAAAGAAATTTTCTAAAAAGGAATTTTCTAAAAAGGAAATAACTGCGATTTCGGGGCCTAAATGATGAAATTTGGATAAAAAAAGTCGTGTCACAACACCAAATGTGTTGATTTTAGAAGATCTCGTCGATTCCCTTCAATTAAAGTCATTTTTTTGATGAATTTTTTATTATATTAAATTGAACTTTGTTTGAAATAAAAACATATAAAACATTATAAAGAATGGTGCATGTTAAATTACTTCTTTTATTTAGTATGAATATAAACGTAAAATAACTTATTTTCTGACAATTTCATTTTAAAAAACAAACATGTTGACATAATATTCAGTTGTGAAAAAAAAATGGCATTCAGGTTCAGATTTAAGGACTACTCACTCTTCAGACAAAAAACACAAACGACCACTATTCCAAACAAACAGAACAAGTCAATTTACATCAGCAATGAGATTGTGAGCACACAGAACAACACAAAACCAATAGCGATTAATATTTTGAACTTAAATTCAGATTTGAACACTTTTTCATGCTACATTTTCTCTAAACTTCCCATAATATCACAGAAACTAGTGCAGTTGGCAAAAGAAACTTTTCACAGTCTGCAGTTTTGAAGCAAAATTATCAAAACCTGACTTCAATTTGCAAATAATTCACAGGTAAGTTATAATCAAGTAAGGACATACAACAATGTCACAACTCACAAAGCTACAAAGTCCCTAGATGTGGCACTATCTCAACCCAAAATTTCATTTCACGAAACTAAATAATAATAATAAAAAATAATAATAGCAACACCTTACAACCATAAGTCCATAGAACCATAACAACATCTCGACTTCTCAAGCAATCAAGCTAATTCACGAAACTAAATAATAATTAAAATAGTAATATTATTAGGCAAAATCCCTAAATTTCATTTCTCATATCTTAGCTATCGATGCAATAATTCCCAGATCTGTGTTAGGACTCTTGTTAGATATGAATAAATGTATTAATTAAATTATAAATTGTTAGAGTTATTTATGATTATTTTGAATTATGAATTACCTTTTAGTTGTAAACAACCACTATATATGTGGTTTATTTTAATAAAATACAACAAGAAGTTAAATCCCAAAATCCTCATAATTCTCTCTCTGTATCTAATTATCTCATCTTCTGCCTATTTCTTCTCTCATTCAGTTTCAATCTCTTGCGGACGACCGGACCAACTTGTTGCTGTTGTTTATTCTTTTTTGATTTTGCTATTCTCTTGATGATGAAATTGTTAAGATATTGTTATGCTAAATTTGCTATTTTAATATTTAAAATTTAAAATCCATCATGCAAAAATGAGTAAGAAGAGAAAACAAATCCATACTATCAATCAATTATTTTGTTGCTATATCTGTTTTTAAGGCTATTCATGTCTAACATTATAAATAGTACTACCATAGTTAAACGGCTACAATACAGGTCAAAGAGACATTCATTACAAGAAATTATTTTCATTCATAGTAAATAATTCACTCATCATGATGGCTTTCTTGTATTTTTCATTACATTATTATGTTAGTCTTTCTTTCCTGATCATTTTTGTTTTATTCTTTCATTTACAATTCAAACATTTGAATATGAATACTAGATTAATATGAATATTGTTCACATATCTGCCATCCTCATCCACGGTGTTTGGACATGGATAAAAATGTGTGTAGACATCTGATTGTAAACCCATCCCAAATTGCCCTAAAATCAATATTATATGCGATCTTGGGGTATGCTCATGTATACATGACAAACATGCAGATGTGAACCCGCAATTAACCTTTGTTTACCTCCTTGTGACCGTAAACCTGATTATAAAGGAAATCATTGTTTAAGAATATGTAATTTCTTAACAACTGTTGTAGTGAATATTAAATAAAAAGATGAGTGAGAGTGATAGAGAGAGAAGCTCCATGTTTTTAGGTCAAGAAGGTCGTAGAAGGGCAGAAGGTGCAAATCAAGGTGGTAAGGACTTTAGAGAAAATCTGGTTTCAGCCTTCATCAACAACCTTAATCCAGTGGTGGATCCTGTGGGTCTTTCGGGCATTTTTAAGCCATTCGAAAGAGTGAGGGATGTATTCCTTTCTCCTAAAGCTAACCCAGGAAAGGGATGTTATGCATTTATCAGATTTGGAACTATGGAAGAGGCGAGCAAAGTGGTTTCATGGGTGAATGGAATGCACGTTTATGGATGGCCAATTGTAGCGAAGGTTACGGAATATGGGTGGATTAGAAGGAGAACATCATTAGAGTTGCTGCGGGAGGGGGACTTTTACAGTAATCAGAAGTTGGTCGGAAATGGAGGAGTTTCAGCTAAAGGAACAAATCCAAGTTTTAGAGGGGATCAATCTTTTGCCGAGGTAGTGAAAGATGTGAAGACAAGAAACAATGGGGGTTTTTCAGAACGGTCAATGTCCTGGACTGTCCAGAAGAGGAAGAAGATTGGCTGGCTAGGAGTTCAATTGGGGCATTGAAGGGATTCGGTGATGTTCATGCCGTTAACTTGAAGTTGGAAGAGTGTGGATTTGTTTTTTCCTCGACCTATTTGGAAGGCAAAAGCATAATTTGGACTTTTGAGACAGAATGGTAAAGGGATGTCTTAATTAGAAACAGGTTTTTTTAAAGAGAAAAATTCACCTCCATGTCCAGATGGAGTGAATCATCATTCTCGAAGAGTAGGCTTAAGTGGCTAGAGGTTCTGGGAGTTCCTTTAAACTGTTGTTGCAAGGCATTTTTCCTTAAGAATGAGGACCAAGTGGGAGAAACGGCATGGGTAGATGGAGAAACTGCTGATAGAGGAAGGCTGGATAAAGGAAGGATTTTAGTTCTTGTACCTCTTGAGGTTGAGGTAAGTTGTACGGTGAAGGTAAGGGTCATCGATTCTTCATTTTCGGTAAGAGTGATGGAGTCTCCGATGCCGGTTTCTTTTTCTTGGGTTTCACAGTTTTTAGGTTTGAAAACAGAGGACAAATGCTTGTCATCAGAGGTCGACAGGTCTACGATGTCTAGTCTGAAGTACAGTAGAAGAATAGCTCCCTAATTCAGGGGTCAGGATGAGTGTGACAATATGGTGCTAAAGAGGGACTTCTGGGGTAAAAAGAAGTCTAGGGAGGGTTTTGAAGACATGCGGTTCTCATAGATGAGGAAGGAAAAGGTCATAGAGGACCACTACTCGAGAAAGCAAGTGGATAGAGTAGTAGAGGTAGGTGGGAAAATGAGTAGTTTGGACAAAGGTAAGAGTTGTTGAGTGCGCAAATCGATTGCAAAACCAAGGTGGCATCCTTCTATTATTACTAGCATTAGAATTGAAAAATACTTGCCTTCTAACCAGTTGTCGAGTAGTTATGAATATAGTTCAACTGATTCTAACTCTGGTCTAATAAAGGTGATAGATCTCTTCAGAGGATTATTATGAATAATATGGAGGTTGGGATAAATGGGCCGGCAGTTGGGTTATTAGAAAAAGAAAAGTTCCAGTCTCCTACCAAAAAGCTTAAAGGATCCTTTTTAAGAGAAGTTAAGAGGGCCCAATTGTGTGTTGGTATGGACTTAGAACAAGGGGAAATCAGTAGCCTAATTAAATCTAGTACTTGTCCTAGTCGTGAAAGGGTTGAAACATGTATTCTTCAATCAAGTGATCTTTAACAGAGTCTTAGCTCAGGGAAAAAGTATGATACGTTGACTGAGATGCAAGACCTGAATTTGTATGCTGTAGACAATGATTCCACTAGACCGGGTTTTGGTGAGTTGAATCAGGATGGTTCAGATAGGGAAGAATGTGCATATGGAATTCTTAATCAAAGTAGAAGTTTGGACAGTAGGGGGATATATGGGATCGTTGGTCATTCAAAGGTGAATCAATCAGCATCCAATAGAAAGCTAAAAGGCAGGAGTAACAGTCAATTTGTTAAAACCCATCCCATGAAAATGAGAAATTCAAGATCCAACAATGAGGAAAAGAACATACCAACTCAGCCAAAGCAAGGTAAAAGAGTAATCTGGAACTTAGAAGCTGAGATAGCAAGGGTGATCGAGAAAGGAGTTACATTGGGTTTAGTATCAAATTCTAAGAGCCGGAATGACAAAGATGATAGTTCTTGCCAGGTAAACCTTAAGTGAGAATTGGAGGAAGAGGTCGTAAAATTTTTAGAACCAGGGGAAACTTTGGGTTTTGATTTCAATGACAATGAGGAAGAGATTTACGAGATCGTAGCAGACTTAGAAAGGGAGGATGAGGTGAGAAGAGCTGCATGATTGGTGGTGGTTATGGTTTTAGTTTTGGGTTCTTTTTGTTTTGATGTTAAGTTTGTCTTGGAATGTTAGAGGGTTAGGAAAGACAGAGAAGTGGAGGAAAGTTAAAAGCTTTGTGTAGAAACATAAACCTGTTGTGTTGTACATTCAAGAATCCAAACTTAGTGTGTTTGACAACAGAGTTATCAGCAGTATTGACGGATCCCTACTCACCAAAGGTATCAGTGTAAATGCAATTGGATCAGCTGAGGGTGTTTTTACGTTATGGAATGAGGATGTAATAACCATCAAAGGTTGTATTTTGAATAGATGGTCCATTATTCTTTTTGGGGTTCTAAACAAGTTAAACAAGGAAGTAGTTTTCTGCAATGTTTGCGCTCCTAATTTTGAAAGTGAAAGAAAGGATTTGTAAGGTATATGTGTAGCAAGCATCAGTGTTTTCTGGTTCCTTGGTGTATCAAAACTGATTTTAATACCTTCTTTTTGGGGGAGGAAAGAAAAAGTGGGGATTTCAACTAGGAATATCCATGATTTTATTCTCCATGCTAATGTGGTGGACATTTCATTACGCAGGATCCCTTTTACTTGGTCCAATAATAGAGAAAACAGTAGTTGGGCGTGACTTGATAGGATTTTAGCATCTCATGTCATCTCATATTGGTTCTTAGGAAGGCTCTAATCCCTCAGGTTCGAAAAGTTTTATTTTACAGTCCAAGCTGAAAGTGTCTAAGCTAAAAATTAAGAATTAGGCTAGTTTGAGAAGTAAGGACTTGTCGTCCACCAAATCCTTATAGGAGAAGTTAACAAAGTTAGATGGGAAGGCATTGTTAGATGGTTGGTCTGATGCGGTTAGTAATGAGAGAATGAAGGTGATGGTAGATCTTTTGAAAATCATCAGGATAGAATAACAAGCTTGGCATCAAAAATCTAGAGTGAAGTGGCTAGTAGAAGGTGATAGAAACACGAGGTTCTATTATTGTGTGGCGAGCGGGAGATGAAGAAACAATTTTATTGAAGACATTTTTTTCAACGGTATTGTTAAGAACAAGCCGGAGGAGGTTAAGGAAGGGGTGGCAAAGTTCTTTGAAAATCTTTACAAGAATGTAGGGTGGCAGCATCTAAAGGTTAACGGTCTGTCCCTTAAGAAGTTGTTAGAGTCGGAAAGAGAGTCTCTCGAGGTAGCCTTCACCTTGGAGGAAATGAGCATCACATTGGCTAGTTGAACTGGTAATAAAACGCCAGGTCCTGATGGTTTTAATTTGAGATTTATCAAGGATAACTGGGACGCCATCCGGAGTGACTTTATGAATTTCATCGAAGTTTTCCATCAAGATGGATCGAGTGTCAAGGAGTTAAATAAGACGTTTATTGCTCTAATTCCAAAAAAGCCCAAACCGAACTCTATGGTGGACTTTAGACCCATTAGTTTGGTAGGCTTCTTGTATAAAGTTCTAGAGAAAGTCTTAGCTAATCGCATGAAAAAGGTGATGAGTTCTATGATAGGGGAAACCCAAATGGCCTTTGTTAGTAACCTCCAAATCCTAGATGGCTTTGTCATAGCCGAATAGATCATTCATTTTTGGAAAAAGGGTAAGAGATGGGAGGGGGGTCTTATGGTGAAGCTTGACTTTGAAAAGGCTTATGATAGCCTAGATCATAATTTCTTGGATGACATGTTAAATAACATGGGTTTTGGGTGGAAATAGAGACAATGGATGAGGTATTGTATTTCAACCCCGACCATTTCGGTCTTGGTGAATGGTAGTCTATCCAAAGAATTTGGGTTGGAGAGAGGTCTCAGTCAGGGCAACCCGTTATCGCCGTTTCTTTTCAATGTGGCGGTGGAGGGCTTGAGTGCCTTGTTTAGGAAAGCAGTTGATATGGACATGTTGAAAGGTGCGGTTTTTGGCTCAGAAGGTTTTCAGGTGTCTCATTTACAGTTCGCAGACGATACAATTATTTTTCTTCAACCTAAGGTGGCTTATCTGAAGAATGTTAGACGTATCCTAAGGTGCTTTGAATTAGGTTCGGGGTTAAGGATTTCTATAAAAGTTATGTGGTGAAGGTGAGGAAACCCAGGGATGATGAGACCAACTGGGCGAAAGTGTTTAGATGCCCGTTTGCTACACTGCCCATTTCGTACTTGGGCTTACCTTTGGGAGATCGTCCGAGTACCAAAAGTTTCTGGTTCGATTTGATCCAACGTTTTGAGAACCGTTTAGCTCTATGGAAGAAGAAGTTTCTTAACAAAGGTGGCAAGTTAGTACTTATAAAGTCAGTAATGTCAAGCATCCCAATTTACTTCATGCCGGTCTTCAAATTACCGGTGTGGGTGGCACAAAATCTAGAAAGACTTCATAGAAATTTCTTTTGAGGGGATGGTTTGGAGAAGAAAGAGATTCATGCTGTCAAATGGGATATGATGTGCAAAAACAAAGCTAATAGGGGTTAGGAACCAGTTCAGCTTTTTCCAAATACAAATGCCTTTTAGCTAAGTGGGTGTGGAAGATAATTCCTTATGGAAGAGGGTTGTTTATGCCAAATACGGGATTCTGACGGAGACTAACCGATGAGATTGGAATTGTGGCACAAAAGGGTCTATTTTTGTCAAGACCATAGAGGGTTTGCTTGATCAATGCAAGCCCCATGGTAAACTGTTTGAAGCTGGTATTGTAGTAAAAGTGGGCAAAGGGGATAAATCCAGTTTTTGGAATGATCTTAAAGTGGAGGGACACCCTTTGAAGTTTGCTTTTCCTAGAATTTATGCGTTAGCTTGTGAAAAGTTGGGGTGTGTAAGAAATTTTGGTAGGAGGATCGAGTCTTGTGGAAGTGGGAGATAAAGCTGAGGATGACTTTTTTTAATTGGAAAATTCAACAGTGGGATGGCTTCAGACTTTATCTAGACAACATGGTAGTCTCCAAATTCAGTAGGCTGGACTTTGGATGCAATGTCAAATCTTTTTGGCAAGGTTTAGAAGAGAGGGATTTGAGAGATAACATGGATTTGAAAGATATATGGAGAGGTTTTTGTCCGCCAAAAATAGAAACTTGTGTGCCGCAACTCATTCATGGGAGAATTTTGGTTAGAAATGTGCTTACCAAATTTGGCTTGCCTGCAGATGTTACCACGGAGTGTCCTCTCTGTCTATAAAAGGAAGAAACCATTGATCACCTGTTTCTTGGGTGTAACTGGCCTTGGAAGCTATGGCATACATGTATAAAATTGTGGGATGTTAGCATCTGCCTTTTAGTTTCGGCTATTGAGTGATGGAGAGGGTTGTGCCCAAAGAGAAAATCTAAAAGGGCTTAGAGTTCTTTGTTCTTCGCGGTGGTATGGTAGATATGGGAATCAAGGAACTTTAAAGTGTTCAATAACGATGATGCTAATTGGGCCAAGCAGCGGACATGGTAAAATTTAGAATGGCTTGGTGGTTCAAAAACTTTGGGGGAGGTTTTTCAGACACCATTATAACAATCACTCTGAATTTAAAGGATGCTTGTGTGGATCCAAAAGGTCCTAAGCTTCCAAAGTCTAAAGACTGGATTCCTCCGCCATCCGACGCTTTAAAATTTTACGTGGACGTGTAAAACCCATGTCTTTCAGGCCCAATTAAAAAAAAATTGGATAAGCGTAAAATAGAAAAGGCATTAGGTGAGTAAGCCTAGGTGATTGCATGGCTGACAGGCAGCTGTGAGCTTAGTTAATTAACTCATAACTTCAGTTGTGTCCTTCCATAAGTATATATATATTGGAGGATAAACGTTGAGAGCTAGAAAGCAGTAGAATCCAGCGGAATAAAGGAAAGAGAAAAAAAAAAAGAGAAAGAGAAGTCAGTGAAGCTCTCTCTCGTGATTATAGATTTCAGTTGATTCTTCTTTGATATTCAATTTCTAATTGGATCTTGTGATTGTTAGGGAAAGAAGACGAAGGGAATCTAGCATATTCAGTCTGAATTAAGCTTGACTTCTAAGTAGTGAGTGAATTAAGTTTCAGTTTTGTTTTTAACTCAAGTTTACAGTTTTATGCTTTAATTGCTGCAAATCATTTTAAGCTTTTTATTGCTTTTTATGATTGACGGTGAGTATACAAAGAACCGAAAATATATATTTTATGCTTATATTAGCATTCAGAATCAGTATATTATTTTTATGAATTATCAAGAAGAGATTATGATTTCTATAAAAGCACCATGTATGTACCTTCCCCAGTTATGATTATGGTTGGCTTTTGGGGCCGTTCTACACATGTGTATGTCATTAGTCGCTCTGCACGTGTATTGACCAAAGAAAGAGTAATTGAGTCGCTCTGCACATGTATGTCCAGAGAGTCGCTCTACCCGTGTATTGACCAGAGAAAGAGTAATTGAGTCGCTCTGCAAGGGTATGACTAGAAGTTATTCATGACTCTGCATTTGCCCGAAGTATTTCGGCTTACGTATTGAGGATATCCCCGGTACGAATTTGGTGCAGATTAAGATTTTATAAAGTATTTATTCTTGTTCAGCAAAGAGAAGCATTCAGTTTATTCAGTTTATTCAGCATGAAAGTAGATATATTATCTTATACCATGTATTACTGAATGCTCATTGTAAAGTGGTTTAGAAAAGTGTTTTTAAAAGTTTTCATTCACTCACTGGCGTTAGCGCTCATCCTTTCACTCTTAAATATTTATCCAAGTAGCTGCTCGGTTATGCAGACTCAGAAGTTTTGAGGTGGGCCACTCGATGACATCATGAAGCATAAAAGTCATGCATTTTAAATTTTCATGTACATATTTAGAATTATGAGGTCGGCATGGTCGGGACAGTAGGCATAGTAGGGATGGTGGGCATGGACAGAACATGGTCGGATTTCTACTCGGCCCACTTGACCTACTCAACCCACTTGACCTACTCAGCCCACTTGACCTACTCGGCCCACTTGACCTACTCGGCCCACATGGCCTATTCGGGTTTCTTACTCGGCCTGTTCAGTTTCCCACTCGGGATGGACATGTTACTTAGTTTTTATAGTGGTCGATTTTTGGTCCGATCGGTCAATTTTGACACTTTTTGTAAAGAACGAAAATATATGAAAAGAAATTGTAATTATGTACATTTTGCACTCTCCTTACATTTTATTTGTTTAATAGCAAGTATTTCCTATGGAAATTTCAGTAGAAAGTCCTTTTATCATGCTAGTAAATGTAGAGCCCATAGGGTTTCCCTCGTACTCAAGAGAGGAGTTTGGGCAGCCCACAGGGCCTCTCTCGTACTCAAGAGAGGAGTCGGGGTGGGTCCTGTCAACTTGGTATCAGAGCACGGTTTATAAATTCCTTAGACCACAGTAATTGTTTGCATTTAGCTTCATGCATTTAAGCATAACATTGATTTTGTAACAGCATTATGGGTCGAGTTGGCTGCCTACGCACAAGACCAGTAGCTGACCTTGGAGAGAGGAGTGGTAACCAAGGTGAAAACGAGATAGAATCACACCCTCAACCACCTATAGCTTAACCTCATGTACCAGAACCTAAGGAAGAACCAATGGATATGATTGCAGAACTGTTGACTGCGATGGTCCAGTACCAAACACGAGTGCCTGAAAATTCAATTGAGCGTGTACGAAAGTTAGGAGCTACGAATTTTGATGGAATTGGAGATCCAGATAGTGCTAGTTCTTGGTTGAATGAACTAGAACGTGTATTTGAAGTTATGAGATGCACCGATGAACAAAAGGTTCCTTTTGCTACGTTTTTGCTAAAGGAAAAAGCATATGATTGATGAGCCTCAGTTCAACGAAGAACTCCTGAAGGAATTACTTTGGAGGATTTTAAGAAGCAGTTTAATGATCATTATTATCCCCGTTTCTATCAAGATTTGAAAAGAGTTGAATTTTTTAAATTAGTACAGGGATCTATGACAGTAGAAGAGTATGAGAAAAAATTTACAGAACTTTCGAGGGTTGCTCCGTATGTAGTCGTTGATGAAGAAAATAAGTGTAGAAAATTCGAAGATGGACTTTGATCGGAAATTAAGACAATAGTGACTACTTCTGGACATGTTGAGTTTGGTAAGTTGTTTGAAGCTGCATTGAGAGTGGAGAGAGGCCTTAGTGACTATTGCAGATTTGAACAGCAGAAGCAAAAGCGCAGTAACTGGTCAGCAGGGGGCTCTTATGGCAAAATGCCTAAGGCAATCGGCAGTTTTTCAGGTCAGACTAGTAATTATCAATAGAGTCGTGGACCTGGTTCTAGCCAAGCCTCAGTCCAACAACCAATGGGTAGTCGTCAACCGAGTGTTAGTATGGGTAGAGGTTGGCGTTCTCTATGTAAGACTTGTGGAAAACACCATGATGGTGAGTGTTATTTAGGGAGATCAGGTTGTTATCAATGTAGGCAGCCTGGACATTTAAAAAGGGATTGCCCCGAGTTAATTCAGGGAGGCAATGAAGAAAGAAAGAAAGATAGGATTTCAACCAATGCAAAGTGGAGCTGGTCAGATTCAAGGACAAAGGGGATCCCAAGTAGGAGGAACTACAACTACAGGGAAAACCCAAGCTAGCGCAACAGGGGTTGAAGGTAACCAACAGAGAGGTCAGTCGGGTAGACCTCATACTCAGGCAAGGGTTTTTGCTATGGCTCAGCAAGATACTGAGACCACTCCAGATGTCGTTACAGGTATGTTAACCATTTTTTGCCACGATGCTCATGTTCTCATTGATCCTGGATCTACACATTCATTTGTATCTCGATCTTTTATGGTGTATGTGAATGTAGAATTAAGACCATTAGATTCTAGTATGGTAGTGGCTACACCTACTGGTGAATCTTTATTGGCTGAGAATATATATAGAAACAGTAAGGTCATAGTCGGTAAGCATGAGCTACATGTTGATTTGATCCCGCTTGATATACATGATTTTGGTGTTATTTTGGGAATGGATTGGCTGGCTATACACCATGCTATTGTAGATTGTTTTCGAAAAGAGGTAAAATTTACACTTCAAGGAGAGTCGGATGTTATTTTCTGTGGCGAACGTCGGATTCTTCCTTCTTGTGTTATTTCTGCTATTGTTGTCCGACGGTTGCTCAGGAAACAATGTTCAGCTTATTTGGCTTATGTAATTGATACTCGGGATAGTGAGGTAAGATTAAAAGATATATGGGTGGTAAGAAAATTTCTAGATGTATTTCCTGAAGATCTTCATGGATTACCACTAGATAGAGGCATTGAGTTTGTGATAGATTTGGTCTCAGGCACAACTCCAATTTCTATTCCACCTTATAGAATGGCTCCAACCGAATTGAAAGAGTTGAAGATTCAATTAGAAGAATTGGTGAACAAGAATTTTATTAAACCTAGTGTGTCACCATGGGGTGCGCCAGTTTTGTTTGTTAAGAAGAAAGATGGAACGTTACGTTTTTACATCGATTACCGGCAATTGAATAAAGCAACGATGCGTAATAAATACCCACTCCCACGTATTGATGATTTATTCGATCAGCTTCAGGGAGCAAAGGTATTCTCCAAAATAGATTTGCGAACAGGTTATCACCAACTGAGGATTAGAAACTGTGATATACCAAAGACGTCTTTCAGAACTCGTTATGGGCATTATGAGTTTCTAGTTATGCCATTTGGATTAACAAATGTTCCAGCAGCTTTTATGGATTTGATGAATAGGGTATTTATCCTTATCTAGACAAAATTGTTATCGTGTTCATTGATGACATTTTGATTTATTCTAAGGATGATGTGAAACATACAGAGCATTTAGAGATTATTCTACAAGTCTTGAGAGATAATCAACTTTATGCCAAATTTAGTAAGTGTCAATTCTGGCTCGATAGAGTTACATTTTTGGGCCATGTGATTTCTGGTGATGGTATTTAAGTTGATCCTCAAAAGGTTGAAGCTATAGTGAATTGGGAACGACCAATCAGTGTGACAGAAATTAGAAGTTTATCGGGTTTAGCAAGTTACTATCGAAGATTTGTAGCGGGATTTTCTAAAATAGTTTCACCATTAACAAGATTGACTCAAAAGGATGTGAAGTTTGAGTGGTCAGAAGCTTGTGAAAAGAGTTTTTAAAAACTCAAGGAGAGATTGACTTTCGCTTCAATACTTGCTCTTCCAACCGGAAGTGATGGATTTGTTGTTTACAGTGATGAATCTAAACATTGTTTGGGTTGCATTGATGAAACATGGGAAAGTGATAGCTTATGCATCAAGACAATTAAAGAAGCATGAAAAGAATTACCCAACCCATGATCTAGAGCTTGCTGCAGTGGTGTTTGCACTGAAAATTTGGAGGCATTACTTATATAGAGTTACTTGTTAGATTTATACAGATCATAAAAGCTTACAATATCTTTTCACTAAAAAAGAACTGAATTTAAGACAAAGAAGATGGATTGAGTTGCTTAAAGATTATGACTGTACGATTGAATATCATCCTGGTAAGGCAAATGTGGTGGCAGATGCACTCAGTAGAAAGTCTTCAAGTTCTATGGCTCATTTGAGGATGAATTGGAAGGTAAATCATCTTCAGCTTCCTTTATTAGCTAAATTAAGAATGTTGAGAGTTAAGCTAGAAGCACGAGATTGTGGAGTATTACTGGCTACTTTTTAGGTTAGACCTATTTTGATTGATCGTATACGGGAATTGCAAACTCAAGATTCTAATTTAGTTAAATTGAAGGGAGAAGTGCATAAAAGTGTACGAACTGATTTTATAGTGAGAAGTGATGGTACATTAGTTCTAGGTAACAGACTGTGTGTACCAAACATTAAAGAACTCAAGAATGAAATTTTAGAGGAAGCTCACTCTTCAGCTTATGCAATGCATCTAGGAAGTACTAAGCTGTATCGTACTTTGAAAGAGCATTACTGGTGGCAAGGTATGAAAAGAGAGATAGCAGAATTCGTCTCTAAATGTTTGATTTGTCAGCAAGTCAAGGCAAAACATCAGAAACCAGCAGGACTATCACAACCACTTCCTATTCCAGAATGGAAATGGGAACATGTTACCATGGATTTTGTGATAGGACTCCCTCATAGTCAGAGTGGTCACGACAGTGTATGGGTGATCATTGATCGACTTACAAAGTCTGCACATATTCTGCCAATCGGTATTACTTACTCTCTTGACAGATTAGCCAAAATTTATGTGGATGAAATAGTTCATCTTCATGGCGCACCAGTATCCATAGTATCAGATAGAGATCATCGGTTTACATCTAGATTTTTGCCTAGTTTACAAGAAGTTTTGGGAACTATATTGCATATCAGTAGTGCTTTTCACCCGCAGACTGACGGTCAATCGGAGCGTACTATTCAGATATTAGAGGATATGATTCGAGCTTGTGTGATGGATTTCAAAGGTAGTTGGGATGTACATATACCTTTGATAGAATTTGCCTACAATAACAGTTATCAGGCTAGCATCGAAATGGCACCTTATGAAGCTCTGTATGGAAGAAAATGCAGAACACCGGTGTGTTGGGATGAAGTAGGCGAGAGAAAGTTGTTAGGACCAGAACTTGTTCAAGTCACGACAGAAAAGATTAAAATAATCAAAGACAGACTAAAAGTTGCTCAAGATAGGCAAAAAAGCTATACAGATAAGCGGATAAGGGAATTTGAATTTAAAGTAGGTGACTATGTATTCCTACGAATTTCGCCTTGGAAAGGTATACTTCGATTTGGAAGACGTGAGATCATTGGTCCGTATGAGATCATTGCCCGAATAGGAGCAGTGGAATACCGTTTAGCTTTACCTTCCGAGCTTTCAAGAATTCATGATGTATTTCATGTTTCTATGCTTCGAAAATATATAGTCGACCCTCTGCATGTTTTAACCAAACAACCAGTGAAGTTAAGAGAAGATTTAACTTATGAAGAGGAACCTATTGAGATTCTAGATAGAAGGGAACAAGTATTACGTACAAAGGTCATTCCACTTGTAAAAGTGTTATGGAGAAATCATGTAGTGGAAGAGGCGACTTGGGAACATGAAGATCAGATGCGGGCTATGTATCCCCATCTGTTTCGGCTAAGTGAGTAAATTTTGAGGATGAAATTCTTATATGGATGGGTGAATTGTAAAACCCATGTCTTTCAGGCCCAATTGAAAGGCCCAATTTAAAAAAAAAATGGATAAGCGTAAAATAGAAAAGGCATCAGGTGAGTAAGCCTAGGTGATTGCATGACTGATAGGAAGCTGTGAGCTTAGTTAATTAGCTCATAACTTCAGCTGTGTCCTTCCATAAGTATATATATATATATATATTGGAGGATAAACGTTGAGAGCTAGAAAGCAGTAGAATCTAACGGAAGAAAGGAAAGAGAAGAAAGAAAAGAGAAGGAGAAGTCAGTGAAGCTCTCTCTCGTGATTATAGATTTCAGTTGATTCTTCTTCGATATCCAGTTTCTAATTGGATCTTGTGATTGTTAGGGAAAGAAGACGAAGGGAATCTAGCATATTCAGTCTGAATTAAGCTTGACTTCTAAGTAGTGAGTGAATTAAGTTTCAGTTTTGTTTTTAACTCAAGTTTACAGTTTTATGCTTTAATTGTTGCAAATCATTTTAAGCTTTTTATTGCTTTTTATGATTGACGGTGAGTATACAGAGAACCGAAAATATATATTTTATGCTTATATTAGCATTCAGAATCAGTA
Organism: Dipteronia dyeriana; assembly: GCA_032871835.1. Taxonomy (NCBI): domain Eukaryota; kingdom Viridiplantae; phylum Streptophyta; class Magnoliopsida; order Sapindales; family Sapindaceae; genus Dipteronia; species Dipteronia dyeriana. The sequence continues at coordinate 6,187,219 of CM065298.1, forward strand.
TATTATTTTTATAAATTATCAAGAAGAGATTTTGATTTCTATAAAAGCACCATGTATGTACCTTCCCCAGTTATGATTATGGTTGGCTTTTGGGGCCGTTCTAATGTCATGAGTCGCTCTGCACGTGTATTGACCAAAGAAAGAGTAATTGAGTCGCTCTGTACGTGTATGTCCAGAGAGTCGCTCTGCCCGTGTATTGACCAGAGAAAGAGTAATTGAGTCGCTCTGCGCGGGTATGACCAGAAGTTATTCATGACTCTGCGTTTGCCCGAAGTATTTCGGCTTACGTATTGAGGATATCCCCGGTACGAATTTGGTGCAGATTAAGATTTTATAAAGTATTTATTCTTGTTCATCAAAGTGAAGCATTCAGTTTATTCAGTTTATTCAGCACGAAAGTAGATATATTATCTTATACCATGTATTACTGAATGCTCATTGTAAAGTGGTTTAGAAAAGTATTTTTAAAAGTTTTCATTCACTCACTGGGCGTTAGTGCTCATCTTTTCACTCTTAAATATTTATCCAGGTAGCTGCTCGGTTGTACGGACTCATAAGTTTTGAGGTGGACCACTCGATGACATCATGAAGCATAAAAGTCATGCATTTTAAATTTTCATGTACATATTTAGAAATATGAGGTCGGCATGGTCAGGACGGTAGGCATGGTCTGGACGATAGGCATGGTCGGGACGGTAGGCATGGTCGGGATGGTAGACATGGACAGAACATGGTCGGATTTCTACTCGGCCCACTTGACCTACTCGGCCCACTCGATGACATCCGAACCAATAGCAGGGTGTTTGGTAAAATTGTAGGGAAGTTCTTTTGGACAATTTTAGCTTCCCCAAACCGAGTTTTGGAGATGCCAAAATTTGTAGCTTTGGGAAATCAGCTTCCCCAGGAAGCTGATTTCCCAAAACGCGCTACAGTGATCAGTTAAACGATTTTTTTTATTTCCAATTTTATCCCTTCTTTTCTCAGGTGATATCCTCTTCTCATCTCTTTCTCTCTCGCTTTCTATTATCTCTCTGTTGTTGAAACTCTGACATTTGTTAATTTTTTTTCTTAGGTCTTTTTTGATTTCGTTTTTTTTTTTGGGTTTTTTGTCTAGATTTCCATGGTTGTTTGATAAAGCTATTTTGTTTTGTTTGCCAGTTTGGTTTTCTGGTGGGTGGGGTTTTATGAAATGAGTTTATAGTTTTCGGTTGTTTTTTTCTCAGATGGGAAGATTGTGAAGAGAAAACTTTGGGTTGTCTTACAATTTGTGTTATTTAGGGTTGTTTATTTTCTAAATTGGAACCTATCTTTTAGTCATGACAGCCTGCAACAGGGATAATTGTGGTATTTTGGTATTGCTTCTGCACATGAACAATTTTTGAAGATTTACGAGTTAACAAAAATTCGTACTTGAACTTTAATATGATGTTTCATATTGTGTACATCTGGACAAGCAATTTGAGGAGTTGATACCAGTAAGTTTAAATGGTTTTGTTTTTTTAACTATAAATTTGTTAGTACTTAGTCGGGAAAGAGGATATTACTTGATAAAGAGATTTATTGATGTGAAGGTTAGGCGTTTACCACCTAGCCACATTAACATGATCTTATTAGTGGATTAAAATGTGAGAATATAACTGAGTTTTGCAATAAAAAATGTTGATATTTTCTTGAATGAGTGTCAAAAGTTTTATTCATAGCTCTTAATTGGATATCTTAAAAATATTTGCATTCTGAAAATACCCAGTTTCACATGTTGTACCGGAATCCGGATGCACTAGATTTGGATTGAACTGGACCACACTGGTTAAGTAATTTTTATTGTTTGTTGTGGCACTACGCTGCTTCGTATTGGTCTTTATTGAACTTTTACTAGTTAAGACAAATAGTTCTATGACCAGAGATTGATGCTTTTGGTGTTCTGATAAATGGAAACTGTCACAGTGAAGCAATTGATATGAGTAGTGAAGTGTTTGTTAAAAGTTCTAAGTGAAAGAAACAAGTAAAATACCAGTGAATTATGCACAAAACTCTTACATTCAGGCAGAAACTGAATTTGTATTTTGGTGTCTTCACTGAATGTGTGTGTGGTTAAAAATGTTAGGATCTGACATAGAGAAGATGGTAAGCTACCTGTGAGTGCAATCTTTTTTTTTTCTTTCTCTTATGTCATCTTCTGTGGGTTTTTTTTTTCGTTTTGCTGCACATTTTCTGTTTGGTTGTGGAGAGAATTTTCAGAAACTGGGTATTTTTTTTATTAATATTCTTTCTGGGCATCTGATCGGTTTGTTACGGGGTTTGTTTTTCTGAGTGTGCCTTCGACTCTTGAATAGAAGTTTCATTTTTTTTTTCACTTCATTTGAGTGCTGTTCAGGTTTCTGTATTTTTGCTTTTTGTCTTTTGTTGTGTAGAGAACTCTGCATTTCAACTTGTTTTCTTCATCTTTTTATGTTGTAATTTTTGTTTAGTTTCTGACTCTACACTTCATTGTTTTTGCACTTAATAAATAATTTGTGTGGTTTGTTTTGTTTTGGTAGAATCAATGTGAAAAGCTTTGATCTTTGTTTAGAGGAGAAACAATGGATCGTTGATTAGTTGATCTTTCCCATTCGTTTTGGATTTGATGTGATTCGACATCCAATCTTGGTGATAGAAACACACTTTCCACTTTCCAGCACATCTTCATTAACCTCTCTGATTTCACTCTCAATCTTGCAGATTTAGAGAATCAAAATCGGTAAACACTTTCCACTAATCAAAAGTCTAATCCAAACTCACAAACACAAATATGGACGTTTTGTTGAACAAAACCAAGAATCTGTTCTTTGCTCCCCATTATTTCAAAGGAGTGGAGTAGTCATTTCTAGAATTTTTTAAGTACCCTACTTTTTGTTATTATGCTCCACTAATCTGTACGGTTTTTCTCAACAATCATGATGTCATTGTTGGACATACGATGAGAGGTTCCTTTTAGAATCTAAACATTGTTTCTGATTTAAAGGTAAATTTTTTAGTCTGAGATGTTTAGACCTGAGTTTTCATTTCTAGGGCAGAAACTAAACTAATGGTGTATGAATTGAATTGTTTGATGTATGCTTGTTTTGTTTTTCATGATTTATTTTGTTTAATTTCTTTGCTTCTGTGTTAATTTTGCTTGTTAGTTAGAGTTCAATAATAGTGTAATTCTTTGAAAAGAAATGATTAATGGGTTTCTTTTTAATTTTTCTTAGCTTGAGTATATAAGAGTTTTTAAAGATCCATGGTTACTCTTATATATGATTTAATGAGGTTGTTAGTGAGTGAATTTAGCTTATACTTGTTCATATGTATTCTTGTAGTTGATAAACATTAGGTACAATGTTCTTGTGTTCTTATAGTTAATATATATAATAACTAAAGATCAATTGAAGATTATGCTTGGCTGTACACTTTACGGTTCCTATATTTATAATTTTTTCTTGTAAATATTTACTACTTTTGTAGGGTCATACATGCTCCGATATATTTACACTATTTACCTACCATTATTAGAAAAACAAAATGATCAAAAGTCAAAACCATGTTTTGGTTTTTGGTTATTATTGCTTGTTAATCTAATTTTCAATTATTACACGGATGCTCACTACTTGTTTAAATGTTAGTCTGCATCACCGGTAGCTTATTAGTTTGCCTTATGCTAATCCTCTTATATCTCTTGTTAGGATTGGTTGATAAATAGGAACCAAGTAATTTATTGTAGTGATTGAGAGGTTATTAGTGAGTGAATTTAGCTGATACTTGCTCAGATGTGTTCTTGTAGTTGATAAACTTAGGTACAATGTTCTTGTGTTATGGTAGTTAACAAACATTAGGTTTGATATATATTTACGATGAGAATTTTATGGCAAACAGATGGGAAAGAAGAATACAAATAGCATTACTGAAAATGAGGGAGGTGGAAAATCAAAAGCTATATGGAATGATGATCTTGTAGCTATATATTGTGAAATATGTGTTAAGGAAGTGGCAAAAGGAAATAGGCCTGGCACTCATTTTGATAAGATAGGATGGGTAAATGTTGTCAAGGTTTTTAAGGAAATAACCGGAAGGGATTATGATAAAAAGCAATTGAAAAACAAGTGGGATTCACTTAAAACTGATTGGAAATTGTGGAGTTCACTACTGTATAAAGAAACTGGTATCGGATGGGACCCCACTAAGAAAACGGTGGATGCACCTCCAGAATGGTGGCAAAGTAAAATTGAGGTGTGAACATTCTCCTTTATTTATTTATTTATTTATTTATTTATTTATTTATTTATTTATTTATTTATTCATTTATGTCATGTAGATGCATATTTTCTAACCATCTGCTTCTTTTGTAGACGAATGTTGAGTATCGAAAATTTCGTGACGTGGGAATTAGTCCCGACATGATGGATATGTATGACAAGATGTTCAAGGGCAGTACAGCAGTTGGTAATTGTGTCATGATTCCATCATCTACGATACTTCTTGAAGAAATGGTGGAAGATTCAGAGCATGACAAGCAGACTGTCGATAGGGAGAATGAGGAGGCTTCGCATGGTAATCAAGATAAAGGGAAAAAGAGAACAAATGATGAAAGTGAAACAAATAAAGGAGTTACATGAGGGTTGAATGGAAAGAAAGGAAAGTTGGGAGGTGCAGCAAAGTTATCTAAACAAATTGATCGTCTTGTTGAGGTAGTTGAGAGTAGAAGTACATCGACATCAGTGCATAGAAGTTCAAAAGAAACTAGTATTACTGAAGTGATGGAAGTTGTGGCCACTTTACCTGGGGCAGAAAAAGGTAGTCAGTTGTGGTGGTTTGCAACAGAGTTGTTTTGTTCTCAAGACAATAGGGAGATGTTTTCTGTTATGACAGATTTTGATCTGAAGCTCCAATTTTTGATTCTTAATCAAAAAAAGACTGAAAATTAGATGATATTAATGTTTTGTTATCTCTGTCGTAGTTGGATTATGTATTGGAAATTTGTGCTTGTTGGACCTTAGTTGATGGACATTAATGTTTTATTATTATTATTGTCATTGTTGGACCCTAGTTAATGACATTATGTTTTATTTTCTTTGTGCTTATTAGATAATGTTTACTTACTTTGAACCAATTTATATGTGATGTTTGATGAGGTCATTAATATTTCAGGTTATTAAAATAAAGTATGGACAATCCAGGAGACGAAGAAGAGATAGATCAACTTATATGTGTATGTGGTCGTCTTATTCAAGTTTATCTTGAAAATATATTCTTAAAACTCCATGCATGACAAGCTCTCAAACAGGTTTTATTTGGTTGATGGAAGTGTTGCAGGGCAATGAAAGTCGTTGTTATAACATGTTTAGAATGGACAAACATGTATTCGTAATGTTGTTGAATGATTTGGAAAAATATTATAAGTTGAAGGGTTCAAGAAACATAAGTAGTGCTGAAATTTTAGGAATATTTCTTTATATTTTAGGACAAGGTATAAGAAATAGGAATGCACAAGAACGTTTTCAACGTTGCGGTGAGACGGTAAGTAGGTATTTTGATGTGATGCTAGACATTTTATATGAAATGGCTAAGGTGATAATAAAGCTTTTGGATCCTGAATTTAGGAGCACTCCACAGGAAATATTGAGCGACTCTAGATATATGCCTCACTTTAAGATATGTATAATTGTCAATGCTGTTAAATTTGGTATATCCATATAAATACCTTATTTTATGCCTATTTTGAATTAATTTGTAGGATTGCATTGGAGCGATAGATGGTGTTCATGTTCAAGCTTCGATTTCTCCATGTGATCAAGTACCATATATTGCTAGAAAATGAATACCCACCCAAAATGTAATGGCTATATGTAACTTTGACATGCAATTTACATTTGCATGTGCAGGGTGGGAAGGCTCTGCTCATGATAGTAGAGTATTCTTATCAGCTCTACGTGATCCTCAATCAAATTTTCCAAAACCTCCAAATGGTAATTTTTGAAATTTATGTGGCACAAATAATAATTGTATATTATATCATAATCATTTATATTTTATATTTTTAGGAAAATATTACTTGGTGGATGCCGGAGACCCACAAATGAAAGGTTTTTTAGGACCTTATAAAGGTGAAAGATACCATATTCCACATTTTCGTAGGGGTGAAGAACCAACAGGTCACAAAGAAATATTTAATCATGCACATTCTTCACTTAGGAGCATTATTGAGCGCACTTTTGGGGTGTGGAAAAAAAATGGAGAATTTTACATGATATGCCAAGTTATTCTTATGAAAAGCAAGTGAAAATTGTTATTGCTACGATGGCTATTCATAACTACATTAGAAGATATGCACAACGAGATAGAGATTTTGATGAAAGTGCAAATTACTCAAGTAAAGAGATTAATGAAGAAATGGAGGTCAATACACATGAAGAAGATGGTCCGGGAAGACGAGAAATGGAATTTTTAAGAAATTCAATTGCACAAAGTTTAATGAGTACGGGCACTTAGCAATTATTTACAATTTACTCTCGACTCCGTAATATATATTGCTTTTTGAAATCTTTTGTTGTCAATTTCAATTGTGTAATCTCATAACTCTTTGGAATATATTTTGTTATTTAGAAAAATGTTATGAAAGGAATTTTAAAAAAAGTTGTCTTGCTATATTCGTAATATATGTGGCAATAGATTCAAAAAATTAATGTGTTATGGTCACACTAAAACAAACCAAAATTATTTATTTATAAAACAAAAATATTCTTTGATATTTATTTTATAACATGATTATGGTCACATAAAAATAATAATTAATATTTATTTACTAACATATTTATGGTCACACCAAAATATTAATTTATATTTTATAACATGTTTATGGTAACACAAAAATAAAACAATTGTTTTATTTTCAAAACATCTTCAAAATTCATTTGTGTCTTTTCTAGTAATTTTGCACACTCACAGCACTTTTTACTTTCAATTTACCAAACACATTAAAAGTGCTTTTGGTTCCCACAGCACTTTTAAAAGTCAGTTTGTCAAACGCTCAGCTGCTTCTTCCCACAGCAGATCCAAAAGCAATTCCTCCCACAGCATATCCAAAAGCAATTCCCCTCACAGCACAACAATGTCAAACTAAGCCTTAGTATTGAAGTTGATAAACTTGTAGTATTGAGGTCTGTACTTGAAGCAGCCTTGTAAGGAAAAAGAGTACGATAGGGATATTCAAACTCATTGAATACCACATTTCTTGACACATAAACTCTTTCCAGACGGATGGAGACATCTATATCCCTTTTGGCTTAAACTATAGCCAATGAAGACACATTTTGAAGTGTGGAAATTGAATTTTTGTTTGGAATAATGCCTAAGATACGGAAAGGCAGTGCACCAAAATTTTTTAAAATAATTGTAGTTAGGCAACCGTTTATACAAAACCTCATGAGGTGATTTGAGTTTGAGAATAAGAGTGGGAAGGTTGTTGATTAACAACACTGCCGTTTGAAAAGCCTCAACCCAGAATACAAGAGGCATTTTAGCTCTAGCAAGCATGTTAGGCTAGTTTCTACCACATGTCGACGTTTTGTTTCAGGTATGCCATTTTGTTGATATGTATAAGCACAGGATGTGTGAAAGTGAATCCCACTCTTGGTGAGATAAGGTAGCAAATCCCCACCTAAATCAGCTTGTAAACCTTTAATCTTGCTTGAAAATTGGAGCTCGGCATGTTGCATAAAAAGAAGAAAAGTGTTTAACACTTCTGACTTTTTCTTTTGAAAAGGCACTTTATTGAGGGAGCAGAAAACCAAGACCAAGAGAACAACCACAACACCAACCAGCCCAAGCAGGCACCGAGAAACAGAGCAACAAGCGCACAGGCTCAACCCCCTAGAAAGAATAGCCTAAACAATGAAAAAGGAAAACAGAGGAGCAAGAAAACGAAACACAGAAAGGGCAAAAGAACCAACAAGACCAGACCCTCATGCCCAAGCCAACTGGCTCTGACTACTCGTTGCACCCTGTTTCGTAAGAAAATCAACAGCAGCATTGGCACTTCTGTTGACAAAACGAACCGAGACCTTCGGCTTCAACCTGAGAAGAATTTCCTTAATCTCCAACAAGGAATTCAAAAAATGAATATTGTCAACTTCTACCCCATTCACCCAAGAGACTACGGATTTGGAGTCATTCTTGATAATGATGTTAACGTTAGTCGGGCAATGGATCGACTCACACAGCTGGCAAGCTTTGAGAATTGCTTCTACTTCAGCTGCTAAGGAAAGGCAGCATCCTATAAAAGATGAAAACATGCATAATAATCTCCATTTTTATTTCAAAGAATGTCGTCGATGCCTGACCCCCCAGGATTGTCTCTGGATGACTCATCAACATTAAACTTTAGCTCCCCATCCAAAGGAAGACACCACGAAAAACTCACAATCCTTTTCTTCTTATTGGCATCCACACAACCAATCTTTTAATCCAAAATCAAAATTAATAGAGTCAAAGAGGACCCTGGACCACAATACTTGAACCAACATGCCACCCTCAATCTCACTGTATCCATTGCCTTGACGGAATCAGCCTCCCCATGTTTAAAAACCACTTCATTCTTAATTTCTCATATGGTCCAGCATATAGCATGAAAGATCACCTTCCACACTCTGTTACTGCTAATTGCTGGACAGAGAAGCATCCACCCAGCCATCCACATACTCATATTCTCAGGAATGCACACCAAAAACCCCCACCAATTTAAGCAATGCAACCACAACATCCAAGACCACTTACAAACAAGAAAAAAGTGAATGATGGACTCCACTGTCTTCATACAAAAAGGACACAACTGACTTCCAACCAACCCACCAGTGAACTTAGGCAAAAGCTCCCCAACTAGCACCTTTTGATAGGCCAACATCCAAATGAAAAGATCCACCTTATGAGGCACTACCCTACTCCACAAAAGAGGATTATTAATAGCCATGGAATTTTTAACCGAACGACTCTCGAATTCCTTACGGAAGGAACAAAACAAAAAATTACCTGAAAGAGTTAAAGACCATATAAGAGAATCAAGACTTGACTTCCTTTACCCGAACTTCTGAAGTTCAGAGAGAAAACTATTCCATACGGTTTCCTCCCAGCCAAGAATAGACCTTCTGTTAGCAACATGCCAATCCCAAACACTACCAGTCCAATTACCAAACTCGCTAACAATTTCTAGCATATACTGCTGCAACTCTGTTCAATGTAAGAAAAAACAAATTCTAGTTTGTTTATAACTTATAACCATAAAATTAAACATGATTAACAGTCTGATTTTTTGCTATAGTTTACATCAGCTGGGTGATCCGATTGCATGATTGTGTGATGACTGCTTTAGGAGCGAAGACCGTCATTCTAGTGACTCATCAAGTTGAATTTCTCTCAGAAGTTGATAAAATTCTGGTAAACATATAATCCTTCATGCACTATTCAGTGAGTAGTAAATTTATTTCAATCGGTCATGCAAGTATGGTCTTGGTTTATAATAGGTTTTGGAGTGTGGGAAAGTTACTCAATCAGGAAGTTATGAAGAGCTCTGGTTTGCAGGGACAGCCTTTTAACAGTTGGTGAATGCTCATAGAGATTCAGTGACAGTATTAGGTCCTTTAAATAATGAAGGCCAAGAATAAGCTCAAAATATCGACAAGGACCAGATTGTTCAGCCAACTGAGCCCAGTAGAACTTGCCTGGTTAAAGAAAACAGTGAAAGTGTGATTTCTGAAGTGGGTTTACCAGAATACAACTAACAGAAGAAGAGGAAATGGGAACCGGTGATGTTGGCTGGAAGCCATTCTTGGATTATCTCGTTGTGTTGAAAGGAACCCTTGTTCTATATTTAGGCTTACTGGCTCATTGTAGTTTTGTCTCTCTTCAAGCTGCATCGACTTATTGGCTAGCATATGCCATTCAAATTCCTAAAGTCACTAGTGGCTTATTAATCGGTGTTTACACTGGAGTTTCGACACTTAATGTTGTCTTCATGTACTTCGGGTCCTTTAATGCTGCCCAGATGGGGCTAAAAGCTTCTAAAGCCTTCTTCTCAGGTTTTATGAATTTGATTTTTAAAGCTCCCATGCTTTTATTTGACTCTACTCCTGTTGGTAGGACTCTAACCCGAGTAAGACTCCCTGGTTGTTTACCTTCTAACAGTATGCTGCTGTAAAGTCCTCTGGTTAAAATTCATTTGCTAATATTGCTATCTTTCAGGTTTCATCGGATTTGAGTGTTCTGGATTTTGACATACCTTTCTCCGTCTTCTATGTGGCTGCTGCCGGAATTGAAATTTTAGTAACAATTGGAATTATGACCTTTGTTACATGGCAAGTTCTCATTGTAGCCATTCTTGCTATGGTAGCAGTAAAATATGTTCAGGTACATACACTTTTAAGTACTTTTTGAGTTCTTCAAGTGTCACGCTTCACTAATTCGAGAAAAGAGTTGAGTTTCGTGTCATCTGATTATGTTATTTTATCACTAAAGGAATAATATATAGCAACTGCAATGGAGTTAATCAGAATCAATGGAACGAAAAAAACTCCCATTATAAATTTGATTGCAGTATTTTTAATCTTACTTTTGTTCAATTTAAAAGAAAAGTTCGTTTACCGAGATCGGTGATTCTACTATATGAACACTAATTAATCTAATTAAATCCTAATCTAAATGTATGAAAACTAAATGGTATAATGTGTCTTGGGTTGGTATTCTAATTCATTAATATGCAAAAATGCAATAAACTAAATGACACAAAAGCTCACACGAAAATAGGAATATGAGGGAACACTAGGAAATCAATGCAACCTAATTAAAGTACTCAATGTAATCCCCAAGTCTCATTAAAGCACTTAAATTCAATTGAAAGGGTTTGTTTCATGAAGCACTTAATCCTTCATATTACTCACACACGGTCATGTAATGAACAATGGTTAGAATTAATTTTTAATTAAAACTCTAAATCAAACACACATAGCATGGTCATGCATATGGAAATTTTCTCAATTATGAAGCTTGTAGTTAAGGATTAAATGGGATGGTCACCCACATCTAACCCTAGACATCATAAATAAACTAATCCTAACACAAATATTCATTGAGGTCTTATTTGAATATAAGTGTAAGAAACATAGCAAGTATTTCAATAAAAGAGACTACTAAGGCATTTAATTAAAAACCATTAGACTATAAGATTACAAGAGTTGTTCAACCGGTTACATTAATCCCCTAACTTAGCAATTAGTTACACATCAAGGAAAATAAATAAAACAAAGAAGAGTTAAGGAAGAAACCCAAGTTGGTCATTTGAGGTTCCTTGATTTGTAAGCTTCCTCTTCTTGCTTTCCAAGGCTCCAGGATGAAAGGAGGAATGAAGGTGTTTAAGGATGGTGATGGAAGGGTAAAAATGTTCAAAAGTTCATGTGGCTAATGTTACATCACCAAATCTAAGATGATTATTTATACGGGTCCAAAAATAGGTCAGGAATCAACCTAGAAACGCGTGTTAGCGGACTGTCGCCTTCTTGAGTGTTGCGGTCGTCCATGACGACATCATGACCGCAACACCTCGCTTCTTCGTTCCGCTTCTTCTTTTTAAGTGACACCCCGAGCGACACTGGCTAGAAAAGTTGTTGTCGCCTATAGTGTCGCTTTCTCCCATGACGACACTTAGACTGCAACATATCGCTTTCTTCAATTTCTTGCCTGCTCTCCAAGTGACACTTTTAGGCATAAAACAAGTTGTTGTCGCTTGTAGTGTCGCGGTCTTCCATGAAGACATACCATGACCGCGACAACTCGTGCTTTTTGTCCAAGTTGCTAATTTCTAGCTCTTTTAGGTCCCAACTTCACTCATATCTCCCATATGATACCCCTAATACAAATCCTACAAAAACACTCAATCGAGCCATTAAACACCTGATTTTACCCAAGAATTCAGCAATAAGCATAAGAAGGGAGACTCAAAATCTAGTGTTATCATGGCTCGATCAACACCCCCAAACCTAGCCTTTTGCTCGTCCTCGAGCAAAATCAAAACAAAACAACAACAAAAACTTACAAGCAAACAACACGAGGACTCGATAACGACAAAAGAAATTCAAATAACAAAAACTCATAAGCCGTATTTTTAGCTGGTGATGAGATGCAAAGAGGTGTGGATAAGGAGAGCAAACACATGCAACACATTCTCAAACAACTCGAAGGCACTCGTGGGAAACTCGAACAACATGAATCCCACACCTAAAGTGCTCTCATGTCGGGAACTACTCACTTTTATATCTTGAGCATAATTCTTTTTGACTCTAAACCTCACGTGGACATTCTATTTTCTTTCCTCTCAGAGTCATAAGTTCACACTCATGCAAAGTATGCAAGGATAGAGTTATGCATGGGAATCAAATACTTGCATACAATAAGAAATGAAATGCTATTATTTTGGTAAACTAGCCTAGGAAGTGAATCAAATGTCAAGGACGTGGAAGATCCTACTTCAACAAACATTCCCAATCTAGATTTCATAGTAGATCATTTAGGTCTTCTCTTTAGTTGTAGTGGGGCTATTGGGTGAGATGTTGTTAACAAAGAATAGGAAATGGAATTCAAAAGTCACCAATCATGCTAAGACACCACACATTACACCCAATACTTAAGCTTTATTCGCATTACTTGACACTAGTGACTAGGCTTACTTTTCATTAAACTTGTGCTATACATAAGTGCCCTCCTAATGAGTACTTTACAATTACATACAAGACTCTTATTCTCCTTTTCTTTTCTTTCTCTCCTTTTTTTTTTCAATTAAACTCATAAGTGCACATTTTCACACTTTTATATTTTTTAGCCTTTTGCGTTGCACATTTACAAATATAACCTAAGTACACACAACTCTTCATATTTAGAGCATTTCTACCTTTCAACCACAACACAACACATCTTAACAAGATTGGCAACCAGAGTAGGCAGGTGTTTAGGTTTATTCTATATGGTGTAATGTGGTTCCAAAAGAAAGGTTAGTGTTTGGCCTTAAAATTGGCTTGGGAGCACAAAAATAGGGACAAGGAATGTGTTTAGGCTAATTTGAGTAGTTAAGCACACACATTGCCTAAAATTATTTCCATCATCTCATCTATTAAGGGCATGTAAGTATCCATCAAGCAATCCACAAATATAACAATGTGATGTCCTATGCCAAATGAGATGCGTGACGAGATAAGTGTTTAAGATGAAACAATGGTAACACTCAAATGCGTTTTTTAAGGATTGTGTTTGTGAACTCACTAGGTGGTCTCCACTATTAGAATAAGGTGCGTGTGCATCGAGTGCCCTCAACTTGAACACAAAAGGATGGGACAAGCACATGAAGTGCAAGTGATACCCTAGAGGGACAACAAGATGCCCAATCGAGCATATTATGCATAAATAAACTCTCACACAAATACACACTCAAAGCATCACACCCAAGTTACTTGAAGCTCGAAAGATTTTGGTCATGCAAATGTGACAAGTTTTGAAAAGTAAGACTCAACCAAAAAGTTTGGACTTAAAATGAAATAAAAAATTTGACTCAAAAATAAAATTTAGGACTCAATAAAACCAAAACGACCGAAACTGGTATCGCACCCCCAAACCTAAACTCAACATTGTCCCCAATGTTGACAATGAGAGCCCGGTAAAAAGGTGCCTAACCACAACAAACACATCATGCAAACGAAAAAGAAAATACACAAAAGCTCGATCAACATGGCATGTAAAAGCTTTCCAATGTAAGTAAACATCAACCATCACACAATAACAATATATGCAAAATAATACTATCAAAGATCAATCACCAATAATCTTGAAATTCACCCCCAAATATGCCCTAATTCCACTAATTCAACCAATTTCACTCATAACTCCTCCAATCAACACAAAATCAACACAATATATGCTTCAATAACTCTACAAACCAAAACCCACACATCAATTCACACAAAACATGCACAAAATCGCTTCACCCATAAAGATTTCACAAAACCCCCAAATTCACCCTAGAATGTATAAACAAAGAGAGAACAAGGGAATTGCAACTGATCAAAGGTCTACAGTGAGTGAAAACAAGAAGAATTACCGATTACGTGGGTTGGAAGTCTTTGAAGTCGAGTGGAGGGAGAATTGGTCGCGGTTTAGTTTTGAATTTTGGTGAGGGGCTGCCCTACAACGAACTATCGCTTTTATATTGTGTGCTTGTCGTGGTCGTTATGTCACGGTCTTCCATGACGGAAATCATGACTGTGACATACCGTATCTTCGTTTTGGCCCTAAAATTCTAGTGTCACTGTTGTGCGCCATGCAACATGTTGAGCAACACATCAGGCGACAGCAATCCCTTGAATGTGTCATGCAGTTTGTGTCGCGGTCTTTCATGACAGAAATCATGACCGCGACATACCGCCTCTTGCTCGTTGAATTGTCACGTTTGGAGCATCAGGCGACACACAAGCGACACCTTATGCTACAGCAACTCCTCTCTATTATCGCGTGGTTATGTCAAGATCTTCCATGACGACAACTTGACCGCGACATTCCTCAAAAAATTCCTCTTTAATGCCATTAAGTTGTCCTAAGTGTCTAATATGCACATATACTCAACAACAAACACATCAAGGGCATTTGCTTGAACAATTTGGGTCGGGAAAGCTTAAACTGAGCTACTAGACTTATATGAAAAATAAAAAATCACCCTCAAACCTATGTTTTTCCACACCTTGCACTATCAACACAATTAATCTTTTAAAAATTAAAGTATGGATCAACTTAGGCCTGGGAGTGAAGTGAAGTAGAATCACTACCATTCACAATTACTATATAAAATTAAAAGTTATTGAAAGGAAAGATACCTTGGTGAGTTGTCTCCCACCAAGCGCACGATTTAACATCTAGGCAATACGTGGTGAGAGCACTACGGCTCTTGAAGCTCTATTTCGTCCAACCAAGCAAGGTTCAACTTTTCTCCCTTCTTCTCATCTTCCACTTCTATGGCCTCATTTGAGAACACTTGAGTTAACCGGAACAGTTCAAACTATCTAGACTTCAATTTTTCGGGAAATAACTTGAGGCGGGAATTCAACAAGAGAACTAACATTCCCGGTTGAAGATCCTTGTGAACTATCATCTTGTCATGGATCCACTTGGTCTTCTCCTTGTACAACCTTGAGCTTTCATAAGCATCTAATCGAAATTTCTCAAGCTCATTAAGTTGTAGCTTCATTTCCTCATTGGCCTTATCATAGTCGAAATTTAACTTCATAACCGCCCATAAGGCTCAGTGCTCAAGTTCCACAGGAAGGTGGCACGCCTTCCTAAAAACCAACCTATACGGACTCATTTCGATAGGTGTCTTGAAGGCTGCCTTATATGCCCACAAAGCATCATTTAACTTTGAAGCCCAATCCTTCCTAGTTTAATTCACCGTTTTCTCAAGAATACTCTTGATTTGCCTATTGCTAACCTCCACTTGACCCGATGTTTGTGAGTGGTAGGGGGTGGCTATCTTATGCCTCACACAATATTTCTTCATAATAGCAACAAACGACTTGTTACAAAAGTGTGTTTTCTCATCAATAATTATAGCCCTATGAGTCCCAAATCTAGCAAAAATGGTCTCATTCGTAAATTTTACCACCGTTTTTCAATCGTTGGTTCTTGTAGCCCGTGCTTCTACCCATTTTGACACATAGCCAACCGCAATGAGGATGTAGCTAAACTCGTAAGAGGGTGGGAATGGTCCTATGAAATCGATGCCCCATACATCAAATAGCTCAACCACCATGGCACTAGTTAGAGGTATCTCATTCCTCTTTCCAATGTTCGCCGTCCGTTGACATCTATCACATGTCGAGCAATATCGGACTGCATCCTTCATCAATGATTCCCAATAGAAACCCGATTGTAACACTTTCAAAGTTGTCTCTTGTGCCCCGAAATGACCTCCATAATAAAGCTTGTGACAAAACTGACGCACATCACCCTGTTCAGCCTCGAGGACAAACCTTCTAATGACTACATCGGGACCATGTGTGTATAAGAATAGATCTTCCCAGAAAAACTTCCTAGACCTAGCTATGAACCGCTTCCGTCCTTGGGAGTTTAAATCCGTCGGAAGCACTCTACTAACCAAGTAATTCATAATATCTACATACCATGGCTCCTTATCCGACACACTTTATAGTTGCTCATCCGAAAACTTCTCTCTCAATGGTAATTCATCTGCTTCCTCCTGATTTTCCTGCATTAACCTACTCAAGTGGTCGGCTACCATATTCTCCACACCCTTCTTGTCTCGTATCTCCAAATCGAACTCTTGCAATTGTAGGATCCACCAAATCAATCTTGGCTTTGCATCCTTTTTTTAAAGAAAATACCTAAGGGCTGCATGATCTGAGCATACAACTACTTTGGCCCCCACCAAATATGCTCTGAATTTTTCTAAGGTAAAAACCACTGCTAGAAACTCCTTATCAGTTAGGCGTCATTTAAGGTCCTATAAGCATAATAAATGACGTGTGGGACCTTATCAACCCGCTGCCCTAAAACTGCCCCGATAGCATAATTCGAGGCATCACACATTAGCTCAAAGGGAAACTCCCTATTTGGTGGCATCATGATAGGTGTGATTGTCAAGGCATCCTTCAAGGTATCAAAAGCATTCAAACACTCCTTGTTCATCTCAAATTCTGTCTCTTTCTGGAGGAGTGCACATAAAGTTCTTGTTATCTTAGAAAAGTCTCTAATGAACCTCCAGTAGAATCCTGCATGCCCAAAAAAAGACCTCACTTCCTTCACGGACTTCAGAAGTTGTAAACTTCGGATTATCTTTACTTTCACCTTAACCAGTTCAATTCCTCTCATGCTTATCACATGCCAAAGAACTATCCCTTGTTGCACCATAAAATGGCATTTCTCTCAGTTTAAGACCAAGTTGTTCTCCATACATCTCTGTAGGACCAAGGCTAGGTTCTTCAAACATATCTCAAAGGAATCTCCAAACACGGAGAAAACACCTCAATGATCTCCTTCACCATGTCTGAAAATATGGACATCATGCATCTCTGAAAAGTACTTTGAGCATTACAGAGACCAAAAGGCATCCGTTTATAGGCAAATGTCCCAAAAGGTCATGTAAAAGTGGTTTTCTTATGATCTTCTGGTGCTATGGCTATCTGATTTTACCCTGAGTAACCATCAAAGAAACAATAATGATTATGCCCTGCTAATTGCTTCAACATCTGATCAATGAAAGGAAGAGGGAAATGATCTTTCCTGGTGGTTGAGTTCAACTTCCTATAGTCAATACACACTCTCCAGCTTGTTTGAGCCTCTGAGGAACCAACTCATTCTGCTCATTTCTAGTTACTGTTATACCCAATTTTTTAGGAACTTTATGGATAGGGTTGACCCACTTACTGTCATCCCACCTCTAGCAGCTTAAGAACCTCCTTCTTCACTACTTCCTTCATGATTGGATTCAACCGCCTATAAGCTTCCCTTGTTGGTTAGACATCATCTTCCAGAAAAATCTCGTGCATGCAAATAGTCGGGCTAATCCCTTTAATATCTTTAAAAGACCATCTTATAGCTGACTTGTGCCTATGTAACACCTCAAGGAGCCTCTTCTCTTCACTATCCTTCAAATTTGATGCAACTATCACTGGATATGTCTCATCTTCACCTAGATATGCATACTTCAAGGTGGTTGGCAATTCCTTGAGTTCTAACTTTGGAGGTATATTCTGCGCAACACTCACATTTGATACCACCAGTTCTTCAAACTCTTCCTCACTATCAACCTCTTCAACTAACTCAAAAATGTCTTTCGGCTTCTCTTGATCTTCCAAATCCCATTCTGAAAATTCTTCTAAGTCTTCATCTCTGAACACACCATCGATCCCCAGATCTAAGACATCAAGAAATGAACAATCATCGGCCCCAGATGGGTAAGATAGTGCATCAAATAACTTGAACTCCACCGTCTCGTCTAGAACTTTCATGGTAAGCTTTTTGTTATACACATCAATGATAGTCTTGGCTGTGGCCATAAACAGTCTACCTAGTAGAATCGGTCTCATGTTAGTCTCCCCACTAACATCATCCATGTCTAACACTACAAAGTTCACCGGAATGATCAACTTATCAACCTGTACCAACACATATTCCACGATCCCCCTAGGATATCTAGCCGAACCATCTGCTAGAAGTAGTGACATAGTTGTTGGCTTGATCTCATTTAACCCTAACTACTTGTAAATGGAAAACGGCATCAAGTTGATGCTAGCACCTAAGTCTAACATCACCCGTTCCAATTTTGAGTCATCAACTGTAATATTGATACAAAAATTGCTCGGATCCTTAAGTTTTGGTGGAAGTGTCTTCTGAAAAACTGAGCTAGCACCACTTACTATGTACTCCTTGTGGTTTGGCCCAAACTTTTAACGGTTGGTGTGAAGACTCTTGAAAAACTTGGCATAAGCAGACATCTTCTCTATCATATCTAGCAAGGGTAGGTTAACTTGTACCTTGGAGAGGACATCAAAAATCTCCTTAAATGCCTTGTCTATCTTATCCTTCTTTAACCTCCCGGGGAATGGAACCGGTGGAATGTAAGGGTTGGGTGACTTATACAGAGTAGATGTCTTCTCAGGCACATCATTCACTACTACCTCTTCTTTCTCTTCTAAAGTATTTCCCTTACTCTCTTCTTCCGACTCTTTAGCCTTTTTCCTCTTAAGTTCTCCCACATCTTCGGTGTCTAAAACTCTACCACCCTCAAAACTGTTATGGCCTTAGCTTGCCCCGACTGGCTAAGAAGTCTACCTGGCTCACTCACTTGGACTGTGTCAGCTACTTTCCCTAGTTGTGTCTCCAACTTCTTCATCGATGCCTCTAAGTTGGTGAACCTTTGTCCGGTTGTTTGAATGAAATTGTTCAAATTCTGATTTGCTTGCTGTGAACTCTGAGCAAGGCTAGTAAATAAATCCTCCAAATAAGGCTTCCTTGGTTGGTAAGAAGTCATTTCTCTGTTTCCGAAATTGTTCCATTGTTGCCCACTTGACCCTTGACCCTTGACCCTTGACCTTGGTAACTTTCCTTATTGTATCCACCTTGATGGCCTCCTTAAGCATTCGATTGGTTGTTCAAAGTATTGTTAGGATTGGACCATGAGAAGTTGGGATGATTGTGTCACCCCGGATTGTAAAAGTTCGAATATGGATCATTTCTTCCTCTTTGATAATTTAGGGCTTAGACATCCTGCGACTCATATAACACCATCTCTCTACCTAGATGGTCATCTTCATACACCATGTTTACCCTTCCTTGTTGTTGACCCATATTTCTTGTCATTGCCTCCACTTGTTTGGTTAGCCTAGCCATTTGAATTGCCATCTCCGTGTCTTAACTAACCTCATGCTTTCCTCCCCTTTTTGAAGTTGAACTTCTATGTTGGGAGTTGAGAGCCAACGTCTCATATATTTCAAAAATTTCAACAACCGATTTATTGGTAATCAAACCCCCACAGTCCACTGAAGCTTATGTAAAGTGACAGGACCCCGACTCCTCTCTTGAGTACCAGGGAGGCCCTGTGGGCTGCCCCGACTCCTCTCTTGAGTACGAGGGAAACCCTATGGGCTCTACATTTACTAGCATGATAAAAGGACTTTCTACTGAAATTTCCATAGGAAATACTTGCTATTAAACAAATAAAATGTAAGGAGAGTGCAAAATGTACATAATTGCAAATTTTTTTCATATATTTTCGTTCATTACAAAAGTGTCAAAATTGACCGATCGGACCAAAAACCGACCACTTTAAAAACTAAGTAACCAGTCCATCCCGAGTGGAAAACCGAACAGGCCGAGTAAGAAATCCGAGTAGGCCGAGTATACCGAATAGGCCATGTGGGCCGAGTAGGTTAAATGGACCGAATAGGTCAAGTAGGCCTAGTAAGCCGAGTAAGCCGAACAGACCGAGTAGAATTCCGACCACGTTCCGACCATGCCTACCCTCCAGACCACTTTACAGTCCCGGCCATGCCTACCGTCCCAATCATGCCTACCTCATATTTCTAAATATGCACATGAAAATTTAAAATGCATGACTTTTATGATTCATGATGTCATCGAGTGGCCCACCTCAAAACTTCTGAGTCCGCACAACCAAGCAGCTACCTGAATAAAATTTTAAGAGTGAAAGGATAAGCGCTAACGCCCAGTGAGTGAATGAAAACTTTTAAAAACACTTTTCTAAACCACTTTACAATAAGCATTCAGTAAAACATGGTATAAGATAATATATCTACTTTCATACTTAATAAACCGAATACTGAATGCATCACTTTTCTGAACAAGAGTAAGATACTTTATAAAATCTTAATCTTCACCAAATTCGTACCGGGGATATCCTCCATACGTAAGCCGAAATACATTCGGGCAAACGCAGAGTTATGAATAACTTCTGGTCATACCCGTGCAGAGCGACTCAATTACTCTTTCTCTGGTCAATACTCGGGCAGAGCGACTCTCTGGTCATACAAGTACAGAGCGACTCATGACATACACATGTGTAGAACGGCCTCAAAAGCCAACCATAATCATAACTGGGGAAGGTACATACATGGTGCTTTTATAGAAATCATAATCTCTTCTTGATAATTCATAAAAATAGTATACTGTTTCTGAATGCTAATATAAGCATAAAATATATACTTTCGGTTCTCTGTATACTCACCATTAATCATAAAAAGCAATAAAAAGCTTAAAATGATTTGCAGCAATCAAAACATAAAACTGTAAACTTGAGTTAAAAACAAAACTGAAACTTAATTCACTCACAACTTAGAAGTCAAACTTAATTCAGACTGAATATGCTAGATTCCTTTCGTCTTCTTTCCCTAACAATCACAAGATCCAATTAGAAACTGGATATCAAAGAATAATCAATTGAAATCTGTAATCACGAGAGCTTCACTGGCTTTTCTCTTTTCTTCTCTTTCCTTTCTTCTTCTTGATTCTACTGCTTTCTAGCTCTCACAACAATTATCCTCATATATATTTATATATATATACTTATGGAAGGACACAGCTGAAGTTGTGAGCTAATTAACCAAGCTCACTGCTGCCTGTCAGCCATGCATTGCACTTGGCTTACTCACCTGATGCCTTTTCTGCTTCACGCTTATCCCTTTTTTTTTCTTTTTTTTCTTTTTAGGATTAGGCCTTTCAATTGAGCCTGAAAGACATTGGGTGTTACATAAAGGTTGTCAACCCATCATAGAACATATGAACCTTGTACTCATCGGTCACCATGTGCGGAGGGATTTGTTCCAAAAGTTGCCTATATCTTCCCCATGCTTCATGAAAAGGCTCATCATCTTCCTCGGTGAAGCTTACAATTTGGATCCGAATCTCCTTAATCTTCAAGGCCGGAAAAAACCTATTGAAGAAAAATTGGCACACTTCATCCCATGTGGTTAAGGATTTTGCCCTCAAAGAACCAAACCACACCTTGGTTATATCCTTTAGGCAATACCTAAAACATCTCATCTTTAACTGTTCTTCGGTGAGCCGGCCTTTTGGGAAGGTCTCCAATATAAAATTATAGTCTTTCATAAATTGTAAGCAATCCTCGGGCGGGTGGCCATTAAAAGAAGGAAGTATGGCAATGTGAAGTCCCTTGAGCTCATAGCTCATAGCTCCTAGCTGCCACACTCAACACTATGGGTGACGGTTGATGCTTCATCATAGGCTAGCCGGATTCTCTAATAGCTATGATACATTGATTTTCCTCATGTGTAGGTGCCCTCGGTGGGTCCACATTCACATTCTCCTCTTGGTCTTCCATTTCCGGAATCGCTGCACCCTCTAGTTCAACAAAAATGTATATACCCTCAAACTGCCTTGCAAGTCGACCTACTCAGTTTATATTGTCGATGACCGGAAACAAATTTCTTCCAAGAGAACGGCGACCGTGCATACACCTGTAGCCCTGAAACACCAAAAACAAAAATACCTACGAAGTAAAAAGAAACTAAAAAGACATAAAACTAAACTAATAAAACAAATGACATACACTACCTAAATCAAACTAACTAGATTCAACTAATAAATCTACTTCGATCCCCGGAAGCGGCGCCAAAATTGATTGCAGTACTTTGAATCTTACTTTTGTTCAATTTAAAAGAAAAGTTCATTTTCTAGGATCGGTGATTCTATTAGTTGAACACTAATTAATCTAATTAAATCATAATCTAAGTGCATGAAAACTAAATGGCATAATGCTTGTCTTGGGTTGGTATTCTAATTCACTAATATGTAACAATGCAATAAACTTAATAAAACAAAAGCTCAGACGAAAATATGAATATGAGGAAAATGCTAGGGAATCAATGCAACCTAATTAAACTACTCAATGTAATCCACAAGTCTCATTAAAACACTTAAATCCAATCGATAGGGTTTGTTTCATGAAGCACCTAATCTTTCCTATTACTCACACACGGTCATGTAATCAGCAATGGTTAGAATTAGTTTTTAATTAAAACTCTAAACCAAATCACACATAGCATGGTCATGCATAATGAAATTTTCTCTATTATTAAGCTTGTAGTTAAGGAATAAATGGGATGGTCACTCACATCTAACCCTCAACATCATAGATAAACTAATCCTAACACAAACACTCATTGAGGCCTCATTTGAATATAAGTTAAGGAATTAGAGCAAGTATTTCAATAAAAGAGACTACCGAGGTATTTAATTAATAAACATTAGACTATAGGAAAACAAAGAGTTGTTCAACCGGTTACATTAATCCCCTAACTTAGCAATTAGTTACACATCAAGAAAATAAATAAAACAAAGAAGAGTTAAGGAAGAAACCCAAGTTGGTCATTCGAGGTTCCTTGATTTGTAAGCTTCCTCTTTTTGCTTTCCAAAGCTTCAGGATGAATGAAGGAATGAAGGTGTCTAAGGATGGTGATGGAAGGGTAAAAATGTTCAAAAGTTCGTGTGGCTAATATTACATCACCAAATCTAAGATGAGTATTTATATGGGTCCAAAAATAGGTCAGGAATCAACCTAGAAATGCGTGCTAGCAGACAGTCGCATCCCTGAGTGTCACGGTCATCCATGATGACATCATGACCGTGACACCTCGCTTCCTCATTCCGCGTCTTCTTTTCAGGCAACACCCCGAGCGACACTGGCTAGAAAAGTTGTTGTTTCCTGTAGTGTTGCGGTCTCCCATGATGACACTTAGACCGCGACATGTCGTTTTCTTCAATTTCGTGCATGCTCTCCAAGCGACACTTTTAGGCGACTCATAAAACAAGTTGATGTCACTTGTAGTGTCACGGTCTTCCATAACGATGTACCATGATCGCGACAGCTCAAGCTTTTTATCCAAGTTGCCAATTTCCAGCTCTTTTCGGTCCAACCTTCACTCATATCTCTCATATGATACCCCTAATACAAAATCCTGTAAAAATACTCAATCAAGCCATTAAACTTTTGATTTTACCCGAGAATTGAGCAATAAACATAGAAAAGGGGACTCGAAATCTATTGTTACCATGGCTCGATCAGAATTATTCAGCTGAGACATCTCTTGGAGTAGTCACAATAAAAGCCTTCAACATGGTGGATAGGTTCTTCCAAAACTACCTAAAGCTTGTCTGTACAGATGCCATACTCTTCTTCCATTCTAACAGCGTCGTGGAGTGGCTTGTTCTAAGAATCGAGGCAATTCAAAATGTTACTCTAATCACTGCTGCTCTTATCCTTGTTTTAATTTCGAAGGGATATGTAGCTCTAAGAAACATTAATTCATCAAAACGTTTCAACACTAATACTATGCATTTCCAGATTGTTGAAATATGTTGATTCTTTTTCTCCTTCGGTTTGCAAGGCTTGTTGGACTTTCTCTTTCCTATGCTTTTTCGTTAGCAGGATCCCAAGTTTTCTTGAGTCGATGGTATTGCTACTTATCAAACTATATTAATTCAGTCGAACGAATAAAACAGTTCATGAACATACAACCGGAGCTTCCAGCTATTGTGGAAGACAATAGGCCACCGTCTTCTAGGCCTTCTAAGGGAAGGATAGAGCAGCAGGAACTGAATGTATGCATGCATGCTACGTAATGAGGTTGGTATCTCAAGTGAAAAAATGTTTCAATAACCAAATTATAGAACATTTTGAGATATGATATATGATATTCAAGTGAGTTTACGAGTCACTCAATCATGATTATATATATATATGCCAACCAAATTGCTCTTTTTTGTTCGGTTACAGATTAGATACCGGCCGAATGCTCCATTAGTACTCAAGGGAATCACTTGCACATTCAATAAAGGAACTAGAATAGGAGTTGTGGGAAGGACTAGAAGTGGAAAAACGACACTTATTAGCGCCTTGTTCCTTTTGGTAGATCCTGCAAGTGGTAGAATCCTGATAGATCAACTTGACATTTGTTCTATGGGATTAAAAGATTTGAGATTGACGCTCAGCATCATCCCTCAAGAACCAACTCTTTTTCGGGGAAGTGTTCGAACCAACTTGGACCCTCTAGGCCTCTACTCAGATGATGAAATGTGGAAGGTGAGCCAATCAACTCTATCAAAAAAAATTCTCTTATCGATTATCGAATCTTAATTACGCATGTTATATGCCTTTGATTTGTACAGGCTCTGGATAAGTGTCAGCTCAAGACAACAATAAGCAGCCTACCTAATAAGCTAGACTCGTCTGGTAAGTAAAATTTCTTTAGATTGTTTCATTTGCTTTGAATGTCTACTGATTTTTATGGTTGGTTAAGCAGTGAGTGATGAGGGTGAAAACTGGAGTGTCGGGCAGCGACAACTGTTTTGCCTTGGAAGAGTCCTCCTTAAAAGGAACAGAATTCTAATTCTGGATGAAGCTACTGCTTCGATTGATTCTGCAACAGATGCCATTTTACAGCGAATTATCAGGCAGGAGTTCTCTGGATGCACAGTCATAACTGTAGCTCACAGAGTGCCAACTGTTATTGAAAGTGACATGGTCATGGTCCTCTCTTATGGTAAGCTTTCTATTCTTACTTCAATCACATTCATGGAACACAAATGCATTGATTTCTTACCTTCATGATTAAAGCCTATTGCAGTCTATCAACCCTATTGAATCTCAAAAGCCTTTGTACTCGTTTGGATAGGCTGTCAACATATGTAGCCCGATAAACCTTTCTAACCATGTGATATGATTCTGGCATTTTTCTAATAATTCTCGTCGTTCTGAATTTTTCAAGACTGAAATTACATAACATTGTGAATCAACTGATTCCACAACGTGTTGCAACTTGCAACTACATGTCTAGTTTCGTAATGTTGTGGAACTAGTTCCACAATATTATGTAACTTTGGTTTTGAAAATAAAAAATCAAGACCAACCTGACCAGAGAATGACATTCCATTTTTCATTGTTGATCATTGGTGGTAAAAAACTTAAGCTTCTAACATTGTGTAGATTTATGCTGATCAAAAGATTTGATTTATTTTTAGGAAAATTGATGGAGTATGATGAACCTTCAAAGCTTATGGAGACCACGTCCTCCTTTTGGAAGCTTGTTGCTGAATACCGGTCTAGTTGTAGGGGAAATTCCTATCAAAATTTGAGCAACATTGATTGATTAAGAGCACGCATTTGGTAAGAGACATATCATACATTTCTTCATGGAATGGTGAGCTCCATGTCTCTGAGACTCAAAAGTCTGCAAATAAGTCCCAAAAATCTTCTACTTATTGAATTAATAAAATGTGAGCTCTAATTGGTGTGTATTATGTATTTGAATAAATAAACAAATTGTGGAAAACAAAAATCATGCTCAGTGTGTATCAATCATTTGGAACACAATGTATGTATGTTCCTTGTTATATGTAAAGTGATATAGTAGAGATTTTATTGTGAGATATATTATTTTATCTCTGATACTATTTTGTAAAAGCCTTGTACATTCTCTCTAATGAAACGAGAGGAGAGTGAAGTGAATATTCATATATTAAGTACTAACTAGTAAATACTAAGTACTAATTAGTAACTATTAACTCAGGTTAATATTATAACATATTAAAACTTGCAACAACATACTTTAACTTTGTGTATAGGTAACTTTAGAAAGATATAAACTATATCACTACATCATCAACATGGCAAAAACAAGAAGATCAGGATAAAGGAGTGTGGAGTATGACAGTGACGGATTCAAGGGAGACTTTAGGAGAAGTTTGTTCTCGGTGTGTATTGACAATTTAAACCACAAGGTAGACCAGGTGGGACTATGGGGGATTTTCAAACCTTTTGGAAGGGTAAGAGACGTGTACTTGTTGACAAGATCCAGTTCAAGGAGAAGCAACTTCACTTTCATCAGATTTTAAACCTTAGAGGAGGCCAACAAGGTGGCTAGAACTGCCAATGGTATGCATGTGTATGGTTGGCCGATCCAAGTTTGGATGGTAAAAGAGGAGGACATTTGAAGATAGACAAGGTATGGGGGAAGGGAAGGATAAGGTTATGAGGGTGGAACGGCCAAAGATGGGTTTCAGGAGAGATAGATTTTTTGCAGAAATAGTGCATGGCAAACAGGAGGGCAACAAGGACCAGGAAAGGGGCGTGTTTAAGGAAATGGTATGGACAAGAAAGCAGAGCGACATGGAGTGGCTCAAGATGTAACACCCCAAAAATGAAAGAGTAATTAAACACTTTGATATGCAATGCTAAAACATAAAACATCAATTACTTCACCCAAAGAAACTAATAATCATCGAATAACTCCAAATAAATCATTCTAAAATGTAAATATATCTCCAAATAATTCCAACAATAAGGTTCAAAACACTCTAATGGAAAATTAAAACCCTACCGAGCACCTAAGCTCAAATTCTAAGTAACAAAACAAAGTAGAACATTACATATAATCTCAATAACTTCACCCTCCTGAAAGTCTATTGCTCTAGCGGTCAGCTTCCAAGATACTTAGTCTGTAAAATGTTAAATGACAAGGGGTGAGTTGTCAACTCAGTAAGTATTGCATAATACGTAATCGAAAACATTAATGAAATTTATAATAAAATTTACTAAATACATAACTTTTCAAATATTCAGATACAATTAAACTTACAAAAGTAACATTTTCAAATACAAGTAAACTTGTAAAATTATCATTTTCAATATACGATAACGATTAATAACATTTCATAAAAATAAGCTCAAATCAAGTAGTGTCACCAATACCTCCGGTGACCCGACCATTTACATTTCAGAGATTGGTACAAGACCAAAATCATTACATTTCATAAATTGGTACAAGACCACAATCATAACATTTCATTTGTCGTGCGCGCTGCATTTACATTATTACTGGTAATCAACATTCCATTTCACATTTTATTTCATATTTCATTTACTATTGACGTTGAGCTAAAACATTACTTTCAAAATATATATATATAACAATAAATTTGCATTACTAAATCAGTAAATCATAAAGGACCAAACATTTAAGCTTTTAAATAAATAGTTTCAGTAAAGGTAAAACTCATTTAAAAATAATTAGGTAACAAATATGTAATAAAAGACTAAATAGGGAAATGAGTTTATAAACATATATAAATGTATATAATAAAATATTTTAGATCATGACAACATGATAAATAAATTTGGTTTCTAAGAAAACATTTGTGCAATTACATACTATGCAAAAAGGAAAATCTACTTACCTCCGATGAGCAAGTTTAAGGTTTCACTAACGATATTGAGAAATCACGAGAGAAACCTAAACATATAGAATATAATCTCTCAATTAAACCAGCCAAATAAAAAAGATCTAACTCAACTTTATAAATACATTTTGTTTTGTTCATTTTCATAGAGAGATTTCAAAAAACGTATTTTAGTGCTCAAACGTTAGTGATTCGAAAATCTTAAGGGACTCAAAAAATTGCAAAACTTAGTCAATAGATCAAAAAATCGCAAAACTTAGTCAATAGATCAAAAAATCATATTACTAACTCCCCTCAAAATATCATAATTTTATAAAATAACTATAAGTTTCTAAACACACAAGGGTCAAT